>JACMZG010001859.1:7118962-7206462 GCA_018340805.1 Microvelia longipes
CGTTACAACCCCACTAAGTTGACAAACTGGAGTTTGGAATACGCCAGTTATTATGTTGTTAATTGTCTGCATGTATGGTCATCAGATTACCAATATGTGATTTTTTTACAGTAACTTTACTTTAATTGTGAAAAGTGTTTCCTATTATTGGGTTATTTAGAGCCAATAATACCAATTTTTTTAGGGAATGGTATTCTTTAAATTTTATACAGCGGATCATCATATTTTTTGTAATTTTCCCGGTGGGGTACCCAAAAATTTATATAAGGGGACCCGACCAATAAAATATTTTTTTTATTGCCTCAAAATCCGATTTCAGGTTCAAAAGAAGTTGTTTGGAGCAACAATGAAATTTGATTTTTTTTGGGGGGGGGGGGGTTGGCAGCACCCCAAAATTTATAAGGGGGTGACGACCCAAGAAATTTTTTTTATTGCATCAAAATCCATTTCAGGTCAAAGAAGTGTTGTTGGAGCCAATAAAAATTTTTTTGATTTTTTTTGGGGCAAGCACCCCCCAAAATTTATAAAGGGGACCGACCAAAAAAAATATTTTTTTATTGCCTCAAAAATCCGATTTTAGGTTCAAAAGAAGTTGTTTGGAGCAAACAATGAAATTTGATTTTTTGGGGGGGGGGGGGGGGTTGGCAGCACCCCCAAAATTTATAAGGAGGGTGACGACCAAAGAAATTTTTTTTATTGCTCAAAATTCCGTTTCAGGTCAAAAGAAGTTGTTTGGAGGCAATAAAAAAGTTTTTGATTTTTTTTTTTTTTTTTGGGGCAGCACCCCCAAAAATTTATAAGGGGGACGGTTGACGGACCAAATAAAAAAAATTTTTTTTATTAACAAATTTAGGGATACAAAATTTACTAGAGACATCTAGGGACGATTTAAGGTCCTCTCTTACCTACCTGGATCTTCCTAGGTTGTTCTAGCTTTTTCCTAGCCTTTTCCTAGAATATTAAGGTGCAAAGTTAGGAAAAAGCTAGGAGGAAACCTAGGAGAGATCTCTTTCCTAGCCCTAGACGGTTAAAAAATGTTACTTGAAATGGACACTAAAGCTAGGAAGAAGCCTAGGAAAAAGCTAGGAACAACCTAGGAAGAACTAGAGAGAGATTTTTTTTGAAACTTTTGATCATTCTGAATAGGGCCTTTAATACGGGCTATTGTATCCTCCCTCTAGAATAGTTCTTTGTATTAACCAAGCTACCCAAGAGATTGATAAGAGCTGTTGTATCCTCCCTCTAAAATAGTCTAATCTTCTTTGTATTGGTACCAAGGCTACCCAAGGAATGATAAGAGTCTACCCCAATAGCTCTTTGTATGACCAAGTTACCCAAGGAATGATAAGAGCTGTGGTATCCTCTCGGAAGTATTAGTCTCTTTGTCACCTGAATGTACAGTTACGGCACCTAGCTGCCCAAGGAATGATAAGAGCTGTTGTATCCTCCCTCTAAGTATTAGTCTCTTTGGCTGTACTCAAGAAAATAAATAATTTTGTAACTTTGTGTTTTGCAGTCCTGTGAAATCATTTAAATGGGATGCCCCGTCTCCTTCCAAGTTCACGTCACCTTCCAAATTGAGGGAAGCTGCTTTCAGAAGTCCAGCAAAGCCTTCTCTCCCTACTTCTAAATTACCTTATGTTTCTCCCAGGTAATATTCTGTCTTTTACACCGTTTGGTTAAATGTAATTACAAAATTTAATTACAAATGAAATACAAGCTTGTAATTACAAATGAACAAAGAGCTTGACAATAGAAATGACAAGAGCTTGTAATATATAAATGAAATGACAAGGAGCTTGTAATTACAAAACGCTTGTAATTACAAATGAAATGACAAGAGCTTGTAATTACAAATGAAATGACAAGAGCTTGTACTAAGGCAAGTGTAGTGAACTAATCAAATTATTGTTGGATATAGATCCATGTTGAGATATTTTAATGTTAATATTTATAAGATAACATGATATTATAATAGGGAGAATTAAAATGTTAATAATAATGTTATCAAAGACGCACTCTGATTGAATCAACTGATATACTTCGCTTCTTCAACACAAGGTACTTCGCACCAGTGCTAGTAGGAGTTCCCTTACTTTAGTTAAGATTTTATATTGTATATATACAGTGTGTCCCCGGATGGGGTTGTCTATATGTGTAAATGACAAAAAAAAATCATTTTTCGAAAAAAAGTAATTTTGATAAAGCTCCTGCATGTTTTTAAACTAAGATTTTCATTTATTTTTTTTTATTTTTAAAGGTAGACTCAAAAACTGCAACTTTAAAAAAAGTATCCTTCATAAAATTGTTTAATTGCCCCCCTGAGACAATTTTTCCATAATTTTTTTTTTTTTTTAAATTCACCCATTTTATCCCATCACTCGAATTTTGGAAAAATTAAAGTTGTTCAATCTGGATAAATGATATCGTTTTTAAAGTCTTGACTAGTGGAACAAAATTGGTAGTATTGTAAACTTCGATTTAAGTTACACTAACTGAGATATTTTAATAAAACGGGAAAGTGTTAATTTTACTTAACTACAAAAATCTGTTAAAAATAAAAACAATAACAAATAAACACTTTCCCGTTTTATTAAAATATCTCAGTTAGTGTTACTTAAATTGAAGTTTACAATACTACCATTTTTGTTCCACTATTTATTTACTTATTTATTTATTTATATTTAGTGATAACAGACGTAAAAGCCCAAAAATTTCACAGTCAAGACAATCAAATTGGACTTTCAAAAAGAAAGTTAAGTCAAGGACAAATAATACAATTAACAAACAGAATACCAAAAATATAAAAGCTAAAACAGCGAATCAAGACCACTAGTCCAAGACCTTTAAAACAATGTATCATTTATCCAGATTGAACAACTTTTAATTTTTCCAAAATTTGATGGGGTAAAATGGGTGAATTTTTATATTGTATATATACAGTGTGTCCCCGGATGGGGTTGTCTGTATGTGTAAATAACAAAAAAAAAAAAAAATTTCGTAAAAAGTAATTTTTGATAAAAACTCCTGCATGTTTTTAAACTAAGATTTTTTATATATTTTTTTATTTTTAAAGGTAGACTATTGAATATGGTCAATTAAACAATTTTATGAAGAATACTTTTTTCGATAAGTCAAATTAAGCCTACTTTACACTTTGTCCATTTTTTCAAAAATTGCAGTTTTTGAGTCTTCACCTTAAAAATAAAAAAAAATATGAAAAATCTTAGTTTAAATACATGCAGAAGCTTTTATCAGGAATGACTTTTTTCGAAAAAGGAAATCTTTTGTCATCTCTATTACCGTGTCTTAATACCTTTGTGACCATATTTGTTTTGTTTGGGTAGGAAACTGCTAGAAGAGATGCGACCCCGAGATAGCAGCTCTAGCAAAACAGATTACTATGCTCGCTGTAGTGTCCAAGCAGCACAGGAAGGCAGACCGTTTCTACCTCTACCCCACTCTTATAGGATTCTCGCAGAGTTGTTCAAGTCCATGGAGGTCGTCATGTCCATGATACATGCTAGGAAAGAACAAGCTTACTTCTCTAAGGTCAAACCTTCAACTCAGGAACTCTGCAAGAAGTATGATTTTAACATTTGATTGTTATTAAGTGATGTCAAGTTTTAGACTAGTTGGAAGAGGGGGGATTTGGAATATAATAATTGTGTGTGGGGGAGGGACGTAAAACTTAATACAAGGAGGGGTGACATAAAACTTAAAACAAGGGGTGACGTAAAACTTAATACAAGGAGGGGTGACATAAAACTTAATACAAGGAGGGGTGACGTAAAACTTAATACAAGGAGGGTTGACATAAAACTCAATAAAAGGAGGGGTGACGTAAAACTTAATACACGTAAAACTTACAAGGAGGGTTGGAGGGGTGACGTAAAACTTAATACAAGGAGGGTGACGTAGTTACATAATAAAACAAGTATTTATAATAAAAAATACAGTTGTGGAGTCCAGATATAAGGAAAAATAAAAAACATGTCTCTCCACTGATGTTTAAGTATAATAACAAAGCCAGCATTCAGACTTAACGGTCCATCATCAGTACCGGCGAGATGCGAAGAAAGTGTTAAGAAACAACGTATTGAGTTGGACGACTTAATCACTTCCGTTTCTTAACACTTTCTTCGCATCTCGCTGGCACTGATGATGGACTGTCAGTGGAGAGACTTGTTTTTATTTTTCCCTAATACAAGTATTTGGGAAAATACTTTGGGAGTGCAGAATTTTATACTCCTCTAGCGTTCATACTTTGAATCTTATTAAAATATTGTCAAACATTCCAACGGTAATCTCTGATTTACACCTCAAAAACAGATAAAAACCTTAAAATTGTTGGGACCAAATTATGGGAAAACTTAATTAATAAAACTAAGTAACAATATTAACAACACCAACTTCGTCTTTCCACCAATAAACTTTAATTTAACTCAGAGCAGAGCCGGCTTTCGACTATAATGCCATCTATAGTGCCTAAACAAGTAACAATCAAAAACTCACTGAAGTTATAAGTAACAAATTTTTTAAATATGAACACATGTGTTTAGAGCACGCCCACTGGGGATTGTACTATGTTTGTCCTGTGATGTCACCCAAGTACCTGTAGGTATTATTTTCTTTGCAAAGTTAAGAAAAAAATCCAAGTTGCATCTCCTATTGAAACAGCTGGATTTTCATGTCGAAAGATAAAGTGTGAGACATATAGTAGGTACATGGAGGGATGTTAAACTTTATACAAGCTACATAGGATTGTGAATGAAGGCACTAATGTCACACTCTGCTAGCTAGTGTGACGTGCAACTTTATCACATAATATATTTTTAATAAGAATTTAATATTAAAAGACGCTGACTCAATCTATAATTTAAAATGAAGAGTTAACTATGCTAGAAACTTATGATTTTATGGAGAGGGTTTAGTGAGTAGAGAGGAAGATGGACTTGAGAGAGGGGTCTCCTCAGAGTAGTTACAGACATGGGGTTAAAAGGTAATTAGTATTTAATTAAGGATAAATAAGTAACTCATTCCTCTTCAGGGATTAGTTAAAGATACCAATGATCCAATGACCAATCTCCCTTTCCTTGTAATTATTAAATAATCCAATTAATAAATGAAATGAAATGTATATTTATTTAGCAAAGCTACTTACAAAAATACATAAAAAATACAAAATTTCAATTTTTACATTTATAAAACACTAAAAAAGGATTGTGTTTCAAATAAATAAATTAACACTATTAGGCGTTTAACATTTCTAAGTATAGGTGTTCAAATAATAGATTCTTAAATTGCTTTATTACTTTGACATCTTTTATTGATTTATCTAATTTATTAAATTCTTTTATTCCATCTATAAATACAGTATTCTTTCTGGCGAACTATTTATCCTAGGAGTATCTATTTCTTTGGATGACCTAATATTATAAGGGTTTCTTAGGTTCTTGGTAACTAAACCCAAAGTGTATGTAAACCCAAAATGTTTAAAATGTATTAAACTAAACCCTTGTTCTTTTATGGCTTAAGCCCTATTCTTTAGATTTAAGTTGGGTTTAAGACATGGAAAATATATGAGGTTCTATGAGCATGCTAAAACTTGATAAAGTAGGCTCTCATACTAGTGATCTGTAGTAGCTAGATAGGATGCTGAATGAGGGCACTAATGTCACACTCTGCTAGCTTGTGATCTGTAGCAGCTAGATTGGATGCTAAATGAGGGTACTTATGGTACTATTTGCTAGCTAGCAGACTGTTGCAGGTAGATAATATGCTAAATGAGGGGACTAAGGTCACACTCTGCTAGCTAGCAGACTGTAGCAGTGTCACTGTTGTAAATGTGTTTCTTCTTTTCCAGAACGCTATCAGAACACCACCTGGGTCAAATGTTGAGAATATTTCCCAACGCATTTAGGCTTTCTTATGAGAAGGTTAAAGTTCATGGAAAATCTGACAAGTATGAGTTGACCATCCACCCTGTCCATTCTAACGGTAATTTTATTTCCTTTTTTATAGCTATCGTATTAAAAGCATTAGAATACGGAACAAGAGTAACCTGCTTAAAGAAGGTTTTTAGATTTATTTTTATTGTTATGTTGGTACTAAAACTAGAATCAATGGGTACCAATTAGATTAATCTTATCTGAAGGCTCTTTTCCTACATTTTGATCCTGATCAGTAGGCAAAGTTTTTCAGTGGGCATATCTTAATATCTAGGTGGCATTGTTGGTCAAACTGACTGAAAAGAGGTGGGTTACATGACTCAGGTCTACCAACTTGTTTGTCAGTTTTGGTCTCATTTTCCACCAACTCTACCAGTTACATTTAATTTCAAAAAAATTGTTTACTTATTTCAACGGAAAGATCAAAATAACAAGTTTGATAATTAACTTTATTATAATAGAAAGCTGGAGTAAATTCTTAGTTAGTACCATTGAGTGGTGATAATGGCCTTCTATGTGAGTATATATGAGGGATTTGACTAAAAGTTTATTAATTTAAAATTCTTCAATATTTAAGGCAAAATTTTATGGGTTTTTGTTAAATTGTATGTTCTTATATTAATTTAAAAAAATAAACTTTTAGACATAATTTTCCATTGATAAAAATCAGTTTATATGAAAAATCTCATAGTAAAGGCTTGGATGTTTAGAAAATAATTTGTGGCGGGAACTCGAAAACCTTCCCATGAGGTAGCCTAAATGTTACCTTTGTCCAGCTGTATATTTAGAAGTATAAGAATTATCAACATTATTTCAAAGGATGTAAATAAAAGTCTATCCACAAATAAATGTCAGCCTCCAGTCTCAAATCTTGTAACAAGACTCTTTTTTTTTAACTTAATTGAATATTGTCTACAATAAATGTATTTGACATAGTGCTAATGCTGGTTAAAGTGACTTGGCAGTCTTGATAGGAGGAATCACCCAGTGGTGATACTCTTGGCGTGGTTAGTTAAATTAGTGAATAAAATTAGTGACTTTGAATGTTGATTTTCTGAAATGGTTTTGCGTTTTTTTGAATTTAAATTAATATTGATAATAAACAGAAGGTCACGCGGCCACTGTCGTCAAAGGCGCCGTGGAGGATTAGAAAGAATGGTTCTGGAATGTAGGGTTTAGACAAGAGGATTAGGATGGGAATCTAATTTGGAATGAAAGGAATTGTATCGAGAGGAAACAATGTCCTTTGACGAACGGAATTTTGAGGTCATTGTGGAGGTTAAGGTTAGATACGAACCAGGGAGCTTGAACTATTTTGCGGAGAAAACTTTTGACTGAAGGACTTGAAATACGTTTAAGATTTGAATGGTTTCGTGAACCCCATACTTCAACACCGTTTATTATGCTTTTGTAAACGAGTAGTTTTTTTCTGTAAGGTTAGACCGTTATTCTAATAAACGAGGAATTCCGACACGACAGTTTCCTTCCAAACGTTTTGTTAGTTGATGTGCCCATGTTAGTTTTGCTGTCGAAGTGAAACCTAGGTAACGTGCAGTGGTGGACATAGGAATTTGAGACTGATTGAGAAATAGGGGTGGACAAATCCTTGTCAAAGAGTGAATGTTAATGAATGCTTTTTGAGCATTCACTTTTATTCTCCACTTTCTAACCATGTTTCTAAGAATCAAGATGGTCTTGTATATTATTTGAAGCCTGAACGGGATCTTGTGGACTGATAGGATATTTTTGTCATCTGCAAACGATAAACTGATGTAGATGGATGTTCAGGAAGGTCTGAAGTGAAAAAGACGTGAAAGGATACTTCCTTGTGGAACTCCTGCTTCTATGTCATAAATTTCAAGACTCAAGAGGATAAATTAGCTTCTTCTCACCGGCACTGAGGATGACCTGTATTAGGTTGAAAGCTGGTTTCGTCATCATTACATTGGTTGAAATTTATTTGTGGATAATTATAATAGTAAAGGTGGGGAAATCCTAGATCTTAGCAATTATGTCTCTGGACGGCTTTTTGCCAGCCCAAGAACGTCCTCACCTCTTACCTAATAGAATCTCTATTCTCTTTGAACCTGCTGATTCCTTAATGAACTTAGAACGTCTGCCCATGGAGGTTTCATTAAGTCGTCGTCCAGAAGAGTGGCCTGATCCAAATATACTAAACCTCAATCTAGCGTATGCTTCACACGATCCCAAAAAGTGATCTGTCGTCTCCTCCCCAACTTCACACTTGGGACCACATTGGCTCTGCTTTATTTTCATGGTATGCAAATGTCTCTGAAGCCAGCAGTGACCTGTCAAGATACCTACCAGGTATCTTAAGCTCTTCCTCCCAAAGAGAGAGCCCATATACTCATGGCTTTGTTGGCTTTCTTCAACATTTTCCTAGGCTTGTCTGCAATTAGCTTTCGTTTGAAGAGCATCCCTGGTTTTCACCATCGCCCGTCATCTAAAAGAAATTGACTTTTTGTAAGTCCTATAGCTGGTTCTGGTCCTTTAAAGGTTCAGAGGACCTTCCCTGCTAGTTCATCAGCGGTCTCATTCCCCTCTACTCCAGAATGACCAGGGACCCAAACAGTGTTAACTTTATTTTTCTCCAAGTAACTCTAGCTGTTGTTGACATTCTCCTGCAGGCACTGGAGACACTGGGTGAGTCTATTGCCTTGATTGCAGTCCTGACTATCTGAGCATATAAAGATGCTTATATTTATGGATTTACTTATTTACTTATTTACTTATTGGATTTTATTATTTGTGGAAAGACTTTTATTTACATCCTTATGGTATAAAATCCACTAGCGCTTATAATTTAAATATTATTTCAAACTTTAGAAGTTATGATTGGTCTACTTTAGAAGTTATGTTTAGTCTGCCTTTAGAAGTTCTATTTATTGTTGGGAGTAACCACAGCTGAAAGGCTGATTTGAGGAATATAACTACAAATATAAAAGTAATAAGAATAGATAAATAATAAATAAAAGAAATATTAAAAGTAATAATAAATAATATAGTAAGGGAAATTAAACATGAAGTGCTATACGAAATTATAATATTGCCAAATCATTTAGGTAAAATATTCATGTATATTATGTATGTATATGTAATATGTTATTGTTTCCTTAATAAATGGTTTCATTCATTCATTATTGCTGCTGCTGGGGGAAAGCTATGATGATAAAAGATGACAACCACACATAGACAACATAGACAACTTGGGAAAACCTCTCAGGAGGTCTTAAAAACACCTGGAACGGATAATTCAAGTGAAATCCTGTTTTCGGATTTTTTTTGCAAACACTATACTTTTCCTTTATACTTACGAAAAAAAGCTGCCAACGATTGATTTATTTTAATCTCAACGAACTCTGGGAGTGGATAACAGTGATGTTACACAGAGCCTCTGTGAGCCCCGAAATGACGTTTGGCCTCTCAATGTATTGAACAAGAACTTTATTGATTTCATTAAGATACAAAAAATTGCACAATAGGAAAAAGTCAGAAAAAATGCATTAAAAATAATAATTAATAAAAGAAATTACTTATTTATGATTTTTTACCAAATGGAACCACTCTTTGAGTGTGTAAAATGGGTTTTCTAATAACATGGATTTTATTTCTTTTTTAAAAAGATTGAACTCAATATATTTTATTTTAGAGGGTAGGGATTTGAATAATTCAATTCCAATAATTTTATATTAGAGGGTAGGTAGGGGATTTGAATAATTCAATTCCAATAATTTTATATTAGAGGGTAGGGATTTGAATAATTCAATTCCAATAATTTTATTATTAATAATTTTATATTAGAGGGTAGGATTTGAATAATTCAATTCCAATAATTTATATAGAGAGGGATTTGAATAATTCAATTCCAATAATTTTATATTAGAGAGTAGGGATTTGAATAATTCAATTCCAATAATTTTATATTAGAGAGTAGGGATTTGAATAATTCAATTCCAATAATTTTATATTAGAGGGTAGGGATTTGAATAATTCAATTCAATAAATTTTTTATATTAGAGGGTAGGGATTTGAATAATTTCAATTCCAATAATTTTATATTAGAGAGTAGGATTTGAATAATTCCAATTCCAATAATTTTATTATTAGAGGGTAGGGATTTGAATAATTCAATTCCAAAATTTATATTAGAGGGTAGGGATTTGAATAATTCAATTCAATTTATTAAGAGGTAGGATTAATAATCAATTTAATTAGAGAGTAGGGATTTGAATAATTCAATTCCAATAATTTTATATTAGAGGGTAGGGATTTGAATAATTCAATTCCAATAATTTTATATTAGAGGGTAGGGATTTGAATAATTCAATTACAATAATTTTTTATATTAGAGGGTAGAGATTTGAATAATTCAATTCAAATAATTTTATATTTGAGGGAAGGGAATTGAATAATTTAATTCCAAGAATTTTATGTCCCACTTCCGATTTTCTTAAGCGATGTGAAGGAATCTCTAATATATTTTTGTTTTTAGTGTGGTACCCATGGTAGTGACTATTTACATTAAGCTATTTAAATTAATTTATATACAATAGTACATTATTATATATATATACATGTTATAAATGGTCATAAGGCCTTGCTTTTTAAATAATCTTTTACAATGATCATGCTTAGTTTTAGTAATGATCCTGATACATTTTTTCTGTAGCAACAATAAGCTTGAAGTGTTTGCATGACCCCATAATGTGAGATAATGTTGAGATAGGGTATGCCTCTTCTAGTAATATATTTCTATGCATGCAAAGATGATAATATTAAATATTTTGTTTTCTTTTTATCTTTTTATGGATTATATAGAAGCAGAGAGCAGTGGAGCTCCCACTACCACACTAGAGAGACAAAGATATTTCTATAAACATCTTCTAGACTTGGTTAAAACACACCACGAGGTACTTCTACGTCTTTTATCTTTTTTATTATCAG
Source organism: Microvelia longipes (assembly GCA_018340805.1). Taxonomy (NCBI): domain Eukaryota; kingdom Metazoa; phylum Arthropoda; class Insecta; order Hemiptera; family Veliidae; genus Microvelia; species Microvelia longipes. The sequence goes on from JACMZG010001859.1 coordinate 7,129,879, forward strand.
TTTCAGTTCAGTGCCCTTCAGATCAGCAATTCTCAACACTTGGGCCCCTGACAATTATTTTTGGGTCACGAAAAAATGACAAATAAAACTACTTATAATAAATAAAATAGTATACTTTTAAAAAAATATAAAACAAATATTTTATTAACATAATTTTCTGGTTTAATTAGTCTTACGTGGCTCACCAGGCTTTTACCATCTAGAAAGAAGTAGTTCTTCGTTGGTTCATAAATTTATTTGTCTCATGCTTTATTAATTCCATCTTTACTCTACGGCACTGGCACTGATGATGGCGTTATTCTAGTATAATGCTCTCAGACATAGAGATATTATTACTAGAGGGGCACTGTAGGTTAAATTTTGAAACATCGAAAAAGTAACTTGACAACCTTTGCTAAAAATATAATCAAATAATCAGTACAAAATAAAAATAACTTTTATAGTAGAACCTAAAAAATACAAATAAAAACTCAAACAATGAGCCGGAAGCTGTAATCAATAGATTTATTATAACCTTAACTCACTCTTAAAGGAGGTTTCAATGAGGTTACACAGAGCCCCTCTGAGAGCCCTGACAAGATGTTTCAGGCCTCTCAATGCTTTGAGATAGGCTATGCCCCCTCTAGTATATATATCTCTATGGATGGAGCTGTTTAGATGTTAAATGGAAGTTCAAAAAAGCACTCAATAGACATGTAGTGACCCATAGAGATATTATTACTAGAGAGGCCCTATAGGTTAAATTTTGAAACATCCAAAGTAACCTGACAACCTTGGCTAAAAAATATAATCAAATAATCAGTACAAAATTACATAACTTATATCGGTAGAACGTTTAAAATACAAATCAAAACTCAATCAATGTGCGGGAAGCCGAAATCAATTGATTTATTATAACCTTAACTCACTCTTAAAGGAGGTTTTTTGAGGTTACACAGAGCCCTGAGAGCCCAAGAAGATAAATTAGAATTTTGATCAAACCTGAGTTAAAAAATCTAGAGTTTGTTTGTTGTTGTAAAACTATACTTTTCCAAACTTATTATGCACTTTTTGGAAGACTGCACTCTTATTTATACAGTCTATCGTTTAGTTTAAAAATCTTGACAGGTCAGTTTAGACACCACTGATTCTAAAGAAAAAAATCCCTGCTAGAAGGGAGCGGGAAAAACTATGTAAACAAATCAGGTTGTTTTACCCGTATTTTCTTGGCGATGTTTTTTACATTTCTTTTGTGTAGTTTTATTTTTAAAATGCATTTTTAAGATTAATTTGAAAAGTAGTTTTCAAAACGATGTATCAAAAGAAGAACCAAACAAAGTGAAAGATTGCCGGGAGAAGGTTTTTTTCCCTATAGTGGTTATGGTGGTAGGGATTTTTTTCTCTTTTTAAGTGAGAGGTAGGCAGCGGCTTCTCTGATAAGTCGAATCCCCAAAATACTTATAACCTTGGGGATTTTTAAACTAAACAATAGACTGTAGTTTAACACACGCCTAAAATCAGTTGATAGCTTGGGAAAATTGTGCCAGGGAGCCAATGAGATTAGTCCTGGATGTTAAACTACGTCAATTTCTTATCGGACCGACTTCATTGGTTGCTTAACACTATTTTCCCACGCTGTCAATTGATTTTAGCCATATGCTAAAATAGATTTTTATTTACAGTACTGAATCATTGTGAATATGAAGGAGTTATATTAAATTAAAAATGCAACAGTTGACAAATTTATTATTTATTTATGAAATATACTTATTTGCTATAGAAATATTTGCTGAGTCAAGACCCTCCTTTAAAAGTTGATAAGGAGAAGCTAACTCGCTGGCATCCTGGTTTTGATGTGGACTCATGCCCTGATATAGAACCTGTTGAAATACCGCAGCCTCCACACGTTGAGACTTATACCTCAGCGAGACAACTATTTGGTATGGTTAAAGCTACTTTTTTACCGGGGGGGGGGGGGGGAGGGGGGATTACTACTGTCTAAAAATGTAGATTTAAGTACAAGATAAAATAAAATAAAAACATTCAAATAGCTTATCTGCTTTCTTCTAAAGAAGGCAAACAGAATATGTAAATTGCCGGCCTTATACAATTAAATTGTGTGGATTAAATTGTATATCCACGGCCTTCTAGAACATTGGTCACCAACAAACTTTTTTTCAAATTTTCAGTAATTAGCGGATTTGTGATAAATGAAGCCTATTTCTGTAATCTGCACGCTCTTTTGATTAATCTCAAAGAGTATTTACATTCACTCAACGATTTATTTTTAATCTAACTTGGTACATACATAACTACTGTTAGACGTCAATGTTAACAAATATGACTTGTCAAAATATACACAAATCAGGTAGATAACATTGACGTCTAACAGTAGTTATGTATGTACAGTTAGAGTAAAAATAAATAGTTGAGTAAATGTAAATACTCTTTAAGATTAACCAAAGAGCGTGCAGATTACGAAATAGGCTTCATTTATCACAAATCCGGCTAATTACTGAATTTTGAAAAAGTTATAAAAAAAGTTTGTTGGTGATCAATGTTCTAGAAGGCCGTGGATATTCGACCGCACCTTATTAGTATCTTGTATTGCAAACAGGATCCTTAACGATTGGACATCAATGATCATTGATGATAGGACATCAGTAATGATTGGACATCAATGCTCATTGGGTGGTACTAACCCTTCTCTATTAGTTTTACATTTGTGTATTTGAGATTTGTGTGTATGTGATGGTGTGTAATGATACCTTGCCCCAAATTACTTAAGTTTATAGTCAAAATTATTCATTGGTAGTTATAATTATTCATCCATAGTCAAAGTTATTCATTTTAGTCAAAATTATTTACTTATTGACAAAATAGAATATTTGCACAATTTGTTTTATTGCATTATCTTTAAGTACGTCATATAAAGAACACCCTGTAAAATATTAGAATGAAAACTTATACTTTTGATAAGCAAAAAACAAAAAATATATTTAAACATGTTCTTTTGGCTGGAAAACGACCCTCAACTGCTTGTGTGACATTAGATGTAAGAATACCTCCGTGTAGTAGAATATTCACTAGAACAACACTCATAAAAGTTTATTTTATACTGTCAACAAAATGATACTGACAGCTGTAGTCATCACGTTCCTTAGGCATTGTATTACATGGAACACAGAATTGTTTTGTTTCAGTCTTCTTTACATTCTATTGAACTGTAAGCAACTGTTGACCTTACGATATTTCTAACTAAAACTCCCATCTGTATCTTAAACGACCCAACCATTGGAACATTCCGTTTTCACCCCAGTCTCTCACCCATTCCCCCTCTCCTCTTCTTTAAATGCATATTTTGACTATATAAAATTAAATTAAATATTTTTTTTAAAGCTTAATATATTTTGTTTAAACACATTTCATCATTTTATGAGCAAAAAAAAATTGTTTGAAAAAATGCAAATACTCTATTACTAAGTTTATAGTCAAAATTATTCATTCAATGACAAAATAATTCAAATAGTCAAAATTATTCATTCAATGACAAAATAATTCAAATAGTCAAAATTATTCATTCGATGACAAAATAATTCAAATAGTCAAAATTTCATTCAATTGACAAAAATTCAAATTATTCATTCAATGACAAAATTCTTTATTTATTGTCAAAATTGTTTATTCATTGACAAAATAATTGATTCATAGTCATAATTATTAATTCCTTTACTGTGTCATTTATTTATAGTCAAAATTATTTGTGTCTAGTTAAAATGATTAATTTGTAGTCTATATTGAAATATATGTTTGGATGGTTTAGGTAAAGCCAAAGAATTATTTATGGCGAATCCTCGAATGGAGAAAGCTTTAGATAAGTTACCAAAGACAGACAATGTTTTATCTAATGGAAAACCTTCTGCTGCTTCATCTATTCCTGGTTTGGCTAACGCTCTCAAAGGAATACCCAAATCCCTTCTCGAAAAGGTTTGTTCTTTTAATACGTATTAATTAATAAGTCTCATTGTATGAAATCTGTGGATTATATTCTAAATGAAATTATTTGACTCAATATAATTGTGCGAGAGACACCTAGGAAATGTAACAAGAAAAATACAATGCTACATCTGGGAACTGTTCCATTATTCGACATTTGTTATCATTGATAGCTCGACTTAATGTCATGTCCCACTCTGTTTTGTTACGTCTAACTCATCAGGGCGCTGACAGAGCCTGAACTCACTCTGACCTTCAATTAATTCCGAAGAATATAATGTGAAGTACTTACCAGAGACGAGCGGTGCTCTCTTACCGCCATCATGCATGGCAAGCAAAACATATATCATTTGATACTACCGAGTTTTGACCTTCAATTAATTCCGAAGAAAATATTTACCAGAGACGAGCAGTGAAATCATGTTTTGCAAAACTCGGTAGTATCTAATGATATAGAAATTATTAATTAAATTTTGGTTTTTTCTTATTTTTTTTAATATATTGCAGGTTCGAGCGAAACAAGCTGCTAAAGCAGTTGAGATGTTAACTCGAGACCCTCAAATAGCTAAGCAAGAGATAGAGATATCGAGGTTGCCTGAGATGGCTCGAATACTGAGATATCTGTTTGTTGTCGAGAGGAGGAATGTGATGGCTAAATCGAGGATATTGGATAAGTTGTCGTCTTCCTTCAGAGAGAATTTAAGTGCCAGTAAGTTTCCTTAATTGAAGCAGTGTTTCCTATTTAAAGGACTACGTGTCGGTGGTCTGTGGAATTTTTTTTAATATTTTAAAAATCATATAAATCAATGAATCATGGAGAATTTTTCATACCATTGCAGGGTGCCCACAAATCTGGTAACTAGGAATAATTATTAGAATTAGCTGGGGAAATGTTTAAATATTTCGGGGCAAAATTCGAAATGTTTGTTTGATTGTTTTAACCAGCATGACTTAGAAATTTATTTTACCTAAAAAAGGACTTGAAATTAAAAATTATTAAGTTGGAAATATCAGGGAAAAGTTGGTGGATTTTGAGATAGTGCTTAAAGTATATGATTATTTAACTTGAAATTGTAAAAACAAAAATGAAATACCATTTTACTTATTAAAGATTTTTAAAAAAAAATAAACCAGGTAGGTTTAAGTTTAAAAAAATAAGTTTTTTAAATTTTTTTCCGAGCTTTTCCAACCCTGATTCAGAGTGGTCGAGAGGTCAAAGGCCATCGAAGTTACAAAGGTTCCTAACCTCAATAAGAAAAAGTTAAACAATAGTTCATACAATAGAGATGAGTCATCAAAAATTATATTACATCATTTTACACTTTCTCATAGAACTCTTTTATAAAATATATCTATCTAAAAGTGCCTTATAGTTGTTTTAAGATGCTGGTTGACTTCCTAATACATCTAATAGCTTGCCTGATATATCCTAATACATTTAAAAGCTTATCTCCTTTATCCTAATACATCTAAAAGCTTGCCCTATTTATCTTAATACATCTAAAAGCTTACCTCATTTATTCATTACATATCTAAAAGCTTGCCTTATTTATCTTAATACATCTAAAAGCTTAACTCATTTATCTTAATACATCTAAAAGCTTACCTCATTTATCCTAATACATCTAAAAGCTTACCTCATTTATCTTATACATCTAAAAGCTTACCATTCATACATCTAGCACATCTAAAAAGCTTGCCCTATTTATCCTTATATATCTAAAAGCTTGCCTTATCCTAATACATCGAAATGCTTGCCTTATCCAAATACATCTAAAAGCTTGTCTTATTAATCTTGATAATCTAAAAGCTTGCCTTACTTATCCTAATATATCTATAAGCTTACCTTACTTATCCTAATACATCTAAAAGCTTGCCTTATCCTAATACATCGAAATGCTTGCCTTATCCTAATAGATCTAAAAACTTTCCTTATCCAAATACATCTAAAAGCTTGTCTTATTAATCTTAATACATCTGAAAGCTTATCTTATTTATCTGAATACATCTAAAAGCTTGCCTTATTTATCCTAATACATGAAATGCTTGCCTTATCCTAATAAATCTAAAAGCTTGCCTTATCCAAATACATCTAAAAGCTTGTCTTACTTATCCTAATATATCTAAAAGCTTACCTTACTTATCCTAATATATTTAAAAGCTTACATTACTTATCCTAATATATCTAAAAGCTTGCCTTAGCTTAATACATCTAAAAACCTGCCTTATCCTAATACATCTAAAAGCTTGCCTTATTTATTTCAACTTTGTGTTTAGGTGAAATGGATCGTCATCTGATGCTTCTCGTTGAGAAGACTGGAACTTGGTTAAAGATTCACCGAGATCACAATGTTACTTTTATTACCATGAATAAATCAATGGAAATGAACAACGTGTACAACGCTATTAACGCCACTTCTTGATAGGATGTTCACCACGCAACATCGACTTTCATACTTTTTGTGTTGACCTTTTTAATGTTTTATTTTTAACTTTTTAATTTTTAAAAAAATAATTTTGCATTGATATTATTTTTTAATTTTTTTTAGTCGTTTTTATCAAACTAAATTTTATTTGATACTTTAAAGAAATTTTGTTAAAAATGGGCTCCTACGATATAGTTAAAAATATTATAACTAAAATATCTGTTTTTGTTTTGTTTTCTTTAATAAGCTATTGTGACTATTACTTTATAACTTTTTACCTGAAAATAACTATTATCAATTTTTTACCTAAAAAAATAACTTTGCTGAGATGAGATAAACAAATCAGACCATAGATTTAAAACAAAGTTATGATAAATTAATTTAAGTTTTTAAGTCCTCCTAAATTTGACCGATGTATCTTCCACTTTTAAATTTTGGACCATGAAACATAAAGTAACGGAATGTCAGGTTCTTTATTTATGTTCTGAATATTTTTTATATTGGTATGATATATTCAGCCGTACCAGTCATTGGTAGACCTACCATTGGCTTAGTTACCTGGTCTTACTTGACCTGACCATAAGGCGCGTTCGAATATCTAGAATGTTGGATCACCAACAAACTTTTTTTATAATTTTTTTTCCAAAATTTTCAGTAATTAGCCGGATTTGTAATAAACGAAGCCTATTTCCGTAATCTGCACGCTCTTTTGTTTAATCTCAAAGAGTATTTACATTCACTCAACGGTTTATTTTTAATCTAACTTGGTACTTACATAACTACTGTTAGACGTCAATATTTTGTGTTATATTTTGACATGTCATATTTGTTAACATTGACGTCTAACATTAGTTATGTATGTACCAAGTTAGATTAAAAATAAATCTTTGAGTGAATGTAAATACTCTTTGAGATTAACCAAAAGAGCGTGCAGATTACGGAAATAGGCTTCATTTATCACAAATCCGGCTAATTACTGAAAATGTTGAAAAAAAAAATATAAAAAAAGTTTGTTGGTGATCCAACGTTCTAGATATTCGACCGCGCCTTATTCCTTTGACATAGTGAAGATGCATACTTATTGCAAAAATAAAATAAAAAACCAGAGACACTGTTAAACTTTAAAGAGATGATTGTAAGACATTATACCTCTTGAAGATTTGGCTCTTAAGATTTAAAAGCTTTAAATCTGAAATACTTGATATAAAATTTCCTCTCTAATATTGACTACGATATTTTTCTAAACCTATATTGCCAGGCTTATTTACAATTAGAGAATAGCAAACGTCTGTTCTATCCTTCGTTTTTATTTTTTTATGATCTGTATTGCCACTAGGTTTCCAAAAAATTCTGAGGGGCTAAGCCTCTGGTAAGGTTAATTTTTCAATCATGGAAGCAATAAAGTTGTTTTATTTAGTAAAATTTCGGGGGTAGAAGTTAACATAATATTTGATGGGTGATTAGCCCCCAAGCTTCCCCCTTAAGTCCTCTTATCCACCCCTAAAGAACTTCCCAATCGATACCTTTAACCACTTCTTCATAAAAAAAAACTTCTTATAAAGATTACTCTATTTATCTACTTATGTTTTTAATTTTTTTACATCGTTAATTATAACTTTTTTAAATATTATCCTGAACTATTAATTTATGAAAAATACTTAAAATAATTGTATTGGATATATTAATAATTTTAATAAATTTTTTTACAATTGCTTTTATTTTAATTTAATTTTACATCATTTAACTTGGAATTAAAATAAATTATTTTTGGTATTATCACGTAATGTAACTCTCATTGTGTTTAAAATATGTAGAAACTCAAATCATGCCAACTTAGAGATGGTGTTACAGTCGCTGCCCTATACTACCCATTATAAACCTAGACCAGTTTTCTATTCGTGATTCAAAGTCTGTAGCAGCGCCACCTTTGCTGATAAGAAATTGATAACTAAAGGGTGGTCGTTATTAAAGTCCTTATGTTTTTTTTTTGGTTTTCTTGTTTGTGACGATTATTTATTTAAGTTTTTTCTCAAAATGCTTTAATTTAATTAATTTTAGAGCGTATGAACTCAGTAGAATCACTATTTCATTGAAAAATTGGTTTTTAATGGGTTGTCACAAGTATTTAAATTTAGTGATAAGAAGGTGAAAAATATGGTGTTTTATTTTATTTATTGTTAATTAATGTTACTTTTAAATAATTTTAGTTTGCAAAAACACACAAAATTACCTTTTTATTGCATTATATTGTTTAAGTTAGTTGTAAAAGGTATATAAATTAACTGATAAGCTAATTTTCATCATAATGGTGTTTTAATAACTTTAGAGCTTTTTGGACTATTATAAATTGTAATATCAATTAAATTAATGAAGACTTTAGTCCTTATAAAAATTTATTGAAAATAAATTGTTGAAGAGCTTTCGCCCAGGGATCCTGAGCTTCTTCAGTTCTTAAAAAATGACAAAAATAATGGTGTTTTGTTTTATTAATTGTTAATCAATTTTATTTACTCACTAAAATAATTAATAACTCACTAAATTCATTTTTTTAAATGTTTGTTTAAATAGTCCGTTTAGGTTTTATTATTTCTGGGTTAAATCGGACAAATCCAAGTCTGTAGTGATAAGAGCCTGATTCTATATTTAAAATTCTAGAATACTCCAAATATTTACCTATGAAATATTGGCAATTTTTTTTTAGCAACGATGGTCGTTCTATTAATTTCATCTCAAATTAACTAACAATAAAGAAACAAAAGAAGAATTCTTATCGGCTCCCATACTAATCCCATGATAAAAAAAATTGTTGATCACTGTTTTCCCGCCATTGGTATTGCCAACCTTACAACTATCTCTTTGAATTGCGAATTGTTCCACTGTATTCCTTAGCCGGCTGATATTTTAAATTTAATTTTTATTTAAGTGATAATTTTTTATTTTTAATGTAGAGTAAAGGGGTGTCTAAAAAAGGGGGCAAGAGGTTTTGGTAGAAAAGGGGGCCTTTATACATCTTTAACATTATCTTACTTAGGTTTTAGCTTTATCTTGTTTGTCTATTTCAAAGTAGAATTTAAAGAAGAAAATTGTAGGCGCTGGTGGTGTAAAATTGGTGGATAAACGCAAATAAAAAACGAATTGAATTAATAACTATAATTCGATATAAAACGAAAATGGACTGTCTATGTAGCGAACATTATGAGTTTCTATCAGAGACTAAAATTAGAGCGTACAACAGTAAGAGTGGGAGAAACCCTTCGAGGCGGTACAATGAAGAGGGATTCATGATTCTACTGACACTGTGAACTACAGAAAACGTATATAGCTACGAAACTAAACGAAAAGACGTACAATACTCAACAAAAATTTTTGATTCTAGTCCAAGAGCCGGACTTGAAAAAACTTGTCTAATTTGTACAGTTTGGAACCAAATTAGTATGAAGTAAAAACATTGTCTGCATATCCAGATTGGAGCCCTTCATATAAGTGCACTCGCTCAAAATTTTAGAGAATAACACAAATTTTAGATTTCTTAAAATAAGTGGTTCCCTGTTGGTCATGTGACAAACTTGAAGGGAACATTTTTTAAAGCTGATAAAATTTCCGATAAATCAAAAACATAAAACTACAACAAAAGTTATAGCATTTCCTAAATGACTTTAAAAATGCAGAATATATGGACATTTTTTGAAAGAACTTTGCTGACTTTGCAAAAATTAATATTCTTTGTGGTGGCTTTGCCAATGCCATGTCATATGTAATATGCCATTTGTATATGCATATGTAATATGCCATTTGTATACACATATGTAATATGCCATTAGTTATTTGTAATAACCAAAATAATTTGGTTCATAACTGTACTCTTATACTCTATACAGTGGTTCTCAACCTTTTTTACTCATTGCCCCCTTTTAAGTACCTTGCGAGTATCATTGCCCCCCTATCTTATAAGGTGATAAACCAGTATCCAAATTACCTGCTAATTATCTTTGTATAGCCAATACATTATTTAATTGCTTGTGTTAATATTCTAAATTAAGGAAATTAAACAACTAATAACTTAATATTACACATATTTAGTATATTTAATAAAATTGAGTATGTTTATATACAGACTGGACCAAAAAAAAGGATTTTTAGAGGGCTTGTAGTGTTTACCTCCATTAGTTTGGCCACAAACGTCTTCTCTTTTACCCCATAATAATGAATTACGTAAACTTGTTTAAAAACAACTGTTTTGAAGACCCAATTTTATACGTCAGATCCTTTGCAAAACTTAATATTTCTCTACATTTGCCAATAACTCCCATCATTCCCCAACGTCTTACCGCCCCCCAACTACTCACTGCCCCCTTACTTGCCCCCCTATGTCTCAGCGCCCCCCTAAATTCTTTAAGCGCCCCCTAGGGGGCGCTAGCGCCCACTTTGAGAACCACTGCTCTATACTATAATAATGAGTCTAAACTTTTCTTCTTTAAATTCTATTTTAAAATAGACAAACAAGATAAAGTTAACACCTAAGTAAGATAAAGTTAAAGATGTATAAAGCCCTCCCCCCTTTCTATCAAAACCTCTTGCCCTCTTTTTTAGATACCCCTTTATTCTACATTAAAAATAATCACTGAAATAATAATTAAATTTAAATATCTGTTAAGTACAACCTTTGGTTGTAGTTAACAGATTTTGATGAATAAACACTGGATTACTTGGGAATTTTTTCATCTTTAAAATGTTCTCTTCTAGTTTCGTACGCAACTAACTGGGAACCACTTATTTCAAGAAATCTAAAATTTGTGTGATTTTCTAAAATTTTGAGCGTGCCCAACCATGAAGAGCTCTACTATGGATAGGCAGACTATGTTTTTTCTTCATAACTAAAGACATAAAAAAGTAAAGTATAAGAAAAAATTGGTTTTAATTTTATTGGTATTGGTAAATTAATTAATTACCATTATTTATTAATTAATAAACTGCGTAGGCTTCCGCGGTTATTGTCATGAAGATTTAGGTCTTCCATTGGTGACCGCGTCAATGTAGATGAAGAATCCGACAAAACTGAATGCTCAGAAACACAATGTAAAACTGAAATCAGTTCAGTTTTGTAGAGCATTGTGTTTCTATCCATGATGTCCTACATCCCTGAAGATGCCTCCCACAGTGGAAGCGAAACGTCGGATTCTTCATCTACATTGACACAGTCACCACCGGAAGACCTAAATCTTTATTTATTAATTAATTAATTATTGGTATTGGTAAAAATAAAAATTGATATATTTTTTTTAAATTTATTTCAAAGCAGTAAAAAATGAGTCATGTTTATTAAGTCCAGTTCCTGGACTATGAGGATATCAGCAAGTTCAAGGAGCTCACATATGCAAACCCTAAAGGCAAAGGATTGGTTTATTGCCCTTGTAATAAACAAGGCAATAAACTTTGCCTTGTTATGGCAAAGTTGCCATAACAAGGCAACTTTGTATGCTTGTTTGTGTGGTATTAAGCAACCTGGTATTTTAAAAGAGCATAGAAATGTAAACAAACTGGAATTCCACTGATAACATGAAAACAAATGGACTCATGGCTATTAAGGCCGCAAGTCCATCTTTACCACCTTTCTTTTATATTGGTGAGGATATTCTTAGGGGTTCTAGTAGACGGGTTAACGCGTTTGTCTACCACCCTGATAGCCTGGGTTCAATCTTAGCCAGGACCTCTTGTATTTTTATGCGAGGGATGGAAATCCTTTCATGTGCTGTCCTTGGACAGAGACATTAATATGGTGGTTCCGAGCCTGTGGGATGTCAGATACTCGTAAATGATCTCTAACCCTAAACAAACCTGGGTTTGAGCAAAATTTGGGACCCTCAATAGTAGTTTATATTAAATATATATAAGTTTCTGTCTTATGGTTTCGATAGCAGGAATGCCTGGTCTGACAGTGGGGCACATGATGTTTCTAGTGAAAGCTACTGAAACTTATTGCTTAAAGCCATAAAGTCACGGCTCTTCTGTGCATTAGACACAAAATGCCTGCACTAGGGCTCATATAACATGGAACACTATGTTCTCTCTAAGGGAGTTACATTATATTTTATCCTTTATCCTAAGAATAAAGGATTACATTATTATATCCTTTATCTATGGGGAGTTTGCAAAAAGGGCTTAAAACATGATCTACTTGCTAGGTGATATCTCTTCCTAGTTACTATCACTTCCTTGCTTGTACTATCCATCCTTACAGCAAAACTAATGATCATAAAGGTGTCATTTGCAGTGATGTGTGTCTGAGAATTAATGGCCCTTCATCCTAACAGGATTTATATATATATATATATATATATATATATATATATATAATATATATATATATATATATATATATATATATATTATATTTATTATTATAAGAAGCCTAATTGCTTAGGTTGCTTTGCCCTTTCTGTCGAAGCAAGAGCTGTATCTATATCTGAACCACATAATATGACACTGTTATCATCAGCAAACAGTACTGGGGACACAAAACCAACACTTTCAGGTAAGAGTCATTTATATATTTTATAAACAAAATTGGTCCTAGTACTGAACCTTGGGGGACTCCCTGAATTATTGAAAGAAATTCTGAAAAATGGCTACTGTAGTATAGCACATGATTATAATCAGTTGACACTGTAGGAAAAAATGTTGAAGAACCAATGAGGTAGGTTCGATATGAAAGTGTGGGCGTCGCTTAACATCTAGTACCTTATTGGCTCCCAGGCATTATTTTCCCTCTTTTCCACTCGTTGATACCTACCGCTGTAATAACTTTTAATTTGGTCAAAAGCAGGACCTGTGACTAACAGTAAAGTATAAAGTTTAAACCTCTGAAGATAGTGTTAGAATAAAGTTAATTTAATTAGAATCTCATAATTAAGTAAATAAAATGCTTTTAAAAGGTCTTCCAATACACCTATGGTTTGGGAATTTGCATTTCAATCTAACCACCAACAAAGTGGTGTATCGACTTCGCACCAGTTTCATTCAATTCAGTGTCCCAAAAAAGGGCTCCTCTAGTAATATACCTCGTCTACACGAGGTGTTGAACGCCTATAATTGTTTTCGAGGTTGAACTCCGCAAACTGGTTAAACAAACACGTTATGGGTTCAATTCGTTTAAGTTTTATTATCTCTGGTTCAATCTAGGATTCAACACCTATACTATAATAAACTGCGCAGGCTTCCACAGTTATTGTGAAGATTTAGGTCTTAGGGTTATTTTAGATAGGTCAACGAAATTATAGTATAACAAAGGGTTATTATCATCTGACAGCGTGGGAAAATATTGAGAGGGAGCCAATCAGGTTAATTCTGGGTGTTAAACCACGCCTACAATTCCATATTAGTCTTCCGGTGGTGACCGCGTCAATGTAGATGAAGAATCCGGCGTTTAGCTTCCACTGTGGGAGGCATCTTCAGGGATGTAGGACATCATGGATAGAAACACAATGCTCTACATTGTGTTTATGCTCTACAAAACTGAACAGTTCAGTTTTGTAGAGCATTATGATGTCCTACATCCCTGAAGATGCCTCCCACAGAGGAAGCGAAACGCCGGATTCTTCATCTACATTGACGCGGTCACCACTGGAAGACCTAAATCTTCACCTATACTATAATTAAAAGTTGTAACCCTTGCTCAGGTGTTATTCCATTATATCTCTAAGTTTTTTTCTGTTTTTATTTAAATGTAGCCAGTTCTTAAATATCATTATATACTTTTATTACTTCAGTTAGTATTTGCAGACATTAGTAAATTACATTTTCGTTAAGTAGAATGATAATGAATAAATAAAACAAAACAAAAAAAAATATAAAAATACACACAAAACTAGTAAAAACCAAAGTTTTATAGATAGAAAGTTCTATTTATAAAAATTATAAAATTTTGGTAAAAACTCTGGAGTAGTTTTTTTTTGTATTTATAAAATAGAACTAATAAAGATGTTTATCGGTAAAATAATTCATAACTTAAATCTAAATAAAGATTAATGTTTTCTTAGGGGAAATTTGTTTGTGTAGGTTGGCCATTCTTTAAAATCAACATGATTTGCGATTATTCGTTTCAGTTTTCTGTTTTATTTAGTATTTTGAATATTTTTAAAACCATTAATTATTCTTTCCTTATTTTGTGTGCGTTAATTTTGCTCTAACCGACCAATTAGTGTTTTTATTAAACGAGGCAAATGCGGCAAGGAACAATAGCTCATAAGCAGCGTTATAGATAGACCATAAAAAATTTACGATCAATTAGCTAAAGATTAAGAATAAAGTTTCGACGATAGACAGCATAATCCTGCTAAATCAAGATTTTGATTAAATATCATGAGGAAAAGGTAAATAAATTCATATATTTATTAAATATTTATAATATCTTTTTTTTTAAATTAAGAATGTTAAATTGTAATTTGGCTAAGGGCTCCCTCTCTGCAGCACTAGACGTAAGCCTTTTAGCAGAGAGGTAACCTTAATATTCTTCATTTATTAATATAATTATTTATTGTTTGTGATTTATTCAATAAAGGTATTTAAAAAAATAACCAAAGAAATTGAAAAAAAAAAAATTAATAAAATAACCTCACTTTGGACACAAGGTTAAACCCTGATAAGTGTCTACTCGGCACATTATGGGGATTCAAACATAGAGATATATAATAGAGGGGGCATACCATATCTTAATAAATTGAGACGCCAGAAACATCTTTTCGGGGCTCTTAGGGGCTCTGTGTAACCTCATTGAAACCCTGTTTAAGAGTGAGTTAAGGTTATAATAAATTAATTGTTTTTAGCTTTCCGAACATAGAGATATATACTTGAGGGGGCATAGCCTATCTTAATACGTTGAGAGGCCTGAAACATTTTTAGTGGGGCTCTCAGGGGCTCTGTGTAACCTCATTGAAACCTCCTCCAAGAGGGGAGTTAAGGTTATAATTAAGCAATTGTTTTCGGCTTTCCGCAGATTGTTTGTGTTGTGATTTGTATTTTAAACATTCTACTATATAATTTACTGTTTTTTTGTTCTATTTATTTGATGAAAATGATAATCGAATGTGGTCGGGTTATTTTTTTCGATGTTTCAAAATTCAACCAATAGGCCCCTCTAGTAATACATCTCTATGTTTCCGAACTTTATCTGAGTTTTAATATGTATTTTAAACGTTCTTAAATATATGTAGCTGTAATTTTGTTCTGTTTATTTGATTATATTGAAATTCGAAGGTAGTCAGGTTATTTTTTCGATGTTTCAAAATTCAACCAACAGAGCCCCTCTAGTAATAATATCTCTATGGATTCAAACAACAAATTATCGGTGTTCAACACAGGGTTGAACGCGGAGTAAAATCGGTGTCGAGGATTCAACCAGTGTTCAACACCTCGTGTCGACGAGGTAAATATCTCCATAAGTTCTACTTTCTATCGTGTTTTCGAACAATATTATGTACGTGCTGGTTTAAATTTTGTATTAAATTCTGTGAAAAATACCGTGTAAAACAGTTGGGATTGAACCTCTAATGGAGTTGAATTCTTTGCCAAACCCCGAGTGTAACCGAAGTATTCAGTTTGTTAATATTACTCGTCGAATCTGTTTGTTGTCAGTATATGTGTATTTTATTTATTTATGTGTAATCTTTAGGCTATAGATAAAATTGCAATGACTTGTTATATCTCACTTGATTGTGCAATAAATAAACATTTATCATTTGATACTACCGTGTTTTGCAAAACATTAATAGTTCAAACAATATAATCAGAGTAAGTTCAGGCTCTGTCGGCTCCCTGATGAGTTAGACGTAACAAAACAGAGTGAGACATGACATTATGTCGAGCCATCAAGTATGACGAATGTCGAATAATGGATCAGTTCCCAGATGTAGCATTGCTTTTAGCTTGTTACATTTCCTAGGTGTCTCTCGCACAGTTATATTGCGTCAAACATATTACAGGGAAAGAATTGTGATCACTCTAAAAATCCGGAACCAAAAATTCATCTAAATTATCCGTTTCAGGTGTTTTCAAAAAGTTGTGTTTATGTTTCATGAGGTAATCTATTTTTTAGTATGGCCAGTTAACAGCAAGAATCATCAAATTTTC
The DNA here is from genome assembly GCA_018340805.1 of Microvelia longipes. Taxonomy (NCBI): domain Eukaryota; kingdom Metazoa; phylum Arthropoda; class Insecta; order Hemiptera; family Veliidae; genus Microvelia; species Microvelia longipes. The sequence goes on from JACMZG010001859.1 coordinate 7,146,405, forward strand.
CAAAAATCTACAAATTAAAATCAATTCATTTTCAATCTATAAAATCAATTAATCTTTGCCTCAACACACAAAGAAACATACATTGGAAAAAATCAAGAAACAAACAAATCCCAACTAACAAGCCAAAATCAAGAAACTAACACATTCTAAAACAAGCAACATCAAGAAACTAACAAATTCCAACCTAACAAGCAAACACACAGAAACAACAAATTCCAACAACAAGCAAACATCAGAAAAACTAACAAATTCCAACTACAAGCAAACAAAGAAACAACAAATTCAACTACAGCAAACAAGAACTATCCAAGCAAACACTAACACATTCTAACTAACAAGCAAACATCAAGAAACTAACAAATCCCAACTAACAAGCAAACTTCAAGAAACTAACAAATTCCAACTAACAAGCAAAAATCAAGAAAGCAAAATAACCTTCAAGAAACTAACAAATTCCAAATCACTAACAAGCAAACTTTAAGAAACTAACAAATTCAACTAAAACAAACATCAAGAACAAACAAATCCCAACCTACAAGCAAACATTAAGAAACAAACAAATTCCAACTAACAAGCAAACATTAAGAAACAAACAAATCCCAACTAACAAGCAAACATCAAGAAACTAACAAATCCCAACTAACAAGCAAACATCAAGACACTAACAAATTTCAACTAACAAGCAAACATCAAGAAATTAACACATTCTAACTAACAAGCAAACATCAAGATACTAACAAATCCCAACTAACAAGCAAACATCAAGAAACTAACAAATCCTAACTAACAAGTAAACATCAAGAAACTAACAAATTCCTAAAAATTCAAAACCAGTGTAAAGCCACACCTCCGATCATCTTCGTCATTACCACCATGTACTTTTAGAAAACATTATAAACCAAATATGAAATAATTAAAATAATTGAAACTCTCTATTTTGTTACGAAAATTAAATGAAACAAACAAACAACAACAATTCCTAACAACAACAATAAGGCCCACCATCCCCCTCCCTTCTCCTATTGAGCTTTACTCCTTATCCCTTCCCCTTCTGTCCATTAGTATGTTATTTCTATTACCAAATAAGAAAGAAAAAAAGAAGCCACTCTCCAGACCCTTATTTGTTAGAAATCTATAATAATAAACTTGACCATGAACTCTACCTCTTTATTGACAAACCTCTTATTATTTCTGATTTATTTGGATATAACTGACTTGGCTTTAAAACAAAAATTCAGGCGCGGTGGTCCGCAAGCCGAGCGAATTTCCTTTGGAATTCCTGCTTTCCTGTGCACCAATTCTTGCTCAGGTTTTTGGTGTACGCTTCAAAGTCGGAACAATAAATCTTAAAAATCATTTTTTTTATCTCTAGACTGTGTAGAATATAAGATAAGTTTATTGAATAGTTTTTAGAGATTAAAAAAGCACTTCCAAAGTTGCTTTACACTTGCCACCCAGTTTGTTGGGTGGCCCCCAAAATTTATAAGGGGGACCCGACTAAAAAAAATTTTTTGGCTCAAAATCCGTTTCAGGTTAAAAGACGTTGTGTGGAGTAATAAAAAAAAGATTTTTTGGGGGGCAGCACCTATAAAATTTACAAGGGGGACCCGACCCAAAATAAAATGTATGAAGATAAGAATATAACACTAATTAAATGATGTCAACGTCTGGAGATAAAATCCTGAATGCACCTTGGGAGTAAAATTCTTTTTTATCCCCAAGGTGTCGCAAATACCTCCCTTGGTTTCACCTCGGAAGTTATCACTCATAACTCGTTCGGCTTTGTTTCTGGAGTTAAGTGCTTTGGTTCCCTCGGCTTACGCCTTAGGAACCAACTAAATACTGAGGGAAACAATAGCATTCTTTACTCCCTAGGTGCATAAATAACTATTACTTCCATTTTCTTTGAACAAACAACCTTTTTAACTCTCCTATTTCTCCCATGATGCGCTTATCTAATTCTGTTTCGTATTCTGATATTATTTTCTCCTATTCTATCTCTAAAATCATATCTTTTGTTTCTTCTCAACTTAAGTAGTGTAGTAAGTTTAATTTTAGTGTTAATTACTTACGTTTCGATTTTGAATGTGTTTTAATGCTCTTTTTATTTAGTTGAATGCCATTGGCTCATATTATTATTATTTCACAAAATGATAGTTGTGTGTACATATTTTTTTTAATCAATATTTCCATCTTTGTAATTATTTTTCCAGTATTAGTTGTAAGATTTTATTATTGATTTAACTTGTTTATTTTTTTTCAATGCCTTTAATAAATAAATAATTGATTTTAAAACAGTTAAATGACAAATAATATATTAAAATAAGGCTACCTCTTCGCTATAAAGCTTGCGTTTTGCACATCAGAGGCGCAAAGCGATAAAAATACATTTATCATTTTGATACTACCGAGTTTTGCAAAACATGAATAGTTGACACAATATAATTGCGAGAGACACCTAGGAAATGTAACAACTGTTCCATCATTCGACATTCGTCATACTTGATGGCTCGACATAATGTCATGTCCCACTCTGTTTCGTTACGTCTAACTCATCAGGGCGCGACAGAGCCTGAACTCACTCTGACCTCAATCAATTCCGAAGAATATAATGTGAAGTACTTACCAGAGACGAGCGGTGCTCTCTTACCGCCATCATGCATGGCAAGCAAAACATATATCATTTTGATACTACCGAGTTTTGCAAAACATGAATAGTTGACACATTTGAATAGAGTTTTTTTTTTCAAATGGCCCACGCCGTCAATTATAAATAAATAGCACTTTTACTTGATTTCATTGGATTTTCCAAAGGAAATGCGCATTTTTACACCAAAGTTTGTTCAAAACTATGCTCGCCCTGGCATAATAAATTCTGCGCAACATTTCAGGCTCAGTTCATGGAAAAATGTTTTAGCACATTTCCATTGACAAATCACTGCAAATAATAGTATTTGAGAGACAAGTAGTAATAATAGTTTTCCGACTATAGAGCAACACCGAAAACACGAGCAAAGAAAGCACGCATACCAAAGGAAACTCGCCCGGCTTCGGCTTCCAGGTGTAGTTATAAACTTATTAAGTGAAAATATATGGATATTTTTTCCGGAAACAAGATTCGAACTCGGGCCCATTAAGTTTGAATACTTTAAGTTCTTATACGGTTTGTATTACGTTTTTACTTTTCCTCATTTATACCGTATTTATACCGTATAACATTTCAGAACAATTACATTAAGATAAAATAAACTGATTAAGATGGTAAAACTATAACATTCAAATTGGCGAACACCAAGAATATTAAGAAATAAATTTAATTTTAGAATAGAAACATAAAAAACAACATTGAATTAATTAAAAAAAAAATAATTAAAAAACTAAAAGGAAAAATTTAACACTTTAAAAAGACAGCACAAACAAAAGTAATAAAATAACAATATTGTGTTAAAACACAATAATAACAAGAAATATTAATTAAATATATTAAAAAATATCTTGTTATTAAAAAATAACAAGATAATATTAATTTTTTAGATAAAAAACAACTCTTTTATTAAAATCCAATTAAAATCATAAAGAATAAAACGATAAATAATAAATAAAGCAACAGTCTCTCCACAAATGTAAAAGCTGTATTTACAAAGCCGGCTTTCGACTGTTAACAGCCATCATCAGTGCCGTAGAGAAGCGAGAAGGAAGAAAAATATAAACTATATCATTTTGAGAACAGAGGTTGAAATCTGACTCAACCTCAGTCAGATTTCAACCTCTGTCTCAAATGATATAGTCTATATTTTTTCCTTTCTCGCTTCTCTACGGCACTGATGATGGCTGTTAACAGTCGAAAGCCGGCTTTGTAAATACAGCTTTTACATTTGTGGAGAGACTGTTGCTTTATTTATTAATCACTACCTCCACGGTTCAGAATACATAAAATAAAACGATTTTAAGCACAACGAGAATAAGAACAAAAAACAGAAGTATTCTCCTCTATATCGGAAGAGGGGGTAAGAAAAATTACAAAACCTTAGAATAATACTAACAATGTAATTCCACTTGTTGACTGGTGCACTTAAGTAATGCTGCCAACCTGACAACAAAACATTATTTTAAATATGTGTCATAAATATCCATTAATGAAGAAAGATCGTAAAGAACAAATATTATAACTTAAAGCACCTGCTGAGTATTTAATAAAACTGGTCTTAGATGGCAAAAGGATGGCGAAATACAAGAATCTACATTTAGTTGACGAGGACTACTTTTAATATAATTTTAATAAATACGTTAAACATCAATTCAAAATGCTTTAAATATTGTAATGCACCGATATTTATATTAGTATTTTATGAATAATTATTGGCAAACCGGAAGTATTGCCAACTTTTTTTTTAGAAAATTGTATATTGTTAGGTTGGCAGCATTACTTAAGTGCACCAGTGAACCGCCTTTCGTGTTATCAGTAGTGCTCCTTCTTTATATAGTATTATTCTAAGATTATAAAACTTAAAATAACGGAAAGGTTTCATTCGCGTCAGGTCTGTAAGGTGTTTTGTAATAAAGCAAATGCTAATCACTGGATTATTTGTGCGGGTTTAGTAGGTTGGCGAAAATTTCCATTTTCCGCAACGCTACCGCAAGCTGTTTAAGAATGTCCCATACGATTACATAGGTTGGAATTTGAGCTGTCACCGCACGCAACGGACGCGCATCACTACCGCAGTATTGTGAATGCACCTTATTCTTATACATAGCTACTTGCGTGCCAAATATCAATCCGATCGCATGCTTTTTCCGCGTTTACTGATTTTTCGACATTTTTTCGGATTCATTATTGCGGGTTAATGACGTAATAAATATATATTCGTCATAAAAATATTTTCAGAATAGCACAACTACAACAGTAGTTGTGCCATATATACATATATATAATATATATATATATATATATATATATTATATATATATTATATATATATATACATATATATTTGTATATTGTTCAATGTTTCAAATTATTTCATTGTTATTCATTCATTGTTCATTATTATTCATCTTTTAATTTCATTGTTTATTTGTTTTTTATATATTATGATATTATATTATAAGTTTTATTTTTTTCACGCATTTTTTGCGGGTTTAGGTTATGTAAAAATTAAGCCCCCTCAGCCCCCCCTGGCTACGCCACTGAGCTACGATGATAACAGACTCACATACGCACTCGCACATACAGACATACAACTTTGTGAAAACCACTCAGGAGGCCTTAAAAGACCTAAAACGTATAATTCCGGTTACGTCCCGGTTTCTGAATATTTGCAAACACAATACTTTTCCTATATACGTACGATTTAAATGTGGAAAATTAAAAAAAATTGGAAGGACTGTTTGTACACAGGTTTTATTTGTATACCAATCAGGTAAAATTAAAGGAACGAAGAAAAGAGTCTCTTCACAAAACAATCATTTATTTAAAGCGCTTTCAACCTAACATGAGGCCATCATCAGTGCCAGAGATAACAGAAAGAATAAACGGCTAAGAGAAAGACATTAAAGGTAAATTCAAGTCAAACTGTGGAACTCGACTGTCAAACTTTTTCGACTCGACGATGTCGGTGGGTCGTAATAGACCAAGAGGTAAAATTATTATTATAGACTAAGTATATTATGCGGGAGAGGGTTTAACGTATGAGGATTGAGACAGGGAATTTCCCTCAACTGTTCAAGGGTTGCTTTGATAATTTCCCGCTAGGGGTGGTAAATTTCCCATTGGAGGCGTGGTTGTTTTTAGAGGTCTTACAAAGTCTGGCGATCACCCCTACTTTTCGAAAAAACCCCCCTCCGTTCCACACTAACTAAACTCAGTACTGCTACAACCTTTCTACGATATTCGTGCTCCATCTCGTCAAACAGATAATTCAACAAAATTCTCCTTTAAAAAACACCGTGAAATAAAACAAATTATGTTCCATGTGTTGTAATGATTACAAAGTTTATTTTGAGCATTATTGTTCTCTTAACAATATGCTACGGTGTGAGTTCGTCAACAGAGAGCGCTGCGGGCGCCGGTACCGCAACGGTTACCGCACCAAAGACCGATGGCCAGGAGGGTAATCATAAGACGGTAATCAGATTACCTGTGGTTACTTTGGATTTTAGTCGAGTGGAAACACCTTTTATGATCGGCCTGTGGATCTTTTGTTCCAGCCTCGCAAAAATAGGTAAAATTATAAAACAAAGCAAGTTTGTATTACTTTCGTATTTGTTGTAATCTAAGGAGGAAGTTAAATTTAAAATAATTACTTTTTTTACTTTTCTTTTATTATACCGTAGGTATATAAGGAAGGTATTGTGTTCGCAAAAAAATCCAAAACCAAAATGTCACTGATTTAACGTTTCATGTGTTTCTGAGGCCTCCTGAGTGGTTTTCACAAAGTTGTCTGTCTGTATGTGTTTGTGTGTGTGTGCTAGTGTGTCCTAGTGTATTAATGACAGAGAGTTGAAACGTTGCACAAAATTAGTCTACCGCTGTAGTTTGATATTTTGAAAATATTTGTATGACGTCATTAACCCGCAATAATAACTTTTCGAATAATCATTAAACGCAGAATAAGCATGCGATCGGATTGAGATTTGGCACGCATGTAACTATGTATAAGAATAACATGTGTGCCAAGTTTCATCTCATTATCAGAATTAGTTCAATTTTTATCGAATGACTTGTGTACTTTTTTTAAAAAATTGTAAAAAAATCCTATCGAGTTGAAATTTGGCACAAGTATATACCTTTACGCAATAATCAAGTACACTACGCTTTGTTTTAATACAACAAGTATATCCATAATTTTTGGTGGATCATAAAAGTTTAAGCATCGAGCGTGATCAGTACTGTATGGGTGACTGCTGAGAATGAAACAGATATATTTAATATATAATTAAATATATATAATATATAAATTAATGCTGCAGTATAAATTTAACGAATTGTATATTCTGAGGACGAGTGAAGCTAGTTCGAAGCAGGGAGGATGAGCGTAGCGAATCCGATGTGATGAGGAAAAGTTCCGAGGTACCCCGTACCCGATTTTAAATTTTCCTTCTTTATAATGTACGTATATAGAGAAAGTATTGTATTTGTAAAAAAATCCGAACAGGGATGAAACCGGAATTATCCGTTTTAGGTGTTCTTAAACCTAAGGTTTTTACGAAGTCTGTCTGTATGAGACTCTTTTTTCCCTTGGTCCTATCACAAGAAGCAAGGGGCCTGGGCCCTATTCTGCATGCCCCCGTATATTTATTTAACTGCCTTTTACAAACTTACAAAATAATTTATGTACAATATACACGCAATACAAACTAGAGTTGTGCAAGAGACTTCTAGGATGTAACAAGCAAAATGCAATGCTACATCTGGGAGCTGTTCCATCATTCGACATTCGTCATACTTGATGGCTCGACATAATGTCATGTCCCACTCTGTTTCGTTACGTCTAACTCATCAGGGCGCCGACAGAGTCTGAACTCACTCTGACCTTCAATAATTTCCGAAGAATATAATGTGAAGTACTTACCAGAGACGAGTGGTGCTCTCTTACCGCCATCATGCATGGCAGGCAAAACATATATCATTTGATACTACCGAGTTTTGCAAAACAAGAATAGTTGACACAATATAATTGTGCGAGAGACACCAAAGGAAATGTAACAAGCAAAATGCAATGCTACATCTGGGAACTGTTCCATCATTCGACATTCGTCATACTTGATGGCTCGACATAATGTCATGTCCCACTCTGTTTCGTTACGTCTAACTCATCAGGGCGCCGACAGAGCCTGAACTCACTCTGAACTTCAATTAATTCCGAAGAATATAATGTGAAGTACTTACCAGAGACGAGCGGTGCTCTCTTACCGCCATCATGCATGGCAAGCAAAACATAAATCATTTGATACTACCGAGTTTTGCAAAACATGAATAGTTGACACAATATAATTGTGCGAGAGACACATAGGAAATGTAACAAGCTTTTTACATTTATCTATTTATTTCTTGTTACATTTCCTAGGTGTCTCTCGCACAATTATATTGTGTCAACTATTCATGTTTTGCAAAACACGGTAGTATCAAATGATACAAACTAGAGCATCGTGTGTATATGTATGCGTACTCGAGATCATGGCAGCTCTCAGTGTTTCATGCCAGGGAGTAAAAACTTGGCATAAAAACCAATCTTTGGTACAAAATCAACCCTTAGTTGTTCCACCCGGAAAATAGTTCTTTCATTATGACATAAAATCCAAAATAATGACTCAACAAAAAATTTGAAAATTCTTAAACGTGGAAAAATGTTTTTGAACGAAGGTATATGTAAGTTTGCACAAAACTACCTTTTTTTGGCTTTTAATTGTTTAAATTAGTTGTAACAGGTGTTTAAATCAACTACAAGCTGATTGTCACCGTAATGGTTTTTTAATTTATTAATTGTAAACCAATTTTATTTACTCACTAAAATAATTAATAACTCAGTAAATTCACTCTTAGTTGTAATATGTTTGTATAAATTATCCGTTTAGGTTTTATTATTTCTGGGTTAAATTTGGCAAACCGAGTCTGCAGTGATAAAAGCCTGTAATATTTTAAATCCTAGAATAATCCAAGTATTTATGTATGAAATATTGGCTTTTTTAGTACCGATGATCGTTCTATTAATTTTTAACTCATTTATCGAGAATTAACTAAAATAAAAGAATAATTTTTATTGGCTCTCATGCCAATCCTATGATAAAAAAAATTTGATCCCCTTTTCGTTTTCTCGCTACTCGCGATTCAAAGAGATAGCTGTAAGGTTGAGAGATAGTTGTAAGGTTGGCAATACCAATGGCGGGAAAACGAAAGGGTGATCAACATTTTTTTTTTATTATAGTATTAGCACGGGAGCTGATATAAATTCTTTTTTTATGTTTTTATTGTTATGAAGATTTAGGTCTTTCGGTGATGACCGCGTCAATGTAGATGAAGAATCCGACGTTTCGCTTCCACTGTGGGAGCATCTTCAGGGATGTAGGACATTATGAATAGAAACACAATGCTCTACAAAACTGAACTGAACCTATGTTCAGTTTAGTTCCTACTGAAACTGTGTTCAGTTTTGTAGAGCATTGTGTTTCTATTCATAATGTCCTACATCCCTAAAGATGCCTCCAACAGTGGAAGCGAAACGTCGGATTCTTCATCTACATTGACGCGGTCACCACCGGAAGACCTAAATCTTCATGACAATAACCGCGGAAGCCTACGCAGTTTTTTATTGTTAGTTAATTTGTGATAAATGAGGTAAAAATTAATAGAACGACTATAGGTGCTAAAAAATTGCCAATATTTCATAGATAAATACTTCAATTAATCCAGGATTTTAAATATAGAATCAGGCTCTTATCACAACTGACTTGGATTTGTCCGATTTAACCCAGAAATAATAAATCCTAAACGGATAATTTAAACAAACATTTTACAAAACAGTGAAGTTATTAATTATTTTAGTGAGTAAATAAAATTGATTAATAAATTAAAACACCATTACGGTGAAAATGAGCTTGTTATCAGTTAATTTAAATACCTGTTACAACTAATTTAAACAATTTAATGCAATAAAAAGGTAATTTTGTGTGTTGGTGCAAACTAAAATTAATTAAAAGTAACATCACTCAATTTAAATACTCGTGACAACCCATTAAAACCTTATTTTTCAATGAAATAGAGATTCTACTGAGTTCATACGCCCTAAAATTAATTAAATTAAAGCACTTTGAGAAAAAATTTAAAGAAATAATCGTCACAAATAAGAAAAACCAAGAACTCCTATAAGGACTTTAACAACGATTACCCTTTCGTTATCAATTTCTTATCAACGACGGTGGCGCTACTACGGACTTTGAATCGCTAAATTGGTATTGTCTACCTTACAACTATCTCTTTGAATCGCGAATTTTCAAGACCTTGGTTTCACCTCTTTTCCATGCAAGTTTACATTCAACAGATTTCCTAGTTGGCCTCTCTCTAGTCTATGTATCAAATAATATCGTCAGCAAATTATGTGGTAATATTTCTCTTAACAGAGAATCGTTCTGTTATGACTACACGATAGTGAAACTGTTACTAAAATTCTTTCAATAGGTATATACACTTATCACTTGAGATAGTGGCAATTAAAGCAAAAACAGTCTTATCGCATTGAATAGTTTCAGTGACCATAAAATTAGTGATAAAAAGTGATAATACTTATCAATATGGTTTCCTACTATAATTATCTATTTTGTTTTATTTGTATTTTGAGTAGTTTGATGAAAATTGGGCGGGGCAACGCCAAGGGTTCTGGCGTATCCGGTCTAAATGCCACTAGAGAAAAGTAACCTTTAGATGACCACAAGGGCAATCTTGAAGAAAGGGAAACATTTAGTACGTTCACACTCACTTCTAGATCCGCAGATCGTATAGAATACGATCTCTCAATACGGTAATATTAGCTGTATGAAGCCTGCGGAGGGGATCCGATCGCATACGCTAGAACTAGGGAGATGGAATCTAAATGGATCCCCCGATACGCTGTATGTACCTTTCGAGACGATCATATTTAACGGATAACTTCTCATCGAACTTTATTCACTTTATTTCACTTCTATATTACCGTTTTTGATCAAATAACTTTTGGAATATTAATTTTTTAGTGTAACTTTATTATTATGCAAATAAATCACAATTTAATTAAATATATTTTTTGTTTTAACTTTCTATAACAAAAGTGAACCTTCACTATAAAAGACGCAATGTGTTTGGCGGGATCAGTTATCACGTAATTCACTCGATCGACTAAACAAATACCTGTAAGAACCTTGAAGTTGTTGACCGTATTGCATATACGTATGCAATACGATCGCCTGTTAAATACGCTGTGTGTACGTAGTAATTACTGATCCCTTAAACGTTGTATGATATCACAGGGGGAGTAAATAAATATATAAATATGTATAGTATAAATAAGCCTTTATTAAAACTTAATTAGGTACATAATTTAAATAATAATATTACATATTCTGCTTAATATTAAGTTTTATTTTGGCAATTGCCGAGGCACCCCTAAAGGGGGTTGGAGTTACTTTTCCTTCAAAATTCATTCTTTACATTATTATTATTATAAATTTATTTTATGTTAATAATAATTGAGTAATAATTAAATAAATATTAATAATAATTAATATCCATGTTTTACATTATATATTATATACATTTATGTTTATTTATTTCTTATTTTACATCTATCTCTGGTTAGTCTATTTTATTAATTTTAATTACTATGCATATACTTATTTAGGCTATATACATATAACAGATACATACAAATATAATACACAAACACATATATATGGATACATACATACATACATATATATATATATACAGGGGTGGTCCAGCTAAGAAGGACAAGACCTTTCTCGGAAACTATAACAGCTAGAAGGATGCGGTTTTCGGTGTTGGATTCAATGTAATAATGAGCAGACGAGAAAAATCCGTTTTCGGGGCGCGCTTCGCGCCTGTCATAGAGTTGGTATGCTAACTTTTTTAATTTTATAGTTAGGTATAGGGAACTTTTTTTTGTTCTTAGAATGAAAAATGAAGGAAGATTAGTGATGAAGACCGCATCAAAATCGGACGATTTTTTAACCGAGTTATGATGAAAAAACATTTTTTTTTTTAAATTAGTTTTCATTTCGGCGCATTTGGATGATGTTTTTAATAAATTATTATATGGACATTTTTTAAAACCAAGAAACATTGCAAAAAGAATGTCAATCAATTCAACCTCAGTTTTTAGGTGTAAAATAGTCGTTAACAACATAACAAAAAAAAAAAAAATATGGTTTTTCTAAGATACCATGAAAAAGTAAGAGGGAGCTAATAGTTTTTATGGTTTGTACAGTTACCAACATAAAAAAAAGCAAACAAAATGAGTCCAATTTTAACAAAATTGCTTCACAATTTCAAAAGTTATTACTAATAAATCTCTTAAAATTGCCAAAAGTGGAATATTTTTATAGTTTACCACCCTGTGTTGGATATTTAATGGAACTGCAACGTCATCATACCTTTGTGATCTTATTGAGCTTGTATAAGAAGATTCCAGAACGCGTAAAAAACACTTTATTTTTATTCATGGTGGTGGAAATTACGAAATTATGGTGATTTTCGTCAAGTCGTAGAAATGCAGATTAAAAGGTATCCTTGAAAAACCAAGTAAATCCTTCATAACTTAAATAAAAAATGATTTTGATGATAACTATTCGTTTCTAGGGGTAAGACCAATATAAATAGCAAATCACAAAACTAGACTGTTTTACTTTTACTGCAGATTTAATTGGAAATTAATTTATACAATATTTTTTTAACCAAATTTCCGCAGCAATGAAAATATCACTTAACAGTCTAGTTGTGTGATATGCTATTTAAATCGCGTGGGGTCCGTCTGTGACCCTGATGGCCACCTAATTGAGCCGTAGGTCCCATATTTTTTTACCTTAATTGTATAAGTATGAAATGATTTTATCATATCTTGTGTTTTAATTTCTTTAAACTAAGTTAATTGAAATTATTCATACAAAAAATCGACTCTTTTTAATAAATGCGCAACTAAACGTAAATAGTATAAATAATGATAGTTTATACATCCGGAAATAAAATTGGCTGGTTTTATTGTCGTTAATAAACAAATTTCCGCAGCAGTAAAATATCACTTTACAGTCTAGTTGTGTGATTTGCTATTTATTGGTCTTCACCCTTAGAAACGAAGTAGTTATCATTCAAAATCAATTTATTAACGTTTATGAAGGATTTTACTTGTAAGGTGCAAGTACTCTAATCTGCAGTTGACGAAAAAACCATAATCGTAATTTCTCCACAACCAATGAATAAAAATAAGTGTTTTTAGGCGTTCTGGAATCCTTATACAGCGCAATAAAGATCACAAGTATGATGACGTTGCAGTTCCATTAAATATCAAATAGGTAGTAAACTATAAATATTCCATTTTTGGCAATTTTAAGAGATTTATTAGTAATAACTTTTGAAATTGTGAAGCAATTTTGTTAAAATTGGACTCATTTTGTTGCTTTTTATGTTGGCTAACTGTACAAACCATAAAAACTATAGCTCCCTATCTTACTTTTCATGGTATCTTAGAAAAACCATATTTTTTTTTGTTTTTGTTATGTTTAACGACTATTATACACCTAAAACTGAGGTTGGAATTGATACTTTTGACATTCTTTTATTAAAGCAATGTTTCTTGTTTAAAAATATGTCCATATAATAAATTTTATTTAAATGCAACATCATCCAAAATGACGCCGAAGTGAACTAAATTTAAAAAAAATGTTTTTTCATCATACCTTGGTTAAAAATTGTCCGATTTTGATGCGGTCTTCACTAATCTTCCTCATTTTTCATTCTTTAAAGAACAAAAAAAAGTTCCCTATACCTAACTATAAAATTAAAAAACTTAGCATTACCAACTCTATGACAGGCGCGAAGCGCGCCCGAAAACGGATTTTTCTCGTCTGCTCATTATTACATTGAATCCAACGCCGAAAACCGCATCCTTCTAGCTGTTATAGTTTCCGAGAAAAAGGTCTTGTCCTTCTTAGCTGGACCACCCTGTATATATATATATATGTATGTATATTATATTATATATATATATATATATATATATATATATATATATATATATATATATATATATATTACATACATATATATACATAATATATACATGTATACACACACATATACATATTTTATTCATTTTTTTTTATTTAATTTTAAATTATTAGTATATTCCTCATAGAATAAATTATATAAAGTTTTTTTTCTTTGTTTTTGTAAAGGTAAACTTGACAGTATACATCAGTTAGTCGTCGCCACTCATTTCTATTATATGTTAATCTATGCCAAGCGCATTTGACGTTACTCGGGGGGGGGGGGGGGTATAAATAAAAAAGTGTCGCCACCTCAGAATAATATTATATATAAAAGGAGCACAGGACCGTAAACACAATGTAATTCCACTGATAACACGAAAGCCGGTTGACTGGTGCAACTAAGTAATGCTGCCAACCTGACAACAAAACATTATTTTAAATATGTGTCATAAATATCTATTAATGAAGAAAGATCGTAAAGAACAAATATAACTTAAAACACCTGCTGAGTATTTAATAAAACTGGTCTTAGATGGCAAAAGGGTGGCGGAATACAAGAATCTACATTTAGTTAACGAGGACTACTTTTTATATAATTTTAATAAATATGTTAAAGTACAATTTAAAATGCATAAAATATTGTAATGCACCGATATTTATATTAGTATTTATGAATAATCAATCATTAATTAATAATAGAACATAATAATTCAGCAACCGGAAGTATTGCCTACTTTTTTTTAGAAAATTGTATATTGTAAGGGTGGCAGCATTACTTAGTTGCACCAGTGAACCGGCTTTCGTGTTATCAGTAGTGCTCCTTCTATATATAGTATTATTCTAAGGTCGCCACCGTTTTCAAGGAAAATAGATGGGATTAGGAACAACTTGTCCCGTTTAGAGTTTAAAAGTATTGGAGAAGCATAAACGGCACAGAGCGTAAGCCCTTTAGTAGAGAGTAAAGTAATATATAATCCAAGTAGGGAAACTCCAATACTAACCTGTGTAAAAAAATCAGACATGCGTGATCAGCTGATTGCTGACTCAAAAATAAAAAATAGCTAAAATTGGAATAACTGCGCATGCGCCTCTTAGGATTTACGTTTTTTTACTTAGTTTTATTGGCAACCCTGATAACATTAGGTGAGTTTTACTTTTTATCGTGTTTTCTTACGTTAATATGTACGCGATAGTTTAATGATTTGATTAAATTCTGTGAAATAATTGTTAAAATAAATTAGTTAAAGAAAAAGAGAAAATATAGTAAAGGTAAAGTACATGTTTTTATTAAAATTTTGAAGAACATCCAGACGACAATGTATTGCTTTAAATATAACTTAAAATCACAATTGCTTTTATTATATTCAATAATGTTTAGTTAAAGTTGTAAAATTACTAATTACAATTCATACTTGAAAGGGAAAAAACAAATATCACTCGCAAAAATGTTCAAAGGTAATCGAAAAAAAAGTTTAATTAGCCGCTCGTTTTAAGTAATTTAAAAAACCTCGTATTTAAAGATTCGCACTTAAACCTCTATTGGATGTGACAAAACGTATTTCTAACTCAAATTATAAACATTTTTTACTAAATTGTAGAAATAAATGCAATAAAAACAAAAATTTTGAAAACTGTAAATAGTTTGTTTACATTTACGCCCATAGGATAATTTGAGCCAACTCCCTGGTGGACAAAATGTGAACTACATGCCAGGTCTGACAGAAATCGTGTTTGTTTCCCTACTTGGTTTATATATTACTTTAGTAGAGAGGGAACCATTTATTTATTTAACTACTATTTATTAACATTCTGTATGTTACTTTTTAATATTATGTATAGTGTAAACATGTTAAAAAAATAAAGGTATTTATAAAAATTAAAATAATATAAAAAAGTATAATAATAGTAAAAAATATTGAATATAAAGTTAGTGTTTTTCACTTTTGGGTCTACCACGCAAAGCTCAGTTAAAAGCTAAAGTTTAAGCTAATAAAACGATAAAAAAATGATCGTCCATAGCAGAATTAGAACCCAGGTACCCTGGCTTTGAGAACTTTGAGTGCTCGTATTGATTTCGGAAAATTTTTATTCAACTGAAATACCTAAAAAACATTGTAAACAACTCTCGGAAATTACCTAAAGTCTATTTTTCACTTTTTGGTCACTTTAAGTGGTATTATCAGCTTCAGACCGGTTTTAGTCGATTTAGCGTCCCAAAAACATTTAAAACGCCACCCAACTTGAAATTTATTTTTTAACGACCGTAATTTTGGTTTCCGGTAATTAACCATGTTTTTTCGACTTTTTGGTTACTTGTCTAAAGTCGATAAGACCACTCTTATCGACTTCAGACCGGTTTAATTTGATTTAGCGGCCCAAAACACACAAATAAAGACATTTTTCACGGCAAAAATATTAACCCTGAATTTTAAGGTTTTTTAAAAAAATGTGCTGACTCAGGGAACCGAGTTAATGACGTCACAAGAACCTGGTTTTCAATGCCGTTTGTGTCCTTCCCAAGGTTGACTTTTGTACTAAGGTTATTACTAAGTGTCTCGTAAAACACAAACACACAACTTTCCCTAACAATGTTTACTATTACCTTAAACGTGTGTGTGTGTGTGTGTGTCTATATATATATATATATAATGTGTCGCAAAACCTATTTTTGTGATCCGGGACCTCTGAAACGGATTTGTCTCGTGGTCAAAGGTTCGACTCGCGCCATGACGCCTGTCCCATTATCGATTTTTTTTCAAAGGAAATTCGCTAAAACCAAGGTTCTGGGTTTAAGTGAGTTAATTAAACGTGACCACGTGACCAGCTCCCTCTTATTGCATAATCATCTTTTCCATTCCTTCGGAAAATCTCTATTGATTACATGGTGGCTACAGTTATAAGTGTGACGTCACTGAAGAACTTCTTCTTTGCGCCATGCCTACATGATTTATGCGACGTGTACTTAAAACAAAGTGTATATTGTTTTTTGTTTGTAATGCATTGTGTCCCTTTTTCTTAAGAAGGTAGGAAAGCAAAATCTTTTATGTCTAGACGGTGTATAATGTAAAGTTTATTGACTAGTTTTTAGGGAGTAAAGAAGCACTTTTCACTCCCAAGGGAGAAAAATTAACTTTTCCTTCCTTGATGTAAAAAGTGTTTCCTATTATTGGGTTATTAAAGCCAATTATATAAATTTTTTTGGGGACTGGTTTTTTTTAAATTTATATAAGTGACCGAACATTTTTTTAAATTTTCCCGGGGGTGCCATCCCCCAAATTTATAAGGGGGACACGAACTAAAAAAATTTTTTTACTGGCTCAAAATCCGTTTCAGGTCAAAAGAAGTTGTTTGGAGCAATACATTTTTTTATAATTTTTTTGGGGACAGCACCCCCAAAATTTATAAGGGGGTCCGACATAAAAAAATTAGAAAACGTATAATTAAATAAAATCAAAGTCTGGAGATAAAATCTTGTATGAACCTTGGGAGTAAAATGCTATTTTTCCCCTCGGAATTACCCCTCTCGGCTTCGTCTCAGGAGTTAAAAGTCATAACTTTTTCGGCTTTGCCTCGGGAGTTAAACACAAAAATCCCTCGGCTTCGCCTCGGAAGTTAAATACTTTGGTTTTAAACTTCCGTCCAACTAACAGCTCAGGGAAATAATAACATTTTTTACTCCCTTGGTGCATAAATAACTATTATTATTTATTATATTGTTGGTAATTTTTTCTTAAGAATTATTATTATAAGATTATTCTAAGATGAATAATGATGATTCGCTGGGCTGCTAAGGTCGCCATGGCTTCTTCGGTGCCACTTATTGTACTGGCTGGCTGGGATAGTAGAGATTGTAACCTCACCAAAATTTCGCTATATGCCAAGTTTACGATTTGAGAAAGGATACGAGAGTTATCTTACGCCTTATGCAAGGGTAGAACTCTTGCATATATTAAATATTATCAATTTTTCTTTCCGTAAACTTTATACTGTTTATAATCAGTTGACAGCGAGGGAAAATAATGTTGAGGAACCAATGAGGTTGGTAATAAACTGCGTAGACTTCCGCGGTTATTGTCATGAAAATTTAGGTCTTCCGGTGGTGACCGCGTTAATGTAGATAAAGAATCCGACGTTTCGCTTCCAGTTCAGTTTTGCAGAGCATTGTGTTTCTATCCATAATGTCCTATATCCCTGAAGATGCCTCCCACAGTGTAAGCGAAACGTCGGATTCTTTATCTACATTAACACGGTCACCACCGGAAGACTAATATGAAATTGTAGGCGTGGTTTAACACCCAGAATTAACCTGATTGGATCCCTCTCAATATTTTCCCACGCTGTCAGACGACAATAACCCTTTGGTATACTATAATTTCGTTGACCTATCTAAAATAACCTTACCTAACTGTGCTACAATTAATCACCTATTTCTGGAAACATTTCAGTAAACATATATCTTTTTTTTATGCACTCTCACCCGAAAATACATTGAATGCTTGCCAAATAGATTCTGACGTACTCTATACTCACAAAAGAAGAAGAAGCTTATACAAGCGTCGTATTTCTGGCATCGATTCTAGAACCTTGCTGTTCCAAAAATTCAATTCTTATTCATTAAATATTCTTCTATTTATTTATTTATATTTTTAAATTTATTTTATCGGTTTTTATTTTTACAATGTTTATGTTTAGTTTTTTTTCATTATTTGTGTTACTTTTGTTTTTTTGTGTTAATTTTTTTGTTTTTGATATTTTTGTAATATTTTTATTCACTATTTTAATTAAGCTTTGTTCATTTTTTATTTTGCTTAGTTATTTATTTTTTATCTCGATTTATTTATTAGTAATTGTTATTATTTATTTCGATATATTTGTTGGCATTTCATTTTGTTTATTATCATTTAATTTGTATTTGCTATTATTTAATTGTGCTAAATCTATCTATCTTGATTTGATTTCGTTTTATATTTATTTCTTAATTTGTTTTTATTGGTTGTTCATAAATACTTTTTCCTTCTTATTTTTCATTTGTATTTTTAATTAAAAAATAGTGTAGACACTCTTTATTGAAAAAAAAAACAAGTGAATATTATTACCTTAAATAATATTTCGTCAGAGTAAATTATGAGGTGAATTTGTCATGTATTGTTTACTATATCGTTTATTATTCTAATTTTTTAGTCTTTTGAAAAGTGTTTTGTTTAGTACTATTGATTTCTTAATGAATATTCATGACGAGAGTTGAGTACTTATCCAGTCTCGGGGAACAACAGCCGTGTTATTAAGAAAGGTTTAAACGTTGTTGCAGTGTAGACGTATTTTGTTCACCGCGTCTTACTATTGGGTTTTAATAACCCTTCACACAGGGCCTTCCTCCGTGGCCGAGGTCGTTAGGGCGTTAGTCTTAACACTGACCTTTGATACTCACGGAGGTCTGGGGTTCGCATCCCAGGTAACGCTCTCAGTTTTTAGAAGATTATTGTTTAGATAAATTATCGCCAACTGTAGAATACACTATGAGCGTAACGGTTGCTACTACCACCCGAAGTTTTTCCCGCAGGGGTTATCCCTGATGAGCCGCAAGGCTCTATATAGGCATTATTATTATTATACACAGGGCCTTTAAGGCTTGCTAGGTATTAGGAATACTGAGCTAGACTTTTCTAAAGGCCCAATACCTGCCAGGCCTTTCTGAACCCCTTCTAGAACCTTTTAAGTGCATATTAAAGTCTGCTAGGCCTCTTCAAGCTCCTACTAAAGTATTTCACACGGTTATAATCAGTTGACAGCGTGAGGAAATTGTGACGAGGAACCAATGAGATACGCCTGATATGAATTGTGGGCATGGTTTATCATCCAGGACTAATCTTATTGGCTCCCTCGCATTATTTTCCCACACTGTCAACTGATTATAACCGTGTGTTGTACTATAGGCTCATTTAAGGCCATACTAAAGCCAGCTAGGCATTTCCAAGCCCCCCTTTAGGGTAGGGGCCCTTAGAAGAGCCTACTCTTCTAAGGGCTTACCATTACCTCCTAGACAATTTTCCCTACTATGCTCTTTTAAGAGCATACTAAATCCTGCAAGGCCTGTCAAAGCTTGCTTTAATAGGCCTTTCAAAAGGGATTCTAAAAGCCAACTAAAGCTCAGGAAGGGGTTTAAACAGGAGTTAAGACGTGTAGGAATTTATTTAAAAGAGCCGTTTTGCTAAAGATTAATCTCGCTTTGAAGTTACAGACCCTTAAAGATTTATGTCCTTAAAGGTCCTTAAAAGCCTTTCTTTGAGGTCACAGAGTCTTAAGGAGTTTGGTCCTTAAATGTTCCCCTTAATGTCCTTAAGAGTCCTCTTTCTTATGGCCACAGAGTCTTAAGAATTTATGTCCTTAAAGGTCCTTAAGATTCCTCCTCCTTATGGCTACAGAGTCTTAAGCATTTATGTCCTTAAAGGTCCTTAAGAGTCCTCCTCCTTATGGCTACAGAGTCTTAAGAATTTATGTCCTTAAAGGTCCTTAATAGTCCTAGTTCAAGGTCACACAAAGTCTTAGGGATTTAGTTCCTTAATGGTCCCCTTTCCTTTAAGGTCCTAAAGAGTCGCCATTAAGATCATAGAATTTTAAAGATTTTATTGTGTTTAAGGATTAAATTTTAAATTAAAATTTAAATAGAAATTCCATTTAAATTTTAAAGCGTTAAGAGAAAACTCCATATTAAGGGTCTGATATGGAGTTTCAAAAGAGTTAGCCTGTTAAAAATTTTATAAATCATAAAACTTGTATTATATGTTGTATACGGGGTATTATGTAGTATGGGGAATCAGCTGTTTAACCGGGTAAAGAAGGGCTTGCCTCATTCCTTGTTACAATGGGGTAGGGTAGAGTTTGGCTTGAGGGGAGGCTTCTCCCGCTGGTAGTGGGAGATCTCTCGCCGGTAGGTAGGGTAGGAAACTGAGTTTGGCTTGAAACGAGGCCTCTCCCGCTGAGAGAGGGATCTCCTTCCAGCTGATAGGGTAGGGAAAGGGTCTGAGTTTGGCTTGAAGCAAGGCCTCTCCCGTCATCAAAGTGGGGGATCTCTACCCGCCGGCAGAGTGGGGCATTCCCAAGGGTATACCCGACGGTAGTGGGGCATCCTCATTGATCGTTCTAGTTTTTCCCCCCTCCCAAAACTATCTTTTCCTCTGAAATCCCTTTTTGTTAAAATCATACAATTGTTTTTAGATTTTTTTTATTATTCCACAAAGTCATCTTCTGCTTGCCAATATTGCATTCGAAAGTAGTTTAATATTTTACAAAATCGGGTTTACCATCTCTATTTCGCTAATAAGAATTTTGTATTGTTTAACAAAATTTTATTTACCTTCTCTATTTTGCTAATAAGAATTTTGTATTTTTATTGTGCTACAAAATTGTATTTACCTACTCTATTTTGCTAATATTTTGTATTATTTTAAAAATTGTATTTACCTCTCTATTTTGCTAATAAGAATTTTGTATTATTTTACAAAATTGTATTTACCTTCTCTATTTTGCTAATAAGAATTTTGTATTATTTTACAAAATTGTATTTACCTACTCTATTTTGCTAATAAGAATTTTGTATTATTTTACAAAATTGTATTTACCTTCTCTATATTGCTTATAAGAATTTTGTATTATTTTACAAAATTGTATTTACCTTCTCTATTTTGCTAATAAGAATTTTTGTATTATTTTACAAAATTGTATTTACCTTCTCTATTTTGCTAATAAGAATTTTGTATTATTTTACAAAATTGTATTTACCTACTCTATTTGCTAATAAGAATTTTGTATTATTTACAAAATTGTATTACCTCTCTATGCTAATAAGAATTTTGTATTATTTTACAAAAATTGTATTTACCTTCTCTATTTTGCTAATAAGAATTTTGTATTATTTTACAAATTGTATTTATTCTCTATATTTGCTAATAAGAATTTTGTATTATTTTACAAAATTGTATTTACCTTCTCTATTTTGCTAATAAGAATTTTTGTATTATTTTACAAAATTGTATTTACCTTCTCTATTTGCTAATAAGAATTTTGTATTATTTTACAAAATTGTATTTACCTACTCTATTTTGCATAAGAATTTTGTATTATTTTACAAAATTGTATTTACCTTCTCTATTTTGCTAATAAGAATTTTGTATTATTTTACAAAATTGTATTTACCTTCTCTATTTTGCTAATAAGAATTTTGTATTATTTTACAAAATTGTATTTACCTTCTCTATCTTGCTAATAGGAATTTTGTATTATTTTACAAAATCGTGTTTACCTCGAAAATATGCTGCACTATAAATTTAATAATTTTTATATTCTAGGACGAGCGAAGCGTGTCCCAAGTAGGGAGGATATGCGTAGCGAATCCGATATGATTAGGAAAAACCAATGTACCCTGTACCTTGTTTCTATCTTATTTTCTTAAAGTCATGCTTCGATGATTTGTTTTTGTTGTTTTGTTTGTTCTGGTTGGTTGGTTGGTTATTTCAATTTAAAATGTCCAAAACTTAATATGGCGGACAGTTCTTTCTTTTTTTTGTTTGTTCTAAATCGGTAGAAAATTAAACCGATGTAATATGCTGGACATTACTTACAAAGAAAACATGTTATTTATTGCTTTTTTAACCACACATAAACTTTAAGAACAAATAGCATACTATAAATTATACTTAATGCTCAAGTCTTATATTTTTAACATAGATAACATATTATATATTTAATGTATCACATTGTCTGTCTCACATATAAAAACATTACACATAAAACTAATCACATATTTGTAATAATATTACAAAATAAATGATAAAAAATATTTGTTATGTATGTACATAATCAATACATACATAACTTCTGTGACATTTAAGTAATGAACTTACCTGTAAATATATATATATATATATATATATATATATATATAATATATATATATATATATATATATATAATATATATATATACATAATATATATACATACACGTTTCAGGTAATAGTAAACTTTCTCAGGGAATGATACTGGATCTGTCTATAGTGTCTTACTTTAGTGACACCTAATTAGAAATAAAATTTTATTTACTAAGAGACATATTAAAAGTTTATTATTTATAATTTTACTATTGGAATAATTTATCATGTACTTAAAATGCTTTCAGGATGCTCTTGAGATAATTTATTTACTAAATAATACTAAAAGTTAATTTTATTTTATTATTTATGTTTATAAATTTTATTCAGAGAAACGAATAAAAATAAAATATGTGTTGCCTTAGAAAAGTTTTAGTGGCATAACTTTTTATGGTTTTTTAAGATATCACCTTGCTTGTAGTTGATTATATTTATTACTAGCAGTAATTGTTGATGATTCATTCATTATTATCCTATTGATTTTTATCTGGATTTATGACAGTAGTAGTAATGGTTACAAAGTTGTCTGTCTATATGTGTGTTGCCTGCTATTATCGTAGCTTCCAGTGTTTTTTATGCTGCAGAGTTGAAACTAAGTAGATAGTAGTAATAGTGATAGTAATATGGGGGGAGTGGTAGTAACTACCAGGCAAGTAGGCCACGTTGTTGGGCCCTTTTTTCCAGCTCCCTAAGATAGTGTTCTACTCCTTTTAATATCAAGTGTAGGTTTATTTCATGTAATCTAGACAAACGAGCCGTGAAATACTATGGTTCCTCTCATGCTTTTTCAAGCAATCATACATATTTTCACTGACTCTTACAGTATAGTGAAAACTAGGAACAACACGTGCTCTCACTGTTAAACCAAACCACACACTTTAAACTACAAGGGAGACACACTATAGTATTGTAATGAATCTACAATGAGGGTTCTAAATTTTGCCTATTCCCAGTTTCATTTAGGTAAGGGATCTTTAACGAGTACCTGACAACGCATAGACTCGAGACCACCGGCTTTACGTCCCTTTTGAAGAACGTGGTACGCAGATTTTTTATCCTCATAAAAATTCTAGAGGCCCCTGCTGGGATTGAACCCATGACTAAAGTCCATTCATTCTATTAAGGCAGCGTACCTTAACCACTACACCACGGGTGACTCTTTAAACCCAAGTAGAAAAATGGGATCTTTTCCTCATCATATCGGATTTGCTACGCTCATCCTCCCTACTTTAGATTCCCTTCGCTCACCTCAAAATATACAAGTTGATAAATTTATACTGAAACTCGTCTACAAACTCACTTCACTAGTCCTCAGAAAGCAAATTTATCTGTTTCATTCTCAGCGATCACCCATACAGTACTGATCACGCTCGATGCTCCTTAATTTTTATGATCCAACAAAAATCATAGATATACTTGTTGTATTAAAACAAAACTTAGTGTACTTATTTATTAAGTAATAATATACACTTGCACTAACTTTCCCAAAACCCAATACTAATTACTAAACCCAATCGGACCATCCACTTTTTACAATTTTTTAAAAAACGTTCACAAGTCATTTAATAAACATTGAACTAATGCTGATGATGAGATGAAACTTAGCACATATGTTAGTCATATACATAGCTACATGCGTGCCAAATCTTAATCCGATCGCATTATTTTTCCGCGATTTATGATTTTTCGAAATTTCCCCTGAGTCATTATTGCGGGTTAATGACGTAAACAAATTATTTTCCGAATTACAACTAATTTCATCAAAACTACAGCAATAGACTGGTTTTAGTAGAAAATTTTAATTCACTAGCATAAATACACTGGGCGCTACAATGATTACAGACACACCTACACACACACACACACGAACAACTTTGCGAAAACCACTCAGGAGGCCTTAAAAACGCCTGAAACGGATAATTCTGTTTTCATCCCGGTTTCGGATTTTTTTGCAAACACAATACTTTTCCTATATACCTACGGTATAAATGAGGAAAAGTAAAAATTAATAGAACTGGAAATTAGAACGACGTCATTGAGTCAAAATATTAAACAAAAGATGTTAATGACGCGTTGTCAAAGTTTATTTGACTTATTTTTAAATATTGACTTATACGACTCTTAAAAGTTTTATCTTAAACACACAATTAATACTTCCTTATCATCAACAAGGGAAGTAAAGCCAAATGCGACATTTATTCGTAAGTGTCATTTATTGTTCATGTTTAGCACTCCCAACAACCTAATATTTATTTATAATATAAGTATTTATGAATAGAGTTTTATATATATAAAACTCTATTCATAAATACTTATATTATATATATATATATAATATATATAATATAATATATATATATATATATATATATATATATATATATATATATATATATATATATATATATATATTGTGTGTGTGTGTGTGTGTGCCTCCGTAGCCGCGGTCGTATAGTACTGGAATTCGGCACCGGAGTCCGGTATTCACAGCATACTCTCAGTTTTTATGAATATAATTTGTAAAAAGATTCCGCCAACTTTAGCTTTACTTTTAGCATAGTAGATGTGACCCACCTGAGGTGGTTCCCGCAGGGCGAATACCCTAAAGAGCCGACAAGCCCTAAAACGGGCATTATTATTATTATTATTATTATTATATGTATGTATGTATTTATTGCAAACTATTGAAATAAGGTTTATGTTTTGTTTAAAAGACAAAGAACCTAAAGTACAAATATGAACTGAACTAAACATGGCGGACATTTTAGTAATTATTTTACTAATAATATCACCACAAAGTTAATATGTCCAACTAACTTTTTCAAGATCAAAGTTACATTTAAGCTCTAAATTATTATAAATAAAAATTATAAAATTAATTAATTATTTTTATAAAATTTATAAATTGTATAAAGTTATTTAAAAAAATGCTTTTCCTTACCTGAACCATAGTTTTTATATAATTTTTGCAACAACCCTTCTCGGCTAGGAAGGGGGGGGGGGCTTTGCTGCGCCCATGTTAATGGGCAATAAGCATAGAGGTATATACTTGAGGGGGCATAGCCTTTCTCAATTCATTGAGGGGCCTGAATCATCTTTTTTGGGCTCTCAGGGTTCTGTGTAACCTCATTGAAACCTACTTCAAGAGTCAGTTAAGGTTATAATAAATCAATTGATTTTGGCTTCCCGCACATTGTTTGTGTTTTGATTGGTATTTTTAACATTGTCCTATATAAGTTATTGTAATTTTGTACTGATTATTTGATTGTATTTATAATCGAAGGTCAGGTTACTTTTTTGATTCATAATTTAACCTATAGGGCCCCTCTAGTAATAATATCTATATGGCAATAAGGAATAATCAATAATATAGAAAAACTTTTCACTGTTATCACATATTAAGTGAAAAATGTTTCTAATAATTCACTATTAATATAGAAATAGCCTTGATTGCCGTATAAATTATAGTTACGATATGTAATACGTCTCTTTCATCCACGAATAGATAATATTTGTCTATAATTAAACATCAATATTGCACGATTCAGTCAATCGCTTGTCATATTCGCTTAAGTCCAATTATAGGCATAAATTGTACAAGTCAATTTTTAATTTTCCTCATTTTTTTTAATTCTCTTTCTTAATTATTTTAATTAATTATTTAATTCTCTTTATTAATTCTCTTCGTTTAATTCTCTTTATTATTAAAAAAATATAAAAGTACAATTGACAAAATTAAATTTTGTCAATTGTAAAAATAATTATTATTTTGTAAATTGTTGTTTTATTTTGTAAAAATAAAACTAAAAAGCGCGGTCGAATATCTAGAACGTTGGATCACCAACAAACTTTTTTTACAATTTTTTTTTCAAAATTTTCAGTAATTAGCCGGATTTGTGATAAATGAAGCCTATTTCCGTAATCTGCACGGTCTTTTGGTTAATCTCAAAGAGTATTTACATTCACTCAACGATTTATTTTTAATCTAACTTGGTACATACATAACTACTGTTAGACGTCAATATTTTTTGTTATATTTTGACATGTCATATTTGTTAACATTGACGTCTAACAGTAGTTATGTATTTACCAAGTTAGATTAAAAAATTAATCGTTGAGTGAATGTAAATACTCTTTGAGATTAACCAAAAGAGCGTGCAGATTACGGAAATAGGCTTCATTTATCACAAATCCGGCTAATTACTGAAAATTTTGAAAAAAAAAATTATAAAAAAAGTTTGTTGGTGATCCAACGTTCTAGATATTCGACCGTGCCTTATACCACTAAACAAAATACAAAGAGTACCTCCCTTGAAAGGACCAGTTCCTGGGGCATGAGAGGGAGTATTTTTAAACTAAGTATTTGAACTGTTGGTTTGTAGGAAAAAAGTTGAGCTAGTATTAAGATTTCCGAAACCAAAATTTCACTGAATTGATCAGTTTCATGTGTTTTTAAGACATCTAAGTTTCATGTCTTTTGATTATACAGGGTGTCCCCGGATAGAATAAACGATACGTGTAAATGACTAAATATTTAATTTTTCGAAAAAAGTCATTCCTGATAAAAGCTCCTCTATGTTTTCAAACTAAGATTTATCATATTTTAGACAGAATATAACTATGCGAGAGACACAATATATTGTGTCAACTATTCATGTTTTGCGAAATGCGGTAGTATCAAATGATAAATCATATTTATTTTTTATTTTTAACGGCAGAATCAAAAACTGCAATGTTTGAAAAATGAACGAAGAGTAAAGTAGGCTTAATTTTGACTTTTCGAAAAAAGAGTATTCTTCATAAAATTATTTAATTGTGCCCCTGAGACAATTTTCCCATAAAAATATAAAATTTTCAAAATTTACACCCTCCTCCCTCCACTTCCAAATTTGGATACTTTAAAAGTTAAAATTAAAAAGGTTGTATTTACCGCAAGTTGAAGAAGCAATCGAAGAATCAGCTACCGTCGATACTTGCTGTTGGATATGCTGATGATGGCGTTATGCCGAAACCGATCCAGGGATATTCCTATTCAACAGCAAGTATCGACGGTAGCTGATTCTTCAATTTATGTTAAAAGTTGTTCAATCTGGATAAATGATCATCGCATTAAAGGTCCACTTGACAAGTGGACCAAATATGATAATATTGTAAACTTCAATTTAAGTAACAATAACTGAGAAATTTTAATTACAAAATATCCAAGAAGTAGAGGGAAAAAGGGGGGTGAATTTTGATTTTAATTTATTTATGAAAAAATTGCCTTAGGGGCAGTTTAAAAAATTATGAAAAATACTTTATTTCGAAAATTCAAAATTAAACCTACTTTACTCTTCATTCAATTTTCAAAAATTGTAGATTTTGAGACTACTGTTTAAAATAAAAAAAAAAAATCGTGTACGGGGTACCTCGGAACTTTTCCTCGTCATACAGGATTCGCTACGCTCATCCTCCCCGCTTCGGACTCGCTTCGCTGGTCCTTAGAATATACAATTCGCTAAATTTATACGGCAACATTTCTTCGGGCTCGCTTCGCTCGTTCTCAGATAGTTAATGCATTTGTATCATTCTCAGAGGTCACCCATACAGTACTAACATATAATAACGGATAATTTCAGTTAAATCGGATTAATCAGTTTTGGCTAAAAGTTGTTTACTGATAATAAGACGACAGTGGCGCATTCTCGTAGTCGGTATAGTGAAACTACCAAATTACACACTAGCTCTCCTGTTATTTGGCTTCGGAACTAACTTTTTCTTGTCTAAAATAATAAATGCCAGGAACATCTTTCTTCATCTATATATTGCTAGCTCTACACGTGACTATACATCTCAAAACAACTATTGTAAAGTATGAATTCTTTTTGTTTCAGGTAAGTGGAGTGAATTGTTACAAATAAATGCCTGTCAAGTATTCAACATTATTTCATCAGAATAGGTATTCTTCTCTATTTCTTAGGGAGTTTATATCAGACTTCAACCTCAATTGATGTTTATGAGGTTGATCGTTGTTCAAGAGCGGGATAGGGATTGATTCCATTTAGCGTCCTGATCCCAATAATAATGTTGTTCGAGAGGGGGATAGGGATTGATTCCATTTAGCGTCCTGATCCTAATAATAATGTTGTTTAAGAGCGGGATAGGGATTGATTCCATTTAGCGTCCTGATCATAGTAATAATGTTGTTCGAGAGGGGGATAGGGATTGATTCCATTTAGCGTCCTGATCCTAATAATAATGTTGCTCGAGAGGGGGATAGGGATTGATTCTATTTAGCGTCCTGATCCTAATAATAATGTTGTTCAAGAGCGGGATAGGGATTGATTCCATTTAGCGGCCTGATCCTAATAATAATGTTGTTCGAGAGCGGGATAGGGATTGATTCCATTTAGCGTCCTGATCATAGTAATAATGTTGTTCGAGAGGGGGATAGGGATTGATTCCATTTAGCGTCCTGATCCCAATAATAATGTTGTTCGAGAGGGGGATAGGGATTGATTCTATTTAGCGTCCTGATCCTAATAATAATGTTGTTCAAGAGCGGGATAGGGATTGATTCCATTTAGCGTCCTGATCCTAATAATAATGTTGTTCGAGAGCGGGATAGGGATTGATTCCATTTAGCGTCCTGATCCCAATAATAATGTTGTTCGATAGGGGGATAGGGATTGATTCCATTTAGCGTCCTGATCCTAATAATAATGTTGTTCGAGAGCGGGATAGGGATTGATTCCATTTAGCGTCCTGATCCCAATAATAATGTTGTTCGAGAGGGGGATATATTTTCAGAATAATTAGGTTTGAAGTAGTAAAAAATGAGTCACATATTTTTAGGTCCGGCTTTTGGACTAATAAGGCGCGGTCGAATATCCACGGCCTTCTAGAACATTGGATCACCAACAAACTTTTTTTATAATTTTTTTTTCAAAATTTTCAGTAATTAGCCGGATTTGTGATAAATGAAGCCTATTTCCGTAATCTGCACGCTCTTTTGGTTAATCTCAAAGAGTATTTACATTCACTCAACGATTAATTTTTTAATCTAACTTGGTAAATACATAACTACTGTTAGACGTTAATATTTTGTGTTATATTTTGACATGTCATATTTGTTAACATTGACGTCTAACAGTAGTTATGTATGTACCAAGTTAGATTAAAAATAAATCGTTGAGTTAATGTAAATACTCTTTGAGATTAACCAAAAGAGCGTGCAGATTACGGAAATAGGCTTCATTTATCACAAATCCGGCTAATTACTGAAAATTTTGAAAAAAAGTTATAAAAAAAGTTTGTTGGTGATCCAATATTCTAGAAGGCCGTGGATATTCGACCGCGCCTTATAGGGATAAAGAATGCAAAGAGTACGGGTAGCACAGCCTTAGAGATATATTAGCGTAGCTAGCTTTTCGACATAATAACTATTTATAATTGTAATCTATAAATTAAAATTATAAATAGATATGTATAATTATAATAATTGTTATTGTTACGGGTCAACAGTCCGTGTTGACTGGGGTCGTACAACTCACACATACTAATATACTTACACAGACACATACTAACGCATACACTAGAATATTCTTATACTAATAAATATAATTACATAGATCGTATTCTAATCGGACTTGTATGTCGTAATGTTTGAGGTTATTATCTCCCCGTTATTCATCATAATATGACACTTATCTAGTGAGAGATAAATGAAAAACTGTTAAGTCACGTAACAAAAATCAGGTACGGGGTACCTCGGAACTTTTCCTCGTCACATCGGATTCGCTACGCTCATCCCCCCTGCTTCGGACTCGCTTCGCTCGTCTTCAGAATATACAATTCGCCAAATTTATACTGTAACATTTCTTCGGGCTTAACATTTGCTCGTTCTCAGATAGTTAATGCATTTGTATCATTGTCAGAGGTCACCCGTACAGTACTGACTACGCTCAATGCTCCTTAATTTTTATGATCTACAAAAAGCATAGATATTCTTGTCGTATTAATACGAAACGTAGTCTACATATTTATTAGGTAATAATATACACTTGTACTAACTTTCAACCTAATTGGACCATTTCCCAATTTCAAACAATTGTTTTAAGAAAGTACACAAGTCATTTCATAAATATAGAACTTATGCTGTGAATAAGATGAAACTTGGCATATATGTTAGTCTTATACATAGTCACATGCGTGCCAAATTTCAATCAAATCGCATCATTTTTCCGCGTTTTATGATTTTTCGCTGAGTCATTATTGTGGGTTAATGACGTAATAAAAAAATATTTTCTTAATAGCACAACTACAGCGGTAGAATGATTTTTGTCCGATATTTCAACTCTCTATCATAAATACTGGGCCCTAAGATGATAACAGACACACACACACACAAATTTTTGTGTGTGTATGTGTGTACGTTATTTAAAAATTTGTAAAAAAAAGGGAAATGGTCCAATTGAGTTGAAATTTGGTACAAGTGTATATTATTACCTAATAAATAAGTACACTAAGTTTTGTTTTAATACAACAAGAATATCAGTGATTTTTGTGGATCATAAAAATAAAAAATATTCAACATTTTTTTACCAAAAGAAAAAAAGAAATATTAAGAAAAGAAAACCAGATTTATAAACATTTGTTTTTAAAAGGCATGCAATACAGTTGTGGAACGTCCTGAAAATAAACGGCCTCTAATAGTGATTACTAGAGGAAACAAAAAAAAAAAAAAAACATACGCACATACAGACAGACAACTTTGAGAAAACCAAAATTTCTCGCGCAATATTATTGTGTTAACTTATAAGTGTTGTATTATGTTATTACTGTAATACACATATAGTGGAAGCAATCATAATCAGACTTAAACACTTTTATTAACCAGTTTACAACTCAACATGGAAAATTGAACTTATTATTAGATAGATATAAAATTCTATTAAAAACTGTCATTGTCACGTGTCATAACACGTGTCAATCACTACATACGCCCCCATTTTAGTGGAATTTTATATTATGAATGTAATGGGTAACATATTTCTCCTTCTCTATTTAGAGAGGATTTTAAATTTTATAATTTTGATATATTTATTTTTTGGATAAACCTAAAAGTTTAGAAAATTTGTCTAATTTAATTCTTTCAACTTGTTTAGTGAAAATATCGGCCGGCATTTCGCCTGTCCCAATATACGTCAATTCAATTAGATTCCTTTTTACCAAGTCCCTTATATGATGATATTTGATATCAATATGTTTACTCCGTTTGTGGTAAACAGGATTCTTGGCTAATGCTAAACAACTTTGGTTGTCGCAAAACATTTTAATAGGATTTTTTACGAGTTCTCCGAAACCTAACTCATCTAGCAGGAATTTTAGGTTCAATACTTCTCGACCAGCTTCACTAAGAGCAATGTACTCCGCTTCCATACTGGATAGGGAGACCAAGTTTTGTTTCTTGGATTCCCATGATATAGCGCCCCCAGCCAGTATGAAAGCGTAGCCTGATCGAGATTTTCTTGAATCTAAATCTCCCGCCCAGTCGGCATCGGAGTAACCCTCCAACTTTTTGTTAGTTTTTTGAAATATGAGTTCATATTTTTCTGTTCCTTTTATGTATCTTAACAGTCTTTTAGCAGCGTCCCAGTGTTGTTTTCTTGGATCCTTGTTAAATTGGCTGAGTTTGTTGACAGCGTATGTCAAATCTGGTCTTGTAGCTGTTGATAAGTATAGTAATGATCCAATTAAGCTTTGGTATTTATTTTGGTCTATTTTCTCTGCCTGGGCTGCATCTTTTAGTTCCTTTTCTAATATACTGTTAGGTTCTAATGGTAATGAAATCGGATGACAGTTTTCCATACCATATTTTTTTAAAATGTCATTTGCATATTTTTCTTGATTTATTTTGATTTTACCTCCTTCTTTAGATATTAAAATTCCTAGAAAACTATTGAGATTTCCTAAGTCTTTTATTTCAAATAATTTTGATATTTTTCCTTTGATTTTTTCTAATAAATGTTTACTGTTAGATGCTAATATTATGTCATCTACATACACTGCTAGCAAAATGTAGTTTTTTCCTTCAGTTAATTTATATATGCATGGATCTTGTTTGCTTTGTATGAAATTTATTCTTTTTAATTCGTCGTCCAATTTTAAATTCCATTCTCTACCTGCCTGTTTTAAGCCATATAGAGATTTTTGTAGTAAACATACTTTATTTCCTTGTTTATAATTATCGGGTTGGTCCATATAGATTTCTTCGCTAAGATCGCCGTTAAGATATGCTGTCTTTACATCAATTTGGTCAATGAAAAGGTCATATTCTACTGCCAAAGCTAGAATGAGTCTAATGGAATTAAACCTGACTACTGGAGAGTATGTTTCTTTAAAATCTATACCATATTTTTGGACGTAACCTTTTGCAACAAGTCTGGCTTTGAATTTATCAAATGTACCATCTGCTTTAAATTTTTTTGATAGAATCCACTTGCATCCTATTGTTTTCTTTCCTGGTGGTAGATCAACCAATTTCCAGGTATTTTTGTTAAGGAGTGAATTATATTCCTCATCCATAGCATTTTTCCAGTTTTCTTTTTCGTCTCCAGAAAGAGCATCTTTTACTTTTATTGTTTCTGGATCTTTTTTAATATTTTTAATTTTTTTATTTTCTTGGGTCTTCCTTTTTTTCCAGTTTTATTTTTCTTAGGTCGTCCTGGAGTAACTTTTAGAGTGAGTTCTTCTTCATCAGAAGATTCAGAGTTAAGTTCGATGTAATTAGGTTCAATATATTTTCTTTTATTTTTATATTTTCATTTTCTTCAAAATAAGAATTTTCATTTTCTTCTAAATTAGAACTTCGATTTTCTTCTAAATGATCAGTTTTTTCTTCAAAATTTAAGTTTTGGTTTTCTTCTAAATTTATATTTTCTTCTAGATTTTCTATACTTGGATCATCAGAATTTTTGTTGTTATTATTATTATTATTTTTAGTTAATACATTATTATGTTCAAATAGATCACTGAAATCGTAATATGTTGTTGTTTCTGTATTATTTTCACATTTATTCTTATATCTGTCTTTATACATAATATGTTCTAATATTTTTACATCCCTACTTTTTATGATATTATCAGTCTTAGGATCCCAAAGTCTATAAGCTTTTGCTTCATCTGAGTATCCTAGAAGAACGTATTGTTGGCTTTTTGGGTCAAACTTTTTTCGGTTTGGTCTTTTATTTAGGGAGTAAACTATGCTACCTATTACTCTTAGATGAGATGCGGTAGGTTTTCTTCCGGACCATTCTTCTTCAGGAGTTTTGTTTATTGATCTTGTCAAGCATCTATTTCTGAGGTATGTGGCTGTATTTATCATTTCAGCCCACATATGTTCAGGTAGTCCTGATTGTATCAATAAGCATCTAGTCATTTCAACTAGGGTTCTATTTGTTCTTTCAGCAACACCATTTTGTTCAGGAGTGTATTCAGCTGATAGTTCATGTTTGATTTCATGTTTTTTTAAATATGTTTTAAATGTTCGACTGCAATATTCAAGTGCATTGTCTGAACGGATTGTTTTTATCTTCTTACCGGTTTGATTTTACAAGATTTTTAAATTCTTGAAATTTTTCAAAACTTCATTTTTATTTTTTATAAATATGTAAATATTTTTCTTGATTTGTCATCAATAAAGGTTAAGAAGTATCTGAAGCCTTGTCCAGATTCTGTGGGCATTGGTCCACAAATATCTGTATGAATTAGTTC
Source organism: Microvelia longipes (assembly GCA_018340805.1). Taxonomy (NCBI): domain Eukaryota; kingdom Metazoa; phylum Arthropoda; class Insecta; order Hemiptera; family Veliidae; genus Microvelia; species Microvelia longipes. Next base: position 7,180,837 of record JACMZG010001859.1, read on the forward strand.
TAAGATTTCTTCTTTCTTCTTTATTTCATGTTTTTGAAATGGGATTTTGTGCATTTTACCTTCGATGCATGTTTCACAGTTATCGAAGTTTTTTAATTTTAAATTTGGTAACCCGTGAATTAAATTTTTAGTAGCCATCTCAGTAATTTGGGTTTTATTTAAGTGTCCAAATCTTGAGTGCCAAATGTTACTATTAGTATTAGATTTATTATTATCTGTGGTTTTTGATTTTTCACTTTCGTTTATTTGTAATCCTTGATTTGAGGATTTTATTTTTTTATTTGAATTCTTATTATTTATTAATCTCTCAACATAGTAAAGATTTTTCTCTTCTTTCGCTTTTATTAGAGTTGAATTATTTTGTATAATATATGAGTAGTTGTTATAAAATTTTGCATAGGTATTGGGGTTTTTAGTTGCTTTACTGATTGATATTAAATTTGTTTTTATTTCCGGAATGTAAAGGGTGTCTTTCAATAAAATTGATTCTATTCTATTATTTACAATAGACAGAATTCTTACAGTACCTTTACCTTTAATGTTCACTTGACTTCCATCAGCCATACGAACTTTTTCATTAGTTTTTAGATCTGTATATTCTATGAATAGATTTTTATTACTGCAAATGTGTGAGCTTGCTCCAGAGTCCAAAATGAAGTCTGTTATTGTTTTTTCATTGTTTGTTTCCGTACTTGTTAATATCGATTCGTCTTTAGTTTCTGTATGTTGGATTAACATTGAATTATTATCCTTTTTCTTGAAGTAACAATTTTCAGTGGGATGGTTAACCTTTTTGCAAATTTTACATGGTGGGAATTTTTTGTTTTGAATTTGTTTTTCATGTTTATATTTTGATGTCAAAGAAAAATTTTCATTTCTTGATGTAGATGGTGGAACATTTTTCTTTTCTGTTTCTTCCAGAATTTTTATTTTTAGTGTTTCTAAAGATGGTAACTCATCTCTGCATTCAATAGAACATCTGAATATTTCATAATTTTCTGGAAGTGTAGATAAAAGTAGGATTGTAGAAAAATCATCAGATGGAGCACAATTGAGATCTTTTAATTGATCTAAAATATCAAAGAATTCTCTTATGTGTTCATCCATGGGTTGATTATTCTTTTTATGTAAATTTATAAGTTGTCTAGTTAGTTGTACTTTTTTACTAGGACCTTTAGGTTTATAAGTTTTTTCTAAAGTGTCCCATGCTTCTTTTGAAGTGGTACAGTTTTTGACATGATGAATGCATGAAGGTGAAATGGTTAGAATTATTGTTGCAAGAGCTTTCTCATCTTTATTAGTCCATTCTTCATCACCAGCAGCATTGCTATTATTTTTAATTTGACCATTAACATATTTCCAAAGTTCGCTGTGAATGAGAATCATTTTCACTTGAACTCTCCATGTTTCGTAATTGGTCTTATTTAATTTCTCAATTTGATATATATTTGACATTTTCAATTTTTGGAATTTTTAAAATTATCTGATTATGAATTTTAAAATGACTTACCCATAACCTCTGTTGTATTATGTTATTACTGTAATACAATATAGTGGAAGCAATCATAATCAGACTTAAACACTTTTTATTAACCAGTTTACAACAACATGGAAATTGAACTTATTATTAGATAGATATAAAATTCTATTAAAAACTGTCATTGTCACGTGTCATAACACGTGTCAATCACTACAATAAGTTTTAGCTTAGTTAGTTACTTACGTTTAACTACGTAAGTAACTAACTTGAGTTAGTATTGTGTAAGTTTCTTGCATAAAGTTTAAGTAAACCAATCAAAATCTTACGTTAACTTACCACATAATCAAAAGCACAAGTTAAAAGCATGTCCGTGTTTACGACTATTTTTAAGCATAGGCAATTCTAGGTAATAATCTTAGGGGGGGGGGTTCTTCCCCTTAATATATATATATATATATATATATTATATATATATATATATATATATATATATATATATATTATATATATATATATATAACCCCCCAGAGAAAGAGGCTTGATCCGTCTTTGACCACGGATGATCTATCTAGTTAAAATGTTCAATAGAAAAGTTATATTTCGTAGAGAAAACAATTTGGTCGACTCCACACTTTAATAATGATTCCATTTATTTATGGAATTATTATATATAGAAATGTTAAATTTCTTAGAGTTTTAAATAATAATAATTATTATTTAATAATACTTTGAAATGTTTAAAAAAAATTATAGTAATATGAGAAAATATAATTCCTAAATTACAAAAATTTCAACTCGAGCAAAGCATTCTGAGTAAATTAAAAATCTAAACGACATATTTAGTACTAGACTAGCCAAAAAATATTCATGCCAAGTTCAAATGCCAAACAAACCAAATTAGATTCAAGCGAGAGTGATAGCATACCCTGTTATTAATAAAATAAACAGTCTGAAAACTCAATCTCGTTCTAAATCATATGTTCAACTTGACAACGCCGACTGTATCTCCGCTTCACTTAAACTTTATTTATCGAGCAAAAACGGGGTTTTATTAACTTTCTTTAATTCATCGAGCAAAAAACGGGTTTTGTTTATTAATTTTCTTTCATTTGTCGAGCAAAAAACGGCTTTTGTTTATTAATTTTGTTTTATTTATCGAGCAAAAAACGGGCTTTGTTTATTAATTTTATTTTATTTATCAAGCAAAAAACGGGCTTTGTTCATTAATTTTCTTTTATTTATCGAGCAAAACCGGGGTTCGCAGCCCGGGCTATGCTCTAAGATTTTATGAATAGTATTTGTATTACAATGATTTCGCCAACTTTAATTAATTCTTAGAGTGTAGTAGACGCAACCCACCTGAAGTAGTTCCCGCAGGGTGAATACCCTGATGGGCCGAAAGGCCCTGAAAAGGGCATTTTTTTTATTTTTATTTTTTTTTTATTGAGCAAAAACGGGTTTTGTTTATTAATTTTCCTCACCTCCTACCGTAGGCAGGAGATTAATTTATTAATTACAATCTTAACTTACTCTTGCAAGAGGTTTCAATGAGGTTACACAGAGCCTCAGAGCCCCAAACAGATGTTTCAGGCCTGTCAATGTATTTAGATAGGCTATGCCTCCTCTAGTATATATCTCTATGACTATTACATATTAATCTTTTAACAGACAGTCAAATTTTAATTTAATACTGCTCTTTGGTAATCGACATATCGTCAGTAAAATTTAATATCAGTTAGTACTTAATTTACATAGCTATTGAATTTTAAGTTAGTAAGTTATAACATCCTAGACTATGCATAACCATTTTTAGTTAGTAAGTTATAACATCCTAGACTATGCATAACCATTTTTAGTTTGTAAGTTATAACATCCTAGACTATGCATAACCATTTTTAGTTAGTAAGTTATAACACCTAGACTATGCATAACCATTTTAGTTGTAAGTTATAACACCTAGACTATGCATAACCATAGTTTTAGTTTGTAAGTTATAACACCCTAGACTCATGCATAACCATTTTTTAGTTTGTAAGTTATAACACCCTAGACATGCATAACCATTTTTTAGTTATGTTAGTAAGTTTATAACACCCAAACCATGCATACTATTTTTAGTAAGTAAGTATAACACCCTAGACTATGCATAACATTTTAGTTTGTAAGTTATAACACCCTAGACTATTGCAAACCATTTAGTTAGTAAGTTATAACACCCTAGAATAACCATTTTTATTAGTAAGTATAACACCCTAGACTATGCAAAACTTATTTTAGTTTGTAAGTTATAACATCCTGAACTATGCAAAACATTTTATTTGTAAGTTATAACACCTAGACTATGCATAACCTTTTAGTTGTAAGTTATAACACCCTACACTATGCATAACCATTTTTTAGTTTGTAAGTTATAAACACCTAGACTATGCATAACTCATTTTAGTTGTAATTATAACACCCTAGACTATGCATAAATTTTTTAGTTTGTAATTTAACACCCTTATTACAAAAAAAAAATATGTGAAGCTGGCTTATACAAAGGGTTGCTACAATACACAGCGTACTTATCAATCTAAAGACAAATATAAATTAATAAAAAGAAATATTTTGATAAAGGTAGATTTAAGTCATAGTATATACATAACGCTAAGAAAATAGGTTAGTCAAAAATAAGAATAATAATACAAATGGATTCAATGAAAAAAAAAAATATGGTAAAATAAATAATAAGAAAAGTACATTAATTAAGAATAAATGTGGTGACATATAATGCCTAAAGAGTCTAAAATTATATTTTCTAAGAGAAGTCTTAGAAAATTTTGATCCGTTCCAATCTCGTCAAAGAAACTATATAAATAACTATTTTTAGTAAGTAAGTTATAACACCCTAGACTGTGCATAACCATTTTTAGTTGTAAGTTATAACACCCTAGACTATGCATAACTATTTTAGTTTGTAAGTATAACACCCTAGACTATGCATAACTATTTTTAGTAAGTAAGTTATAACACCTAGACTATGCATAACATTTTTAGTTAGTAAGTTATAACAACCTAGACTATGCATAACCATTTTTAGTTTGTAAGTTATAACATCCTAGACTATGCATAACTATTTTTAGTAAGTAAGTTATAACATCCTAGACTATGCATAACTATTTTTAGTAAGTAAGTTATAACAACCTAGACTATGCATAACATTTAGTTAGTAAGTTATAACACCCTAGACCTATGCATAACCATTTTTAGTTTGTAAGTTATAACATCCTTAGCCTATTGCATAACTATTTTAGTAAGTAAGTTAACCATCCTAGACTATGCATAACTATTTTTAGTAAGTAAGTTATAACATCCTAGACTATGCATAACCATTTTTAGTAAGTAAGGTTATAACATCCTAGACTATGCATAACTATTTTTAGTAAGTAAGTTATAACACCCTAGACTATGCATAACCATTTTTAGTTAGTAAGTTATAACACCCTAGACTATGCATAACCATTTTTAGTTAGTAAGTTATAACACCCTAGACTATGCATAACCATTTTTAGTTTGTAAGTTATAACACCCTAGACTATGCATAACTATTTTTAGTTGTAAGTTATAACACCCTAGACTATGCATAACTATTTTTAGTTAGTAAGTTATAACACCCTAGACTATGCATAACCATTTTTAGGTTTGTAAGTTATAACATCCTAGACTTATGCAATAACCATTTTAGTTAGTAAGTTATAACACCCTAGACTATGCATAACCATTTTAGTTTGTAAGTTATAACATCCTAGACTATGCATAACCATTTTTAGTTAGTAAGTTATAACACCCTAGACTATGCATAACCATTTTTAGTTTGTAAGTATGTAGAGCATTTTTTAGTATTAAGTAAACACTAGACTATGCATAACCATTTTTAGTTTATAGTTTGTAGTTAGTACACCTAGACTATGCATAACCATTTTTTAGTTAGTAATTATAACACCCTAGACTATGCAATAACCATTTTAGGTAAGTAAGTTATAACACCCTAGACTATGCATAACTATTTTTAGTAAGTAAGTTATAACATCCTAGACTATGCATAACCATTATTAGTAAGTTATACACCTAGCTATGCATAACCATTTTGTTTAGTAAGTTATAACATCCTAGACTTGCAGAACTATTTTTAGTTTGTAGTTATAACCCCTAGACTATGCATAACCATTTTTAGTTAGTAAGTTATAACACCTAAACTATGCATAACTATTTTAGTAATAAGTTATAACACCCTAACTATGCATAACATTTTTAGTTAGTAAGTTATAACAACCCTAGACTATGCATAACTATTTTAGTTTGTAAGTTATAACATCCTAGACTATGCATAACTTTTTAGTTAGTAAGTTTAATAACACCATGATGCATAACCATTTTTAGTTAGTTAAGTTATAAACACCCTAGACTATGCATAACCCATTTTTAGTTAGTAAGTTATAACATCCTAGACTATGCATAACCATTTTTAGTTTGTAAGTTATAACACCTAGACTATGCATAATTTTAGTAAGTTATAAATCCTAGACTATGCAATAACCATTTTTAGTTAGTAAGTTATAACATCCTAGACTATGCATAACCTATTTTTAGTTTGGTAAGTTATAACAGCCTATACTAGCATAACTATTTTTAGTTTGTAGAGTTATACATCCTAGGAGCTAGTATGCATAACCATTTTAGTAAGTAAGTTATAACACCCTAGACTAATGCATAACCATTTTTAGTTTGTAAGTTATAACACCTAGACTATGCATAACTATTTTTAGTTTGTAAGTTATAACACCTAGACTATGCATAACCATTTTTAGTTAGTAAGTTATACACCCTAGACTATGCATAACCATTTTTAGTTTGTAAGGTTATAACACCCTAACCTATGCATAACTATTTTTAGTTTGTAAGTTATAACATCAGACTATGCATAACCATTTTAGGTTAGTAAGTTATAACACCCTAGACTATGCATAACCATTTTAGTTGTAAGTTATAACATACTATGCATAACCATTTTTAGTTTGTAAGTTATAACACCCTAGAGATGTTAGATATAACCAATGCATACTTTTTAGTTTGTAAGTATAACATCCTAGACTATGCATAACCATTTTTAGTTAGTAAGTTATAACACCCTAACCTATATGCATAACTATTTTTTTAGTTTGTAAGTTATAACACCCTAGACTATGCATAACCATTTTTAGTTAGTAGTATAACACCCTAGACTATGCATACCATTTAGTTGTAAGTTTACACCTAGACTATGCATAACCATTTTTAGTTTGTAAGTTATAACACCCTAGACTTTAACACCCTAAACTATGCATAACTATTTTTAGTAAGAATGTTATAACACCCTAGACTATGCATAACTATTTTTAGTAAGTAAGTTATAACACCCTAGACTATGTATAACCATTTTATTTGTAAGTTATAACACCTCGACTATGCATACCATTTTTAGTTTGTAAGTTATAACACCCTAGACATGCATAACCATTTTTTAGTTTTGTAAGGTTATAACACCCTAGACTATGCATAACCATTTTTAGTTTGTAAGTTATAACACCCTACTATAACACCCTAACTATGCATAACTATTTTTAGTAAGAATGTTATAACATCCTAGACTATGCATAACTATTTTTAGTTTGTAAGTTATAACACCCTAGACTATAACCCTAAACTATGCATAACTATTTTTAGTAAAATGTGACTATTAACCAGTTTAGTTTGTAAGTTAAACCCCTAGACTATGTATAACCATTTTTTAGTTTGTACGCATAACCATTTTAGTTTGTAAGTTATAACACCCTAGACTATGCATAACCATTTTAGTTTGTAAGTTATAACACCCTAGACTAGCATAACCATTTTTAGTTTGTAATTATAACACCCTAGACTATGCATAACCATTTTAGTTTGTAAGTTATAACACCCTAGACTATGCATAACCATTTTTAGTTAGTAAGTTATAACACCCTAGACTTTGCATAACCAGACCTAAGTAATAATTTTCTAAGATTTTTATTACATTCTGAGGAAGAGCGAAGCGAGTCCCAAGTTATAAGGAAAAGTACCAAGGTACAATGTACTCGATTGTTGTTTTGTTTATAGTTTACTTTGTTGTTCTTTTTCTAGTGTACATTGTTTGCCAAGTTAATACATAGCACTGTAAGAGAGGTTATGCACTGTGTTAAAGGTTAAGCGCGGTATTATTTAACAATAGCCGGATGTGTATTTGTTGTGTGTCACGCTGTATCATACTATAAGAACGTTATAAACTTTAAATTAAACTAGCATACTTAAATATCAAAATAAATATATTTTATTGTTACAAACTATTATATAATTGATTATGGGACAGTGAGATGAGAACCACTTGTTAGATTATTAAGGAATTACTTCATAAACTAACTAACAGATCATATTAAGACTTTTCTTAAAATACAAACTATTTACTAGAATTTTCATACAAACAAGTTTATACTTAAGAGGTAGTGGTCAGATAAAATAAAAGAATTTTCATACAAACAAGTTTAGACTTAAGAATACAAACAAGTTTAGACTTAAGAGGTAGTGGTCAGATAAAATAAAAGAATTTTTGTACAAACAAGTTATACTTAAGAGGTACAGATTTTGTACAACAAGTTTAGGTAGTGGTCAGATAAAATAAAATTTTTGTACAAACAAGTTTATACTTAAGAATACAAACAAGTTTAGAGAGGTAGTGGTCAGATAAAATAAAATAATTTTTGTACAAACAAGTTTATACTTAAGAGGTAGTGATCAGATAAAATAAAAACTATATACAAGAATTCTGAACTCAAATATACTCTATTTCTATAATTTAAAATTCCATCATGCTTATTTATTCAAGATTTTCTTAAGTCTGTTTTTGTTGTAAACGCAACCAAGTGGTTTAGAACTCTCCTTCCCATTTATATCAGCAAGTTCGTGTATTTTTTCATAAACATTATATAATTTTTTTATCTTTAATACTTATTTTACAATTTAACTAACAATCTGACTAATCCATCTATGCAAGATTTAAACCTACATTAAAACCATTTCTTAGTATAAAGATTAAAAACACATTATAATTCTGTTAAAACCTCTGACAATAACCTTCAATAGAATAAATAGTAATATATTACTAAATAAATATGGAATAGAACAAATAAAATGATTAAATAAATAAACTAAACATTGTAATATAAAACCAATTTACAACAAAGAACGGATTTAATTATACTTTTTATGAGATAAATTCAAATTTTAGGATAATTAAAAGCTTTGTGGAGTTAACAGCAATAAAATTAATCTTGTAATTCTATAATTATTTAACTTTTTTTTTAAATTTAAATATTTTTTGTTGGTTACATATATGAGATTTTATTTTATATCATTTTGATACTACCGAGTTCTGCAAAACATGAATAGTTGACACAATATAATTGTGTCAAATAATTGTGCCAATATAATTGTGCGAGAGACACCAAGGAAATGTAACAAGCAAAATGAAATGCTACATCTGGGAACTGTTTATCATTCGACATTCGTCATCATTGATGGCTCGACATATTGTCATGTCCAAATCTGTTTCGTTACGTCTAACTCATCAGGGCGCCGACAGAGCGTTTTTATTTTACTTTTGAGGGAATTTTCTATGATTACAAGATGCCTTTGGCGTCTTGGCTGTTCCGCTGCCTCCGCGATGGGGGCAGAATCGCGTCCCTCGCGCCTCCCTGTGGCCGCTTTGCGGCAACGTGGTCGTTGTACTGTTTCAGTTCTTCATATTACTAGTTAATATATAAGCGAATTTTGTAATGTATCTGTCTGACGACAAGCGAAAGGAGACCAAATTATTGTGGATGAGCGAAGCGAATCCGACGTATTAGGAAAAATGTCCGAGGTACCCCGTACTGGATATTTTTTCTTCATTATACCTTTAGTAAAAATAAGAATAGTCACAAAGCAATTAAAACAATTTAAAAAAAAGCAATTAAGAACAAGTATTTTAAAGATTTCTTAATGACCGACCACCTGTGGAATGCTGATTGCAAGCATTTGTTTACCTTATAAGGCACGGTCGAATATCTAGAACGTTGGATCACCAACAAACTTTTTTTATAATATTTTTTTCAAAATTTTCAGTAATTAGACGGATTTGTGATAAATGAAGCCTATTTCCGTAATCTGCACGCTCTTTTGGTTAATCTCAAAGAGTATACATTCACTCAATGATTAATTTTAATCTAACTTGGTACATAGATAACTATGTTAGACGTCAATATTTTGTGTTATATAACATTGACGTCTAACAGTAGTTATGTATGTACCAAGTTAGATTAAAATAAATCGTTGAGTGAATGTAAATACTCTTTGAGATAACCAAAAGAGCGTGCAGATTACGGAAATAGGCTTCATTTATCACAAATCCGGCTAATTACTGAAAATTTTGAAAAAAAAATTATAAAAAAAGTTTGTTGGTGATCCAACGTTCTAGATATTCGACCGCGCCTTATTGGTAAGAAAATAAAAACATAATCAGACAGATGACGATTTAAAGCTTTAAACACCGATTTATATTTACTTGTCCTATTAAAATGTTTAGTTTCATTACGCGTTACTTAGTATTAGCTGTTAAAACCAGTTCTAGTTTTTTTATGTTAGTTATTGACCTGATAAAGAAGTTAAGAGATGTACAATTTAGACACTATACCAAGTTTGGCAAAACACAAAACACACAGTTATACCAAGATATTAGAAATTTATAAGATGATTCACTTCGATGTAAACAAACCAAACGCCATCGGAGGTTAAACTGACGTTTTTATGAATGGCGTGTGACGTCATTGCAGGAATCGGTATAGGCGGTCAACATTGAAAAGTTATGATTTATTCCTGCAATGACGTTAAATCCGGACTATAACCTAACATGTCAAAAAAATGATTTCATTCATAAAAAACCCTCCAACTGAATCACCTTATAAATTCTATCAGCTTGCAATTATACCAAGTTAACTAATTTCTTTTTTGACACAAGTACATAAATACATCATTTGATATAAGTTTTACAAAACATAAATATGTGACACAATACAATTGTAGGAGAGACACCTAGGAATGAAACGAACATAATGGTGTGCTACATCTGGCCACTGTTCCCGTAAATAAACGATTCAACATTCGTCATTATTGATGGTTCGACATCCCACTTTCGAGGATCTTAAAAATTCTGGCGCGGTGATCTGCATGTCGGGCGAATTTCCTTTAGGATGCGTGTTTCTGTGCTTAACAATCAATTTTTGGCTTAAGGTTCCGGTTTCTGCTTTATAACTTGGGGAGTTGTTCAATTATCTAAGCTTTACTCGTAATTCATTTTTCTATATTTTATTAAGGAATGTCCATAGCTATTATCCTGTTTTTATACAAAATTTTGCCTTTAAAATTATTTGTGCACACAATTATTTGCTCTAGTTCAATGCTCAGTTATTTAGCTTATTTCCTTTGAAAAATACAGGCAAAATAAGACAAAATTCTGAAGTAAAAAAAAGGAAGTGAAGTATTTATGAGTGTCGTTGTTAAATTCCTAGTTGTCTGGGACAAGTATTAAATTCTGTCATAATTTTGTCTACATAAATGTTTTAGTCCAAGAGTCGGACCTGAAAAAATGTGACTCATTTTGTACTATTTCAAACCAAATTTTTCTGAAAATAAACCTTAAATTATGAAGGAAAAACCAGAGTAGAGCTCTTCATATGATTGCTCATTTTTTTTTAAATCGCACAAATTTCAGTTTCCTTGCAATAAGTGGTTCCCTGTAGGTCGTGTGCAAAACCCGAAGAGAATATTTTTTAAAGCTGATGAAATTTCCTATAAAACGAGTGTTTTTCGTCAAAATTGAATAACTACAACTAAAGTTATGACCAAAAAAATGCACAAAAGCCAATATTTTTTTTAAAGAAATTTGCTGACTCTGGCTTAAGGTTCCGGCTTCTGCTTTATAACTTAGGGAATCATTCAATTATCAAGCTGCATAAATTAACCATTTTTTTGGTGTTTTTGAAAGAGCCATGATTTTAGTTATAGTCATCTGATTTTTATGATTAAACACTTGTTTTGTATACAAATGTATCACCTTTAAAAAACGTTCTATTCATGCTTTGCACACGACCCACAGGAAACCACTTTTTGCAAGAAAACGAATATTTGTGCGATTTAAAAAAAACAATTGAGCATACGCAGTCATATGCTCTGAAGGGCTCCTCTCTGGATAGGCAGACTTATGTTTTTTTCTTCATAATTTAAGGTGTATTTTCTGAAAAATTTGGATTGAAGTAGTACAAAATGAGTCACATTTTATCAGGTCCGGCTCTTGGACTATTTATGTTTATACTAATGTTGCAACTATTCACGTTTTAATACTATTTGTAACAATTTCATGTTTTACATGTCATCATAATTTATACTCAGATGACAAACAAGAGGTACTCATAATTGAATTAACAAAGAAATATACATACTTTGCGAAATAGATTACATTTTAAGAATTTTCTATTAATTTACATCTGTTAACTGTGATAACCTACTAACTGCCTCCGTGGCCGTGATCGTAAAGGCGTTCGATTTCGGCACCGGAGGTCCGGGGTTCGCAGCCCGGGCTATGCTCTAAGATTTTATGAATAGTATTTGTATTAAAAAGATTTCGCCAACTTTAATTAATTCTTAGAGTGTAGTAGATGCAACCCACCTGAGGTTGTTCCCGTAGGGTGAATACCCTGATGGGCCGAAAGGCCCTAAAACGGGCATTTAATTTCAACAGTGATAACCTACCGTTAAATGAATTTCAACAGTTATTAGAAACATTGTCTAGATATCTAAATTAAATCAATTGTAAACTAAATTAAGTAATTCAATAGCTACATTTGTCGCTTTGTAGTTAGCTCTAATGAGTCAGTTATTTATCGTGTTACAACTGCCACCACTAGGCCTTATATCATATTATATTTGATAAAGTCAACTAAATGATATTGACTTAACAATTGCATTAGAATGGTTAATTAAATTCAATGAGTCATGAAGCTGCGACTCTATGAACAAAAGACAGTAATGAGCGAGTATCTTGTATTAAATTTATGATGCACTTATTTATTTCCAATATAAAAAAACACCTCAGGATGTTTGACAAACTAAGATAAGTAAAGCATTTTTTCGCAAGTTTAAAAATCGGGTACGGGATACCTCGGAACTTTTCCTCATCACATCGAATTCGCTACGCTCATCCTCCCAAGTTCAGACTCGCTTTGCTCGTCCTCAGAATATACAATTCGCCAAATTTATACCGCACATGTCTTCGGGCACGTTTCGCTCGTCCTCAGTGCTGCTTAATTTTTATGATCCAACAAAAGTCAAAGTAAAATTATTGGAATAAAGATAGTATATTATTTGAAAAATATATACATAAAAAAATTAAAAAGAAGGTGATACCATAAATAAAAACAAAATAATAATATGAGCCAATGGCATTTAACTAAATAAAAAGAACATTTAAAAACTGAACATAAGTAATTAAAACAAAAGTTAAACTTACTACATTATTTAAGTTTTAAATTAAAAATTAAATTAAATTAATTAAAAATTTGAATTTAGAATTATGAAATGGGTGTTAAGTGATTTAATAGATTAGGCAGCAACCAGCTCCATGATACCTATCTTAGAAAAACTGACCACTAACTTGGGCAGACATGACTTAAGAGGCACTAACTTTGACGCGGATGTTTTATATCCTTAGAGAGTAAAAAGCGTCTTAGAAATATAGCTGCTTGAAGACTGTATATGTGGTTCTCATCTTTCCCTCATTTCTATTAGATTATTAGAGTCACCCGTGGTGTAGTGGTTAAGGTACGCGGCCAATACACAGAGTAAATGGACTTAAGTCATGGGTTCAATCCCAACACGGGCCTCTAGGATTTTTAAGAGAGGGATAAAAATTCTGCGTACCACGTAGCGTCTTAGAAATATAGCCGTCTTAGAAATATAGCTGCTTGAAGACTGTATGTGGTTCTCATCTTCCCTCATTTCTATTAGATTATTAGAGTCACCCGTGGTGTAGTGGTTAAGGTACGCGGCCAATACACAGATAAATGGACTTAAGTCATGGGTTCAATCCCACACGGGCCTCTAGGATTTTTAAGAGAGGGATAAAAATTCTGCGTACCACGTCCTTCAGAAGAGACGTAAAGCCGGTGGTCTCGAGCCGTGTTTGTCAGTACTTCGCTAAAGAAACCCTTACCCTAATGAAACTGGTATAGGCAAATTAGACCCTCATTATAGCTCATTATATACTTTACTCTTTCTGCCTTGAAGTTTAAGTGCGTGGAGGTTGGTTTAACAGTGAGAGCACGTGTTTGTTCCCAGTTTTCACTATACTTAAGAGTCATGAAAATATGTATGATGCTTGAAAAAGCATGAGAGAACCATAGAATCCACAGCTCTTCTGTCTAGATTAGATGAAATATACCTACACTTAAAATTAAAAAGAGTAGAAGACTATCTTAGGGAGCTGGCAAAAAGGGCCTAACAACGTGGCCTACTTGCCTGGTAGTTACTACCCCCATATTACTATTACTACTACTATTAGATTATTGACTCTTATTGTGTCTAAATAGCCATCTCCGTGCTCGATGTCGTTAGACAATAAGTCCGTACACTGACTTTAGACACCACAGTGGTCTGGGGTTCTCATCCCAGGTATCTCAGTTTATATAAGGTTATTGTTTAAATAATATAACGCCAACTTTAAAATTCACTTTGAGTGTAACCCTTGCCTCTACTACCTGAGGTTGTTTCCGCAGGGGTTATCTCTACTAGACCGCAAGGCTTTAAACTATTATTATTATTTTATTGGGTCTAAATTACACATTTCTTTTAAGGAAGTTTTCTAAGCTTTTTAACGATTTCAATAATATTGCTCTGCTATCATTTGGTCTGGAGATATTAAAAAAATTATTACACAAAGTCATCAAACCATACTATCTAATGACGTTACTCTAAAAAAGTAACTAATACACCGATTTCAACTCTAATTACACTCTAATAATTCCTATGTTAAGTCTGCAAATGTTTATTACTTTAGGTCTATAATTAGTTTGGTTTATTAGTTTAGACAGAAATAGGTTACTGTGTCAGAACTGGATTCAATTGAAGCAAGTAAGGACCATCTATTGTTTCTCACATTCATTATTAACATCGTAGTGTTAAAGGTTAATCGGAACTAGGAACCTCTAGACAGAATATAATACTACAGTTGATAATTGAGAATTGAGTCATAAAATTGTAATGAAGCAATATTTAGATTATTACTCTCGCTAAAAACATTAGAGCTGCTTCTTATTATATTATATTATTATAAAACATTAGAGTAAGTCTGCCTCTCTTATTATTATTATATTATTATAATAACATTAGAGTAGAGTCTGCCTCCTACTTATTATTATTATATTATTATTTAAAATATTATATATTATAATTATTATTGAATTAATTAACATTATGTTATTATAATTATATATTATTATTATTATTATTAATAATAACATTTAGAGTAGAGTCTGCCTTCAATTTATTATATTATTAAATAATCACGATTGGAGTAGAGTCTGGCTCTATCTATTCATTCTTATAATAGAAATTAGAGTAGAGTCTGCTCCTTCCTATTATTATTATATTATTTATAATACATTAGAGTAAGTCTGCCTCCTACTATATTATATATTATTATAATAACATTAGAGTAGAGCGCTCCTTCTTGATTATTTTAATATTATTAAAATTAACATTAGAGTAGAGTCTGCCTGCCTTCTTATTATTATTATATATATAATAAATAGAGTAGAGTCTGCTTTCCTTCTTATATTATGTATATTATTATAATAACATAGAGTAGAGTCTGCTCCTTCTATTATTATTATTATTATAATAACATTTAGAGTAGGTCATTCCTTTCTTCTAATTATTATAACTTATTATAATAAAATTAGAGTAGAGCGCCTCCTTCTATTATATTAATACTTATAATAACAATTAGAGAAGTCTGCCTTCAATTAGTTATTATATTGATTATGAATCACATTGGAGTAAGAGCGCCTGCCTACTTATTTTCTGTCATAGAGTACATATTAGAGTAGAGTGCTGCCCCTTCGTATTTTTATTATATGATTAGTAATATCTTTAAGAGTAGAGTCTGCCCTTCCACTTATTATTAATTGATATTTATTACTAATAGGACATGAAGATAGAGGTTGCTCCTTCTTTATTATGTATTATAGTGTAGTATAATAACATGGAGTAGGACTGGCCTCCTTCCCTATTGATTATTAATATTAATTATAGATATCATTTAGAGAGATCCTGCTGCCGTGCCTACTTATTATCGTTATATATTAATAATAACGATATGAGTAAGTCCTGCCTCCTTCTGTATTATTATTAATTATGATAGATAACATTAGTAGAGTTGCCTCCACTTATTATTTATATTAATAATAGATATTAGAGTAGAGTCTGCCTCCTTCCTATTATTATTGTATTATTATAATATCATTAGAGTAGAGTCTGCCTCCTTCTTATTATTATTATAATAATATTAGAGTAGAGTCTGAAAAGTTAAAGAACTAAAAAAAAACTTGACTCCTGAAAAAGAGTAGGAGTAAAAAAAAAAAAAATTGGACCGGAATCCAATTTTTTTTACCATTGAGTCAACAGTCTTACTGTTTAAGTATCCATAGTCTCTGAATGAGACCACCACAAAACCAGTGTTGCCATTAATGCTTCTTTTATACACAATGTTATTAGAGAGGACTTGTTATATACTTGACTAGAGGAAAATTAGTTGTAATTAGGTTATCACTATCGATTATATCCACAAATACCTAATAAATATTATCTTATCATTATGCTGACTTAATCAAGTCACTGCTTTATCAGAAATAATACGATTTACATAAATTATGCATACTTGGGGGTCAACAATTTATTGTAATTTAAAGAATTACAAAGAATTTTTGGTATAAAAAAACTGTAATGCTATAACTAAACCTTTTTAAAGGAAGAGGCCGCGAGCCTCCGTATGGCAGATTTGGCGAACACATAGTTGTTGTTTCATATAAATTTGTCATATTATTAGTTTATATAAGTGGCGTAATGCCACGAAATGGCGTACTACTACGATATAAGCGAAGCGAATGTTGGAAAATTTTAGTCATAAAACGTCATTTGGTTACATTGATAAAAATTAATTCGTGTGTCAATCGACTTATCTAAAATTATTATTTATTTAACACAATATAATAAAGTATTTGCTTTTATCCGAAACAAATCCTCATAAAATGATCAAATGTGTTTAAAAAAAATATATTAAGCTTTAAAAAAATATTTAATTTAATTTTAAATAGTCGAAATAAGCTCTTCTTTAAATGGAGGGGGAAAGGGTGAGAGAGTGGGTGAAAACGAAACGTTCTAAAGTTGGGTCGTTTAGTACAGATAGGAGTTTTAGTTAGAAATATCGTTAGGTCAACAGTTGCTTACAGTTCAATAGGGAACTTGCTTATAAAAACGGATCAAGGGAATCTCTGTAAACCTTGGTGAGGGTTTCCTGTCCTAAGATAGCCCGTATTTAAAGATGGAGGACCCCTAATTAAAGTTGGAAGTGTAAAAATGGCTTCGCTCTCGGCTGGCATTGAACTAATGATCTCCTGATTAAGAAGCGTCGAATCTAACCACTGGAACTAAAGAAATACATAAACCAGGTAGGGAAACTCCTATACTAACCTGTGTAAAAAAATTCAGACATGCGTGATCAGCTGATAGCTGGCTCATAAATAAAAAATAACTATAATCGGAATAACTGTGCATAAGCCTTTTAGGATTTACGTTTTTTTACTTAATTTTTTTGGCAACCCTGATAACATTAAGTGAGTTGTACTTTTTATCTTGTTTCGTACTTTAATATGTACGTGATAATTAATCATTTTGTATTAAATTCTGTGAAATAATTTTTCCAATGATTTAGTTAAAGAAAAGGAGGAATTATAATAAAGGTAAATCATATGTTTTTATTAATATCTCGAAGAATGTACAGACGACTATGTATTGCCTTAAATATAACTTAAAATTACGATTGCTTTTATTGTTTACAAATATTTTAGGTTAAAGTTGTTAAATTACTAATGAATAGAATAGAATAGAATAGAATAGAAAAATGTATATTGCAAACATAAATACAATTTCTATACATTACATTTAGGCAGGTTATGAACCGTCAGCGCGTTGCACATGCATTTGATTTTTAACATAATATATAACATTGGTTTAATATACATATTTTTTTTAAATATTCTTTATTGAATAATATAAATTATATATAATATCAAAACTTCTTAATATAATACATAGAAAATAAAATTGTACTTATTAGCAATAATTTCAAATGGAAGAAAACAAAATGAAAGAATGATTTCTGTATATAAAGAATATCGCATAATATTTCATGTAGATAATACTTATAGCTAGATAGTTTAAGATAGATGTATGTATGTTATTTATTTGTTTTATTTCTGTATTTGAAGTTATAATAATTATTTATTATGAAGTTTATTATAATGTTAGAAAACGTACTCTTTGCTATAAGACATTAGTCTTGAGGCACAAAGAGGCAATTTATATATTTATAATTTTATTTTCTATCTTTATTTATAATATAATTTTCTTAATTATTATTTATGACGATAAATAATAAATTAATTAATTATTATTAATTTTCTTAATTACTTTTCAAACGAAGGTTTTTATAATAAATATTTTAACATTTTAGTTTCTTTTATTAAATGTTTTATTGTGTATTCTTAAACTTTATTTTTTATTTATTTTTTTAGTGGTTATTTGGTTATTAAAAAAAAAATAACATGCAAACAACATGCAGTAAACATACATATAACACATAACATTAACAAAAGGGAAATTTAAAAAAAATTATTTGTTAAATAAAAACTAATTAAGTAGTTAAATTAACTATTAAATAAAATTTAAATAGTTTTTAAAAATTAAAGAAATGCACTAAATCTCTCCTATAACTATAAGCACATTTTAAATATTGACTCATTTTTAACCAACTTTCTCTTCCATTTAAGATGCCTTTGATCTGTCCTTCATTTAGAGTTCGAAATCCAAAGTATTTGATTCTGTAGCAGCTTAAGATAGGGCATTTGGCTACAAAGTGCATGATGTTCTCGAGGTCATTTGTGTTGCATAGCGAGCATCTATAATCTTTGTTTTGGATCCAGGGCTTGTAATTTAAGTTTAAGGATTCTGTTCTAGCTCGAAATATAAGGCTAATAGATCGACTGTCTAGATCTTTCTGGTTAAGGTATGAGTTGTGGATGACTGCTGTTGGATTAAGTGATTTGTACAGTGGGTGATAATGAGAGGCTTTTAACTTTTGCAGATTTGATTGCTTGAAATTAACTCTTATTTGGGCTATTATTTGGTTGAACTGGTTCTTTAAATTATCGGTAGTCTCCAAATCAAAGTTAAAGGTTACATTATTTTCCACAGCTAGGTTTTTCCATGTTTTACTAATAAACACATTCTTCTCAATTAATATTTTTAATAACTGTAGAGGTAACCGGTGTTCTTCGTAACTGACAATTTTAATAATGTAGTTCATTTGGGATCTTAATGTATGTAAGAAGAGGGGATCCTCATCAGTTTCCAAATAAAGCGCGTAATCTGGTGTATTAGGTGGAAGCCAAAAGATTTTCTTGATGAAAAATTTCAGAAGTTTTTCCACGGTATCAAACTTGTCACCTCCCCATACTTCTGACGCATAGCCCATCACTGCTCTCGACACTGCATTGAATATCTTAAATTTAGCTTCTGCTGTAATTTTTCCATGATTAATAAGGTTCAGCCAGGTGGTATTGATGCCGAGCTTAGCTGTGCTGAGTTTCATAGAAAGGTGTTGATCTCAGCATAGGTTTGGTGACAAAGTTACACCTATATTTATAACTTATATTTATAACTATTTATACTATATTTATAACTCTGGACAACCTCTATCAACTTTCCATTAAACTTCCACGACTGTTAAATTACTAATGACAATTAATATTTGAAGAGGGAAAGAACAAATATGACTCGAAAATAAAATTAATTAGCTGCTCGTTTAAAGTAATTTAATCAAACCTATTATTTTAAGATTCGCACTTAAGCCTCTAATGGATGTACAAAACGTATTTCTTACACAAATTATTAACATTTTAGACTGAAATGTACAAAGAAATGCAATAAACTAAAATCTTGAGTGTTATAAATAGTTTGTTTACATTTACTTGGGTAAATCAAAATGGCCGCGCCTATAGGAAAATTTGAGCCAACTCCCTGGTGGACAAAATGTGAACTACATGACAGGTCTGACAGAAATAGCCTTAGAATAATACTATATATAGAAGGAACACTACTGATAACACGGAAGGCGGTTCACTGGTGGACTTAAGTAATGCTGCCACCCTAACAATATACAATTTTCTAAAAAAAAGTTGGCACTACTTCCGGTTGCTGAATTATTATGTTCTATTATTAATTAATGGTTGATTATTCATAAAATACTAATATAAATATCGGTGCATTACAATATTTAAAGCATTTTAAATTGTAGTTTAACGTATTTATTAAAATTATATTAAGAGTAGTCCTTGTCTACTAAATGTGTAGATTCTTGTATTCCGCCACCCTTTTGCCATCTAAGACCGATTTTATTAAATACTCAGCAGGTGTTTTAAGTTATTATATTTGTTCTTTACGATCTTTCTTCATTAATAGATATTTATGACACATATTTAAAATAATGTTTTGTTGTTAGGGTGGTACCCCTACTGAAGTGCACCAGTCAACCGGCTTTCGTGTTATCAGTGGAATTAGATTGTGTTTACGGTCCTGTGCTCCTTCTATATATAGTATTATTCTAAGGAAATCGCATTTGTTTCCCTACTTGGTTCATATATTATTTTATCTGGACCACTGTGCTATGAGAACTTGTGTGCGGAGTCAGTTGGCAATAAACTTGAAACTATGAGACTTAGTGCTTGTTTGTCGCAATCGATATATAGTCCAAGGACAGCCTTTCCTCAACAATCCCTGCAAATCACAACCTTAAACATTTCTGCTCCAAATATCAAATATTGACGTCTGTAGCCCTTCAGATACTTTTCTATCACGAGACGCTCGGACCCAATTTTATAAAACTACATATCACAAGGTGGTTTGAGTTTATGACAGACTTGTACCTCATTAAAAAACTGAGCTCCATTATAAAATGGAGCATATCTTTATATTAATTATTTCAAAGACTGTGTCATATTTCGAATAATATAATACCAATATAGTTTAATTCCGTACATTTTACCCGTGCTATCGTTTGGCATACATAAAGACTATTACCCATTTGCAATAATAAAAATAAGCTTACTGGTACACCAGAATTTATCTCTTCTAATACATTGTATAAGAAAAAAAAAGTCTGGGGGAAATTACCAGAATTCAGCGATTTTGGTATCATATTGTCCAGGACATGACACAGTTTTAAATTATCCATATAATGGTATGGATAAAATTAAAAATTAAAATTAAAAATTAAAATTAAAAAATATAATATAAAAATATAAATAATACACTTCAATTCGTAAATAAAATTAACTATTCCCTTTAGCCGAAAAAAAAATCAAGAAACCAAACCCTAACAAGTAAACCCACAAACGTAAAAAAATATATAATTATAATATAACCTTTGCACCCAGGACCCGCGTTTCCCATCAACCTAATTGAGGTTTTCTGTGGTTTCCCCTTAATTTTAAAGGCAAATGCCAGGATGATTCGTCAAAGGACAGTCCACAGATTGACTTTTGGAGGTTCATAGGAAACCCTCTTTGACACTCCTGCAAAATCCCTTTACAATATAGACCTATTCAAAACACCATAAAAAATGTCATCTTTTGAAAATCCTGCAAAAAATAAAAATTAAAATACCCAAACCAAAAAATTGGAAATCATCCTTAACCCAAAGAAACCCTCTCACACCCTCAAAAAAATAACCAAATTCATACCAAAATAAATAAATAAAAGAGGCACAAATCACCCTAAATCAATAAATAAAATATGGCTCCGGTTTACACAAAATAAATATTGTTTCCTTTTGCCAATAAAGAACTTGTTTAAAAAAAAGGTTATCGAAGAAAAACACATTTTGGTAATCGAATTATGCCAGACAATTACCAAAAAATAATTAGGTATTTAAACTCCCAGTGGTCGACATAGTGGGGAGTAGATAGCAATTTTATCGCTCTAGGCATTACCACAACATATGAAACAGCGTAAAATCTATTTATTCTATTGTTTTATTTGTCATATCTTATGTACTGTCAGCTCAAATCAAGCTATCTATCTATTATAAATAATCGCTTTTAGCTCAATTGTCCAAAAATTAAAACATCTGTAAAAAGCCCAAGGCATACATTTAGCAAAAAATATATCCATATTATGCTCTATCAACTAGAATGTTATCAATTTACTTAAATTACAAAAATTAAATGGAAAACCTAAATCTTCACAATGATAACCTTGGAAGCCTACGAAAATAGTTTAATAAGCCAGTAAATCATATCGAAGGGTCAAGTGACGTCATAGCGATTGATCATCAAATCCAGGATACTTGCCCTCTTTGAGGCTAGTATCCTGATAACATGACCCTTAAAAAAAGGGTTTGTTTACTTGAAAAAACCCCTAAAAATTGAGGTCTCATATTATAGAAGAGCTCATAAAGCAAAAAGGCAATATTAGAAGGTTTCATATTGGAGAAACTGTAGGTTAGACTCATAGACAGTAGAAGGAACATTGGGGAAATTGTGTTAGTTACAGATTTCTCCTTTAAAGAATGGTCAGAATACAAAGTAGACCTGTAATACATTATGCAGTGCGGGTTCAGTGTAACTAATATATTCGTTTTTTTATTTCACAAACAATTGAATCTACATTTTAATTTAATTTTTATTTTACATACTAGCAGTAATGTTGTTTGACAAATAATAATTTTATTTGTCAAACAACAAATTATTAATTATTTCTTTGAGGAATGCAAAAATCAAAAGTTATTAACAGCTGATGTATAATTACAATTACTAAAGCAACATATTAATAATTACTGATGTGAAGCAACATCGAGTCAGGTCGGTACTTAGGTGGGTTACCAAGAGTTTAAAAAACGTGCTGAAATAGAAATTCTAAAAAAGCACGAGTCTGGAGTGGTAGGAAGATAGTGTAGGGAATCCGATATGGCGGAAAAATGTTCCGAGTTATTCATTACCGGATTTTTTTAAAATAAAAATAAAATTAACTATTTAAATTAAAATGAAAAAAATAAATTTAGGATACTTTTATTTTTTTTAACTTACTTTACTTACTTTAACTTACTTTTTTAACTTACTTTTATGTTTTTTACTTTTGTAAAAAAACATTGGTAAAACTAATTTTATATTTGGTTAGAACTCAAATGCAAATCAAAATGGTGGAACATTTCCTTCCCGATAAAACATGATTGAAATTTATGATAATCTTCATTGCCATTCTGAAAGCAAATTGAGACCAAGAAAAATTGTAATTTAAGCTAAATTTCTTTGCACTAACATTATCTTTGACATCACTAATATAGAAAAAATCCATTGAAAAATTAGCTACAGTCGATATTTGCTGTTGGATTATCGACGGTAATTGATTCTTCAATTGCTTCTTCAACCTTAGGTAAATACAACCTAGGATATCCATGATTTTTTGTTGGATAAATTTGGTCTAGGGGATATCAAAATAAATAAAAAATAGTTGCGTTCAATTTAGAGATTAGCATAGTATAGAACTAACATATGTGCCAATTTTCATCTCATTCAGCATTAGTTCAATTTTCTTCATCAAATGACTTGTGTACGTTTTTTTTAATCGGAATTTAATCCAATAAGTTGTAAATTCGTATCAGTGTACTTTACTAATAAATAAGTAAACATTTCAAATCTTCGTTAACGAATATAATCACAATATTTTTGAATCATAAAAAGTTAAGCAACATAGAGAGGTCAGTGTGGGTCGCTGAAAGAATGAAATGAGGATTTAGTTTAACTATCTAAGACAAGCGAGAGCGAGTCCGAGGAGTCGTGTTTGGCAGTAAAATTCATTACAAGGTAGCAAACCCTATGTAATGAGAGAAATTTCCGAGGTACCCTGTAGCAGATTTTTTAAATTTCTGTTAAGGCCAAAGAAAATAAAAGACCGAAATAAATTCGTGATACATCGACCGTTTCATGATTTACATATTAAATGCTGGAAATCTAACAGCTATAGAAAGTCGAGGGTCAAGCGAGCTAGAGTAGGGGATATTAAATACCTTCCTACAGTAACCAATTCAAGTAGATATTGACCCTGATACTTGGTTTGAGGATAATAGTTTTGACCATGGCCCAGTTTAGAATCGACAACCTGTCCAACTTACTTGCTCTACAGGGCCATAGAGATATTATTACTAGAGGGACCCTATAGGTTAAATTTTGAATCATCGAAAAAGTAACCTGACCACCTTCGCTAAGAATATAATCAAATAATCAGTACAAAATTAAATTAACTTATATAACAGAATGTTAAAATACAATTTAAAACACAAACAATGTGCGGGAAACCGAAATCAATTGGTTTATTTTAACCTTAACTCACTCTTGAATGAGGTTTTATTGAGGTTACACAAAGCCCATGAGAGCCCCAAAATGATGTTTCATGACTCTCAATGTATTGAGATAGCTTATGCCCCCTCTAGTATATATCTCTATGTACAGGGCTACTTTTATAGAGATATATTACTTAGAGAGGTAATACCCCATCTTAATACATTTGTGTAACCTTATTGAAACAACCTCTAAAAGTGTTTTAAGGTTGTAATAAATCAATCGCTGTTAGCTTTTCGCACAGTGTGTTTTGTTTTGTTTTTGTTGTAAGTAAGTAGTAATAATATCTCCTAGTAATGATAGGGCTCTCTAGTAATAATATCCTCTTTAGTAATAATGATAGGCCTAGGTCCTTCTTAGTAATAGTAGCTCTGATAATTTCCAGGGCCTCTCTAGCCCATCCTCTAGTAAGTAATAATCTCTAGTCCATGAAGAGCTCCATTAATAGGGCCTCTCTAGTGTAACTAATATTTCATAATAGGTAATCTTAGTAATAGATATTTCATATAATAGGGCCTCTCTTAGTAATGATTATTTTCCATAATTAGGGCTCTCTATATTGATATTTCCATAATAGGGCCTCTCTAGTAATGATTATTTCCATAATAGCGGGGGCCTCTCTAGTAATGAATATTCTCCTCATAATGATATTTCCATAATAGGGCCTCTCTAGTAATGATATTTCCATATAGGGCCTCTCCCATAATAGGGCTTCTCTAGTGTAATGGAAATATTATATAGAGTGGGTCTCAGTAATATATTTAAGGCCTAATATCTAATATATAGGGCCTCTCTACGAATAATATCCCTATGATACGTCTTCTCTAGTAATTATATCTCCATGATAGGGTCCTCTAGTAAAAATATCTCTATAGGTACTTCATACTTTTAAAAGGCCGACTATCAAATTACTCATTTGGGAAAAAGATATCGGCTGTGTTTTTTTAATAAATTATAATATAATATATTATTATCTGCCTGAATAGACGTGATGGTATAGGGACTCAAAATCGGTACCGAAGGTCCGGGTACCCAGCTCGGAATATCCTCTTAATTATAATAAATAGTATTTGTAATTAGAAGATTTGTAAAATTTTCTTTTTAAATGTTACAAATGACTGTAAACTTTATTTAGTTTGCTGAAGGTGTAAACAGTGGTTTATGAAATTATTATAAAATAAAGCATTATTAAAAATTGTTGTAGAACTAAAGCTAGTTCAGTCTCTATACTCTATATAATTTAAATAAGAAGATTTGTTTCTCAGTATTATACTATATTATACGTATATTATT
>JACMZG010001859.1:7212226-7274726 GCA_018340805.1 Microvelia longipes
TTTTTGCTTATTAACGTCGATTCTACCTGGCAGACTTAAGTTACTTCTTCATCTATTTACCAGCTGACTCTCCAGAACTTCTATATGCTCATTAATCACCTATTCTAAACAGCTGTCTTAGAACTTCTTTTTGCTTATTAAACGTCGATTTTCTTATGGCCAGGACTTTAAAAGTTCTACCTTCTTCATCCTATGTTACAGCGTGACTCAGAACCTTTCTATTGCCTGCATTATCAACCTATTCTAACAGCTGTCTTAGAACTTCTTTTTGCTTATTAATGTCGATTCTACTGGCAGACTTAAAAGTTCTACTTCTTCATCTATTTTACCAGCTGACTCAGAACTTCTATATGCTCATTATCACCTATTCTAACAGCTGTCTTAGAACTTCTTGCTTATTAATGTCGATTCTACTGGCAACTTAAAAAGTTCTACTTTCTTCATCTATTCTACCTGCTGACTCGAACTTCTATATGCTCATTATCACCTATTTCTAACAGCTGTCTTAGAACTTCTTTTTTGCTTATTAATGCTCGATTTCTACTGCAGGACTACAAGTTCTACTCCATCTATTTTACCAGCTGACTTCAGAACTTCTATATGCCTCATTATCACCTATTCTAACAGCTGGTCTTAGAACTTCTTTTTGCCTTATTAATGTCGATTCTACTGGCAGACTTAAAAGGTTTTTTCTTTACACTTCTTCATCTATTTTTACCAGCTGACTCGAACTTCTATATTTGCTCATTATCACCTATCTTAAACAGCTGTCTTAGAACTTCTTTTTGCATATTAACGTCGATTCTACTGGCAGACTTAAAAGTTCTACTCCTTCATCTATTTTACCAGCTGACTCAGAACTTCTATATGCTCATTATCACCTATTCTAACAGCTGTCTTAGAACTTCTTTTTGCTTATTAATGTCGATTCTACTGGCAGACTTAAAAGTTCTACTTCTTCATCTATTTTACCAGCTGACTCAGAAACTTCTATATGCTCATTATCACCTATTCTAACAGCTGTCTTAGAACTTCTTTTTGCTTATTAATGTCGATTCTACTGGCAGACTTAAAAGTTCTACTTCTTCATCTATTTTACCAGCTGACCTCAGAACTTATTTATATGCTCCATTATCAACCTATTCTAACAGGCTGTCTTAGAACTTCTTTTTGCTTATTAATGTCGATTCTACTGGCAGACTTAAAAGTTCTACTTCTTCATCTATTTTTACCAGCTGACTCAGAACTTCTTATATGCTCATTATTCACCTATTTCTAACAGCTGTCTTAGAACTCTTTTTGCTTATTAATGTCGATTCTACTGGCAGACCTTAAAAGTTCTACCTCCTTCATCTATTTTACCAGCTGACTCAGAACTTCTATATGCTCATTATCACCTATTCTTAATAGCTGTCTTAGAACCTTCTTTTTGACCTTATGTAAATGGTCGCTTTCTACTGCAGACTTAAAAAGTTCTACTTCTTCATCTATTTTACCAGCTGACCTCAGAAACTTATATGTCATTATCACCTATTCTAACAAGCTGTCTTAAGAACTTCTTTTTGCTTTATTATGTCGTTCTACTGGCACAGACTTAAATTCTATTCTTCATCTATTTTACCAGCTGACTCAGAACTTCTATATGCTCATTATCACCTATTCTAACAGCTGTCTTAGAACTTCTTTTTGCTTATTAATGTCGATTCTACCTTGGCAGGACTGTAAAAGTTCTTACTTCTTCATCTATTTTTACCAGCTGACTCAGAACTTCTATATCTCATTTTCACCTATTCTAAAACAGCTGTCCTTAGAACTTCTTTTTGCTTATTAATGTCGATTCTACTGGCAGACCTTTAAAAGTTCTACTCTTCATTATTTTACCAGGGCTGACTCAGAACTTTCTATTATGTCATTATCAACTTATTCTAACAGCTGTCTTAGAACTTCTTTTTGCCATTTAATGTCGATTCTACTGGCAGACCTTAAAAGTTTTTTACTTCTTCATCTATTTTACCAGCTGACTCAGAACTTCTATATGCCATTATCACCTATCTAAACAAGGCTGGTTCTTTAGAACTTCTTTTTGCTTTATTAATGTCGGATTCTACTTGGCAGACTTAAAAGTTCTACTTCTTCATCTATTTTACCAGCTGACTCAGAACTTCTATATGCTCATTATCCCTTATTCTAACAAGCTGTCTTAGAACTTTTTTTGCTTATTTAATGTCGATTCTATTGGCAGACTTAAAAGTTCACTTCTTCATCTATTTTACCAACTGACTCAGAACTTCTATATGCTCATTATCACCTATTCTAACAGCTGTCTTAGAAAACTTCTTTTGCTTATTAACGTCGATTCTACTGGCAGACTTAAAAGTTCTACTTCTTCATCTATTTTACCAGCTGACTCAGAACTTCTATATGCTCATTATCACTATTCTAACAGCTGTCTTAGAACTTCTTTTGCTTTTTAATGCGATTCTACTTGGCAGACTTAAAAGGTTCTACTTCTTCATCTATTTTACCAGGCTGACTTCAGAACTTCTATATTGCTCATTATCACCTATTCTAACAGCTGTCTTAGAACTTTTTTTTGCTTATTAATGTCGATTCTACTGGCAGACTTAAAAGTTCTACTTTCTTCATCTATTTTACCAGCTGACTCAGAACCTTCTATATGCTCAATTATTCACCTATTCTAACAAGCTTCTTAGAACTTCTTTTGCTATTAAGTTCGGATTCTTACTGGCAGACTTAAAAGTTCTACCTCTTCATCTATTTACAGCTTTGACTCAGAAACTTCTATATGCTCATTATCACTTATTCTAAAAAGGCTGTCTTAAGAACCTTCTTTTTGCCATTTAATGTCGATTCTACTGGCAGACTTAAAAGTTTTACTTCTTCATCTATTCTAACCGGCTGACTCAGAACTTCTATATGCTCATTATCAGCCTATTTCTACAGCTGTCTTAGAAACTTCTTTTTGTTATTAACGTTCCGATTTCTATGGCAGACTTAAAAAGTTCTACCTTCTTCATCTATTTTACCAGCTGACTCAGAACTTCTATATGCTCAATTATCACCTATTCTAACAGCTGTCTTAGAACCTTACTTTGTTGCTTATTAATGTCGATTCTACTGAGCAGACTTAAAAGTTCACTTCTTCATCTATTTTACCAGCTGACTCAGAACCTTCTATATGCTCATTATCACCTATTCTAACAGCTGTCTTAGAACTTCTTTTTGCTTATTAATGTCGATTCTACTGGCAGACTTAAAGTTCTACTTCTTCATCATTTTACCAAGCTTGACTCAGAACTTCTATATGCTCATTATCACCTATTCTAACAGCTGTCTTAGAACTTCTTTTTGCTTATTAACGTCGATTCTACTGGCAGACTTAAAAGTTCTACTTCTTCATCTATTCTACCGGCTGACTCAGAACTTCTATATGCTCATTATCACCTATTCTAACAGCTGTCTTAGAACTTCTTTTTGCTTATTAATGTCGATTCTACTTGGCAGACTTAAAAGTTCTACTTCTTCATCTATTTTACCAGCTGACTCAGAACTTCTATATGCTCATGTATCACCTATTGTCTAACAGCGTCTTAGAACTTTTTTTGCTTATTAACGTCGATTCTTACTAAAAACTCTTTACATACATATATACTTATATACATATATATACAGTATATATATATATATTATATATATATAATATTATAATATAATATATATATATATTATATATTATAATTATCATATTCTTATATTATTAATTTAATATATATAATTATAATATATATATTATAATATATATATATATAGTATATTATATATATATATATATATAATATATATATATATATATATGTATGTAAGAGTTTCTACCTTTCGTATGGCGAACATAAGGCGTTCTCAAATTGAAACGAACTTTGCAAATCGCGAGATTTGAGGAGGCTACGGCCTATTGTTTATAAAAAATTATGACGTCATAAAGTATGACGTCATGAAAAAAAAAATTTTTTTTGAAACTTTAAAATGGCTTTAAACAAGGTATCTAGTATTTAGGTAGACGGCTAGCTGATCGAGTTAAGACTAATTTCAGCTCAATCGAACCATCACAAATGGCGCAATCATATACATATATATATATAATTTGTATATATGTTACGTCAGGTCAAAGACTCGTACTCGATATCTGTTGGGTTCAGTAGTGTGAGAGGGTGGGGGTATAGTATAAAAGAGAACCTCTACCTCTTGCTCCTTCATGGTAAGCCTATCCAGAGAGACAGGGCAAAAAATGGCTTCCACTGAACACGCCGAGCTAAGCAGACCCGTAAAGAGGGAAGAACATCGAAGTAGTCTTTATATGGTCGAAGTTATCTAAAAATGAATGCGACCAGTTTCAGCTCAATCGGACATCCTAAGTGACGCAAACGGTATTTTTATTTTGAATAATCATGAATATATTTTTTTCAAATCTTAAGATTTTACTCAAATAAAACAATTGTTTACAAAACAAAAATTTGACATTTTTCTTTAAATTCTATAAACAAATTAACGTAAGTTAGAGTTATGACCCTTTTGTATAGTGGACGATAAAAAGCTATGGAAAATTGAAATATAATCTTTTATCCTTTAACAAGGTTACTTTAACAGTGACGTGTGGATTTTTTCCTACAAAATCAAATTTGTGAGAAAAGCCTTCTCAGGCCCGCGAAGCGGGCCTGTGAAACGAAGCTGTTGAATTCGCTAAATACGTGGCAAAATGCCATGTAACAAGAAACCGATAGAGAAACCATACATTTTAATACAAAACAACAACAATGGGCCGCGAAGCGGCCCGGGCACGCCACGGTGGCGGACGAGTGCGCGAAGCCGCCGAGGCCGGCGCAGCGGCTACGGGCCGTAAAGGCCCGTATTTTAGATTAAGTACAATGCTATTTTTAGATTAGCTTGTCATATTTTGTATTATTAAAGATTAGTAGAATCTGCACGTGTTGGTCAGAATTTTGAATTATTAGGATTTGTAGAATGGGTTCAGAGCTGTCATATTTTTTTGTATTATTAAGATTAGTAAAATCGTCCAGTTGCTGCCGATTTTGTATTTATTAAGATTAGTAGAATCACCCAGTGCTGTCAGATTTTGTTATTATTAGATTAGTAGAATATGCACAGTGGCTGTCAGAATTTTTGATTATTAAGATTAGTAGAATTACCGTGCTGTCAGATTTTGTAATTATAAGATTCAGGTAAAATCTCCCCAGTGCTGCCAGATTTTGTATTATTAAGATTAGTAGAATCTGAACAGTGCTGGTCAGATTTTGTATTATTTAGATTAGTAGAATGGTTCAGAGCTGTCATATTTTGTATTATTAAGATTAGTAAAATCTCCCCAGTGCTGTCAAATTTGTATTATTAAGATTAGTAGAATCTACCCAGGGTGCTGTCAGATTTTGTATTATTAAGATTAGTAGAATCTGCATAGTGCTGTCAGATTTTGTATTATTAAGATTAGTAGAATCTGCATAGTGCTGTCAGATTTTGTATTATTAAGATTAGTAGAATCTGCACAGTGTGTATATTTTGTATTATTAAGATTAGGTAGAATCTACCCAGTGCTGTCAATTTTGGTTATGTATTAAGATTTAGTAGAATCTGCACCAGTTGCTGTAGATTTTGTATTTTAGGATTAGTAGATGGGTTCAGAGCTGTCATATTTTGTATTATTAAGATTAGTAGAATCTGCACAGTGTTGTCAGATTTTGTATTATTAGGATTTGTAGAATGGGTTCAGAGCTGTCATATTTTGTATTATTAGTTAGTTAAAATCTCCCCAGTGGCTGCCAGATTTGTGATTATATAGATCAGAGATCTTACCCAGTGTGTTCAGATTTTGTATTTTAAGATTAGTAGAGTATGCACAGTGCTGTTCAGATTTTGTATTATTAAGATTAGTAAAGGATCTACCCATGCTGTCAGATTTTGTATTATTAGGATTAGTAGAATGGGTTCAGAGCTGTCATATTTTGTATTATTAAGATTAGTAAAATCTCCCCAGTGCTGTCAAATTTGGTATTATTAAGATTAGTAGAATCTACCCAGTGCTGTCAGATTTTGTATTATTAAGATTAGTAGAATCTGCACAGTGCGCTGTCAGATTGTATTATTAAGATTAGTAGAATCCGCACAGTGCTGTCAAATTTTGTGTTATTAAGATTAGTAGAATGGGTTCAGAGCTGTCATAATTTGTATTAC
This sequence comes from Microvelia longipes, assembly GCA_018340805.1. Taxonomy (NCBI): domain Eukaryota; kingdom Metazoa; phylum Arthropoda; class Insecta; order Hemiptera; family Veliidae; genus Microvelia; species Microvelia longipes. Next base: position 7,218,491 of record JACMZG010001859.1, read on the forward strand.
TAAGATAAGTAAAATGCTTCTAGTACTGTCAGATGTTTTTTACAAAGAGTAAGAAGTGAGTTTACAAGAATGAAATTATAAATCAGATAACACTGTACACAGCAGCAGTGTTTTCTGAGTTTGATCATCTGTACAAATTAACAACTTATAGTAACCCTCGAATCTTTATTTGACAATTTTTTTAGCGAGACAGGGCTTAGAAGAAGTGTGACCAACCTCTAGGACTTTATTTTTAACAGGTTTTATCGAGCAGTAAGATGTTAACCTCAGGGTCACATCTTATATTCGCCCATAAAACCTCTTCAACATCAAACTAAGTATTCTTATCGTTCTTTCCTTATCATAACAATAAATGACGTCACTGATATAAAAACTTAATTGACATACTGTTAAGTTTAAACAGATCATTAAAAATGATAAATGCTAGATCGCCGTATTAGATTAGCGTTTATAGACGTATTAAGGCATCCGACCTAATCTCCTCTCTTCCAGAGGAGGTAATGTAATGGTAACATGGAAAAGATAAGAACCCATTGTTCAAGCATCTTGCAACTTTGTTTATATCGCGATTCAAAGTCCGTAGCAGCGCCACCGTCGCTGATAAGAAATGATACGGAAAGGTTGATCGTTGTTTAAAGTCCTTATGGGAGTTTTTTGGTTTTTCTTTTTTGTGACGATTATTTCTTTAAATTTTTTATCAAAGTGCTTTAATTAGGGTTTAATGGGTTGTCACGAGTAAATTTAATGATGGATAGATCGTGAAAATCACAATATGTGTTTTATTTAGTTATGTGTAATTAATGCTACTTTTAAATAATTTTAGTTTACACAAAACACACAAAAATTACCTTTTAATTGCATTAATGTTTAAATTAATTGTTACAGGTATTTAAATTAACTGATAAAAGCCGATTTTCCCGTAATGTGTTTTTAATTATCAATCAATTTTATTTACACACTAAAATAATAAATAACTCAATAAAATCACTTTTTTGTAAAATGTTTGTTTAGATATCCGTTTAGGTTTATATATTTTCTGGGTTAAATTCGGACAAATCCAAGTCTGTTGTGATAAGGACCTGATTCTATATTTAAATCCTGGGAATAATCGAAGTATTTATCTATGAAATATTGGCCAATTTTTAGCACGATGGTCGTTCTAATAATTTTACCTCATTTATCACAAATTAACGAACAATAAAGGAATAAAGGAAGTATTCAACGGCTCCATGGCTAACCTATGATAAAAAAAAATTGATCACACTTTCGTTTTCCGCATTGTTATTGCCAACCTTTACAACTATCTCTTTGAACGCGAATAGGACACTTTTTATTAACTCGCTAAAGGACTTTAAGGACACTTTACTCGGTCGTGCGCCGAAGATAGTGCGCAGATAATCCAAGATAGAACCTTGGACCATAGTTGTACCAGTTCTCTTCGGTCTCTTTTTAGAGTCTCAGATCACAGGTGTCAGAAGGGTATCCACATCACACGATGTTTCCATTGTGTTGATTGCTTCTGAAGCAACCATCCATAAACTTGACAATTATAGACCAAAAGAGCCCAGGGGTGTTTTGTTAATAAAAAGTGTAATGGCTGGAACCGGTCTCAATTTTTCGTAAATACCTTCTGAACAAGGATCTGCAATTCTGCCGACTCGTATCGGATGGGTGTCCCAGCAGAAACTTTGACCCTAAAGTGCGTTCTGCCTGGGACACCATCCGATACGAGTCGGCAGAATTGCAGATCCTTGTTCAGGAAGGATATTACGAAAAAATTGAGACCGGTTTCAGCATTACACTATTTATTAACAAACTCCTGGGCTTCTGGTCTATTAGAATTTGTATTGAAATTATAAGTAATTTCTAAAGTGTTTCGAAATGACGACGGGAATTAATTTTAATTTTGTTGAATTAATTGTATATCCTTATAACCTTCAAATGTTCAAACTAACTATTATAAACTGTGTTTGAGCTAACGATCCCTAAAATATCTGATTATATTAAACCAGCCCAACTTGCGTTTTACATGTTTAGCCTAACCCAAACTAAGTTTTATATCGTGTTTCTTCCTTCCAAAGAACCTAACTTTATTTTCCTGCTTTAGACAGATTATTTATCGATTTCTTTTCAAACTTTTTTGACATAAAATGTTGTAACTGTTATGAAGCCATACATAAAATAGTAATGCTAACAACATAATTCAATTCATAACGTAGAAACATAAGTATCAGTAATGCCAACATAAACTTAGTAATAAAGAACAAAGTATTCCCTAAGAAAACTGTTAGGTTTATCTTATTACATGTACTATTATTTCTGGGAACTTTCATATGAGTTAAAGTTAGAGGGGTATAACTTAGGATTAAAATTAGAGGGGTATACCTTAGGTTATAAAAAATAGGTTGAACGAAAATGATAAAGAGTATAATTAAAATTAAACAAATTCGAAAAGTGAGGCTTAAGTTTGCCTATTATACTATATATATATATATATATATATATATATATTATATATATTATTATATATATATATATATTATATATATATATATATAAGCACCAATATTTTACATTTTGGGTGTTCTATGGGCGCTGAATAATAATGTACGCACTATTATTTTACAATTACAATTCTTCCTCTCCTATTATAGGTGAAAGCGAAGCTAATCCCCTACCTCTAAGAAAAGGGAATAAAAATTGATTCTCAGTTATAATTTGATTGTAAGCCTACGGTTTAAAGCTTTTCTATAAGCTCAGACTAGATAGATACAAAAAAAATCTGTAAAGGAAAACGATTTTAAATAAAAAAAAGGCTATTATGGAAATTAAACTGTGTCTAGACTAAACTATGAAGTACACTTATGCTATGCAGTATCAGTATCTATAGATCGCTAAGGCATTGGCTTCTTTTTTCTGGTTAGGTTTAATTAGATTGGCACATATTTCTAGTTGCCTGTCTACTATAAATATGAAATTACAACTTTAAATATATGCTTTAAACAGACGGTTTTACGATTATTATATGCTTTTAACAGACTGTTTTACTTAGATTATATGCTTAAAACAGACGGTTTTACCATCTTTATATGCTTAAAACTGACGGCTATTAAAAACAGACGGTTTTACATTATATTTACCATCAATATGCTTAAAACTGACGGGTAAAACTGACGGTTTACGATTATTATATGCTTAAAACAGACGGTTTTGCTATCATTATATGCTTAAAACAGACGGTTTTACTATCATTATATGCTTAAAACACACGAATTTACGATTATTATTTGCTTATAACAGACGGTTTTAATATCATTATATGCTTAAAACTGACGGTTTTACTATCATTATATGCTTAAAACAGACAGTTTTACTATCATTATGTTAGTATCATTATAGTTTTAGGGCCTTTCGGCCCTTCAGGGTATTCGCCCTGCGGGAACCACCTTGGGTAGGTCACATCTACTATGCTCAAAGTAAGTTGGCGAAATCTTTTTACAACAAATTCTATTCATAAAAACTGAGAGCATAGCCCGGGCTGTGAACGAACCCCGGACCTCCGGTGCCGAAAGTCCAGTACTATACGGCTACGGAGGCACATCAGAGACGGTTTGACTATCGTTCTAATTTAAAACTAACTTAGATTATAAGCTTAAAACATTAACTGACACAATGTAAACAAATAAAGTTTTTTCACTAATAAATTTAAAAATACACTTATATCGCGCTGTATGCCACTTATATAAACCACTAATATAACGAACTGATAAAGTACAACAACCATGTGACCCCTAGCGCTGAAGTAGCCAAGAAGTAGCCAAGAGGTCGAAGGCCTCCTGTTATTGATTGACATATTTATGTCAACAAAACAATATGTCATTAATTGACATAATGTAAGAAATCAAGTTTCTTCACTATAATAGTCACACACGGCTAAAATCAGTTGACAGCGTGGAAAAAATGGGAGGGAGCTAATGAAGTTAGTCTTGGATGTTAAACCACGCCGTCAATTGCAAATCAGGTCAACTTTATTGGTTCTTTAACAGATATCCGCGGACTCAACTGATTTTAGCGTGTGTTAGCTTACTATATGTGTCGTACTATAATAAGCGCATACGCCACGGATGTATTAATATTTGTAGTAGTAGTAGTATTATGATGGATAGTTCCACTCCATTTTAAACCGTGTAAATGAATATACTAAATAGTAGTATGAGCTAGAATTGTTAGTCATTGGTCAGTAACTCTAGGGTAGGATATTGTTAATGTTTTGCCACCCTTTTGAGTTATTAATAATAATTTTAATAATAGCCGTAGATAATTTATCGATGTAGAAGAGAGTTATTAATGACTAGGAGTTACTTCCTCTCATGCTCTTTGTCACAGCAAATATTACTCACTGACTTTTGTAGATCTAGATAAAAACTTGGGAACAACACGTGCCCTCGCTGTTAAACCAAACTTCACACCACTTAAACTACAAGGAGAAAACAAAAGTATATTATTATAATGAATTCTACAATGAGGGTCCAACATTTTTGCTATAACCAGTTTCATTTAGTAAGGTAGATCTTTAACGGTAGATGACACACGCTAATCATGGCTCGTTTGAACCCTGGCATTTATCCCTTATTTGAAAATAGGTACGTCTAGATTTTTTATCCCTCTTTATTAATTCTCGAAGTCCGTGCTAAGGGTTGACACTCCTATATTAGCTAAATAAATCACTGCAGAATAAATCATTGCATATGCTGATCCTTAACCACTACACCTAGGGTGAGATCGGTATTACCAGTAGTGTATGACTAATATAATGTGGTGGCCGCAAATCGGCCTCAGGGAGGCGCGGGGCGCTAAGCAGCCTTAGCGCCGACAACCGTGCTTAGAGGACAAGCGCGAAGCGCTATGTTGTTGGAGCGGCAGTGCGTAAGCCTTTAGTGCTAATTATAGCTGTATCCCTCAAATTACATCGACGCTTCAAAAAATAGATAATAACCAACTTAAAAGCAAGAGGAATTGTAAAAGTGATTATCCCTCCTTCGAATCTGGTATAGGTTTTATAACGAGTTTTAAATAGAGGAATAATAGAGTGGAATAACAAACCTGATTTAAAAAATAACAGAAGTCTTTAACAAATGTTGTTTCCAAGTATCTGATTTTTACGCAAGTTGTCTGGCTTGAAATTATATTACTCATAAAATTTTTTGAGTAATATATTGGGTTTTCTTGGTTATTTATTATTAAATGGAGATTTTAGCAGATATCATGGTTGATGATGAGGTGATAGTTATTATATTATATTACTATATATATATAAATAATATATATTTATATATATATATATATATATAAAATATCTGTTATTATATATAATACTTTATGAAATTTTTTGTTCTATAGTCGTTGTTTATGTAGGCTAACGATATTATAACTTTCTTTTTAGTGTTTTTATGGGACTTATAAGGATTTCGAAGCTTTTCTCGAATAAGTAATTGAATAATGAAAAAGAAGTTGTGGATTAAGTATTAGAAGATAAACAGAGTCTATTTTTAGCCGTGAGAGCGAAGAAAAGTGTCAGGAGACAGCGGTCACGATATTTTGTCTAGAAGGTTTCTAGTGACAATCATCAGACAAAACTGTAACCGCTGTCTTCCTGACTCTTTTCTCTGCTGCTCGCCTTGGGCGTTTACATATTGAATAGCTGTTACTGTCAAAGTATATATATTGTCGGATGAAAGACTGTTTTTATTTCATTACGAATGAAAACTTGTACCAAAAATAAACTTCTTGGTTCTCACCTTGGTCCATGTAAATTGTAGTGTGACGTCATGTGTGTAGTCCCACCATTAATCCCCCTAAACATTGCAACAAGATCAATTTTCACTAAGTGATTAGATCGGCTGAAGTTTTTAACATTACCATGTCTGCTGTAGTATGGTGAATCAAAAAACGAATTTCGCAATTGTTTTTGTGAATCATGCTCAGTTTCTAAGTTTATTGATGACATATATATAACATATGTAAAACAAATCACGTATTTTAGGCTAATACATTTGCAAAATTCGCTCTTATACTTTGGCATTATGCTTCTATAGATTATTAGATATGCTATTATGACATTAATATTAATATAAGACAACAAACCATGCGGCCGGCGAAGCGACCAGAGGGCTGGTGCGGGTTTGCTAGAAGTAGCGCTGGTGCCACTTCACGCATCAAGAGGCTTCGGTCTCTTGAATGGAGCTCATCATAAAATAAAAGAAAGAAGTCTCTCCACAAAACAAGACTTTATTGGCAAGCGCTTTCAACCTAACTAGAGGCCATCATCAGTGCAAACCGTTGAGATGTTAAAGAAGTAGAGAAGTGAGTCTATGTTTCTTACTAGGTATTAGAGTCAGACACTGATGATTGCCTCTAGTTAGGTTGAAAGCGCTTTGGAAATAAATTTTGTTTTGTGGAGAGACTCCTTTTCTTTTATTACTCTTTGTTGTTCTGTTTTTATATTAGTTGTGCCTTTTCAAAATTTACTGAACCTTAGTAGGGAATGTGTTTTTAACTTATAATTCAATTAAATTAGGAAGATAAATACAGGACTAAATAATCTTTAGAGTGCGGCAATTTAATTAATGGAGATAGAGAAGCGAAATGTAAAATTAAAAAGCCTTATGCTACAAAATGTTTAACTTAAGATACCAACGATTAAAAAATTAGAAAACCAATTCAAGATAACATTTGAAGTAGAAAACGATCTGGTAATGAGAAAAATTATAGCTAGAGAAGATCTAAATATAAACTCTGAGGACGTTATCATTAATGTTTTAGAGGGATATTTATCACGAGGTGCTTGAAAACCTTTGGTGTTAGAGGGGAAATTTTTTTTTTGAAAAGTCATTAAAAACTTGTTTTTTTTCTATGTATTCCCGATTTAAAGTCCGTAGCAGCGCCACCGTCGCTGATAAGAAATTGATAACAAAAGGGTGATCGTTGTTAAAGTCCTTATAGGGGTTTTTTTGGTTTTTCTTATTTGTGACGATTATTTCTTCAATTTTTTCTCAAAATGCTTTAATTAAATTAAGTTTAAGGCGTATGAACTCAGTAGAATCACTATTTCATTGAAAAATAGGGGTTTATTGGTTTGTCATGAGTATTCAAATTGAGTGATAAGAAGGTTAAAATCACAATATAGTGTTTTATTTTACTTTTTGTTAATTAATGTTACTTATAAATAATTTTAGTTTGCACTTACACACTAAATTAACTTTTTATTTAATTAAATTGTTTAAATTAGTTGTAAATTAACTGATAACAAGCTGATTTTCACCGCATTGGTGTTATAATTTAATAATCAATTTTATTTACACACTAAAATAATTAATAACTCAATAAATTAACTTTTTTGTAAAATTTTTGTTTAAATTATCCGTTTAGGTTTTATTATTTCTGGCTTAAATCGGACAAACCAAGTCAGTAGGGATAAGAGCCTGATTCTATATTTAAAATCCTGGAATATTCGAAGTATTTATCTATGAAATATTGGAAATTTTTTTAGCACCGATGGTCGTTCTATTAATTTTTACCTCATTTATCACAAATTAACAAACAATAAAGAAATAAAAGACAATTTTTTTATCGGCTCCCATGCTAATCCTTTAGTAAAGAATGTTTTGATCACCCTTTCGTTTTCCCGCCATTGGTATTGCCAACCTTACAACTATCTCTTTGAATCGCGAATTGGGTGGGATATTTCAGATGTATCATCATCATATTATAAATTATTTTCCATTATTCTTTTAATATAGCTTATTGATAAAATCTTAATGCTATATTTTTTTTAATTAAAAAGTTTGTTTAAAATTTACTGCAAGTTGAAGGAGCAATTATAGAATCAGCTACAGTCGATACTTGCTGTTGTATAAGAATATCTCTGGTCCGGTTTCGGCATAACGCTATCACCAGCAGGCGAGGCAACACTCGAGCTTTCAACTAATAAAGTTATATCAGTGACTAACTTCTAGTCACAATGAGCACGACGAGCCCTCTGAAGATCTTCAGAGGGGTAGCTGATTCTTCAATTATTTTTTTACTCATTCAACTAATTCACCCCAGAGTTTGTACAGACTCGATGGCGGGACTTTTGACTAGTTCATCTAGCCCAACCAGACTCTGTCCAAACTCACTGCTCTGGCTCGCGCCGATTACTAGTTTACCGTGTGGTTAGTTTATCTAGCCTTACTAGCACGTCTGATCAAATTAATCTCACTTAGCTATCCCTCGTTGAACTAGTCTCACCAATCTCATCAGCTCGTTTAAAATCACACGACTCTAGCTAGGCTCCCCGCTCTGGCTAGTCCAGCGCAACCTAATTGAGAACTCAAGCAAACCCGACGTCAGTGTACATAAATTCTTTAGCCCTGACCTGAAAGTCAAAGTTTCGCAGTATTACTTACTAGAAGACGTCTGACTCAAGAACCGAGCACTTCGATTCTAGTCACTTACGTAATTCGTGGAACTTCACTTTCACACACTAAGTTTTTGGACATACGAAGGCTCAGTATATCCTCCTAACCTTCATCTCCAGCAGCCCACAGAACCTTAACTTTTCGTGAGCTGGAGACAACAGAAACGTGGATTCAGACTTGTCCCGTATACGAAAAAGGATCCAACCTCGATCTACCTAGGGTTTAATTTAACCGAGATTCCTAGGCTGATAATACGCAAATTGTTAAATTTCCTAGGCTGCTAATTTGCGTATTATCAGCCTAGGAATCTTCGTTAAACCCTGGCTGGGTTGCTCGGCCTTAAATTCAAGACCTCCCGAGTTTACGGTACAAGTCCATATTGAGGTCCTCCCCCGGCTGAATTCGAACCCTCGTCCTCCAGGTCTAAAGGCGAGTACTTCACCACTGAGCTACCGGACTCTGTTCATTATGTTATTGCTTTTCATTTACTTTATTGTTGTGCTATTTTATATTATTTATGTATTTTTATGGTATTATTTTCTATACTGTTTCTTCAAATTATTATGACATTATTTCTATTTTTTTTACTAAGTTTGTAATCCATTTCTTATAGTATTTTTTCTCTATTTTTGCTTCGTCATCATACTTTTTATAACATTATTATCTTTTATTAGATTTCTCATACGCATTATTACAGTGTTATTTCCCTTTTCGCTTTAATTTTATTCAAGGAAGAATAAAATGGTGAACATAAAAATAGGAAAAACGTTTTTAACTAAAACTGGGTTTAAGGATTTTTGTTTTTCTCAATTTCTGGAGGAAATATAAATGAGATAAACTTTGCTTCTTGCTAAGAGTTTGAGTATTTTCTTTCCTCTCTTATACAAGCAGAACCGTAATTTTACATTATATTTTTATGGTATTAAAATATTTCAAGACCTTTTATGTTTTACATGTTTCCTACTTTTTATTACTTATTTTATTAAAATTAAAAGGTTGTATTGTCCTGAGAGAGAATACTTTAAATACTTAAGGTGTACAACTGATATCAAGCTCCAGTATAGCTGAGTGGATAAAATGCCAGACTCTCGATCAAAAGTTCCGGGTTCGAGTCTTGGAGAGGTCGATTTTTATAGAAGACTTATCTAAAGTTTCGGTTAAGCAAATTACCATAACTATTACGTAAAGTAACCAAATAATTATAGAGGTTGTATTAACCACAAGTTGAAGAAGTAATTGTAGAATCACCTACCGTCTATACTTGATGTTAGATAAGAATATCCCTAGACCGGTTTCGGCATAACGCCATCATTAGCTGGCAGGGCAACACTCGACTTCTCAACTAATAAAGTTATATCAGTGAAATAACTTCTAGTGAATAGCCCTTATATCAGTGAATAGCCCTTATATCAGAATAGCCCTTATATCAGCCCTTATATATAGCCTTATATCAGTGAATAGCCCATATAGTGAATAGCCCTTATATCAGTGGAATAGCCCTTATATCAGTGAATAGCCCTTATATCAGTGAATAGCCCTTATATCAGTGAATAGCCCTTATATCAGTGAATAGCCCTTATATCAGTGAATAGCCCTTATATCAGTGAATAGCCTTCTGAAGATTCAGAGGGCTCGTTGTGCTCATTAAGACTAGAAGTTTATTCACTCTATCTAAATTAAGAATCAAGGAAAGTCAGTTTATGAAACCAAAAAAAACATAAATAATTAGTACCAGGTAAAATAACCGGAAAACACATCGGTATAAAAAACTATAATTTTGTTGTAAGAGTGTTAGAAATATTGTACTAGAATACCTTAAGTACTTAGGGTGTACAACTGATATCAAGGTCCAGTGTAGCTGAGTGAATAAAATGCCAGACTCTCGATTAAAAGTTCCGGGTTCGAGTCTCGGAGAGGACGGTTTTTATAGAAGACTTATCTAAAGTTTAGTTCGGTTAAAAAAATACCATAACTCTCACGCAAAGTAACCAAATAATTTTAGCGCTGAAGTCCTCAAGCCTGGCAGGAAATGCGCTTAACCGAAAACATTTTGCAATTTAATAAATTTAACAAGTTAACATGAATACAAAAATAGTCTCGGATTAAGTACTAATATTAAGCCATGTCGTGACTTAGTTCGATTAAGTTCAAGTAGATTAACAGTCATCAAGTTTAAGGTCAAAATATATAAATTGAGCTGATAGGATCTAAGCTTACTTTACAAGGCTTGCCTTATCTTCCATATTTGCGATTTCTCCATTTTTAGAACATTCACAATTGCAACCCTTCTACAACAAAAATAGTAGATTTATATCAAATGGTAAGTTGTTTTGTTACGTCTAGTGTATTTGATACTTTAAAAATTATTATGCTTTACGTTCCTGCAGTCGACCAAGATGTTAGATATTTATAAGCTGATTCAATTCGATACAAAGAGACTAAAACTATTAGAGGGAGGATACAACAGCTCTTATCATTCCTTGGGTAGCTAGGTGCCCTAAAGGTACATTGGTGACGTCATTTTTTTTATTTTTCCTAATAATTACAATTTCACGTAAATATTACATTTTTTTCGACTATTTTGTTTTAAATCAAGTAAAATAAGTTTTAATTATTATCTATTGCATGTATTCTTTAATTGTTAGTTTTGAATAAAGTGGTTTAATGTGGCATCACTGAAAAATGTCGGCCGTTAGTAGAATGCATGCTACAATAGAAGTTGTAGAGGGTGGGGGAGTATCTATTCTTTCTCTAGGGAGACTATAGTATAGTAGTAAGTACAGTTACGGCACCGATGGAAACTGTCTCACTTCCAGACCCCTTATCACTGTGTTAATCGGGTCCTGTACTCCCTCTAATAGTTTTAGTCACTTTGATTCGATATAAACAAACCAAATTTGGAGGTTATAACCTGACTTTTTCTTAAATGACGTGTGACGCCATTGCAGGAGTTGGTACGGGCCAGAGACTATAGATACTTAAACAGTAAGACTGTCGACTCAATGGTGGGAAAATTTGGATTCCGGTCGACACTAGCGCTGCTGAGAACCTACCTTTGAAGTAAGTGGGTGTGGTTTAATTTCCCGCTTTTTACCCACAGTCAGTTTCAAATTAAATTTTTATACTTTGTATAGTCATATTTCTAACTAGCCGTACCGCTTCGCACGACCTTCGTCGTCTTTAAACTAACACAGAACGCTTCTGATTACATTTAAGTTTTTCATTCAAGTAATTTATTAATTTAATTAATTCAATCAGGTAATAATGAAATAGAGGCTGAAGTTTACACGTGCTAGAAGATAGATTAAGGCATTTAATGCAGCCTTTATTTTAATTACATCGGCAAAATGCTGCACACATGTGATTAAATGTAATTGCCTGATAAAATTGACTAAATCAATAAATTAATTAAATTAACTTTACACTTACCTGCCATCAGTAGCGTTCTCTTTACTTTTAGTGTCTGCATTTTTGTTAATACAGAACATGTCAACGGCGAACCGTTTTTGTGAAAAATAAATTCAGAAAATAATCATTTTATAATAACAATAAATGTAGCTGTCATAACCAAATATTCTCATAGTATTCATATATTTAAATAAAAGTATAATCGGTCATTTTTGGAAAGTTCATGAGTTGTCCGCACAGGTCCACCGCAGCGCTAATTTTTAGTAGTTTGCGATAATCGAATCCAAACTTTTACTCATTTAAGTTACCCCCCCCCCCCTGGTACGGGTGGTCATCATTGAGAATGTACAATTTATTCTTCTAATGACGTCAATTCCGGACTATAAGCTAAAATGTCAAAAACATTGATTTCATTTATAAAAACCCTATATTAATTTAAGCTTGGAATAATACTATATATAGAAGGAGCACTACTGATAACACGAAAGGCGGTTCACTGGTGGTCTTAAGTAATGTTGCCACCCTAACAATATACAATTTTCCTATAAAAATGTTGGCAATACTTCCGGTTGAATTATTATGTTCTATTATTAATTAATAATTGATTATTCATAAAATACTAATATAAATATCGGTGCATTACAATATTTTAAGCATTTTATATTGTAGTTTAACGTTTTTGATTAAAATTATATTAAAAGTAGTCCTCGACAACTAAATGTAGATTGTCGTATTACGCTACCCTTTTGCCATCTAAGACCTGTTTTATTAAATACTAAGCAGGTGCTTTAAGTTATAATATTTGTTCTTTACGATCTTTATTTATCAATGGATATTTATGACACATATTTAAAATAATGTTTTGTCGTTAGAGTGGTACCCCTACTTAAGTGCACCAGTCAACCGGTTTTCCTGTTATCAGTAAAATTACATTGTGTTTTATTCGGTCATATGCTCCTTCTATATTAATACTAATTTTAAGAATTTAAGTATTGTTACCTCTATTACGGTTATCCTAACTTAACCTTTTGTTTATTGTTTTTGTTAAAAATTGTTTAACACTGTGTTGTTTTAAGCCTGAAGATGACCCAAATGGGATCGAAATAATTAATGCTTAATAAATTTATTCGATTTATAGAACGGAAGTCTTATGTTTTTTTTAATTAATTATTAAAACTTTTAATTAATTGAATCACCTTATAAATTCCATCAGCTTGCAGTTTGACTATCAAATAACTTTAACGGTTGCAATCTGATCTTAGCCAAATTTGTAACCATCTGAAGCTCTCCAGCTTTTTTAATGTTCAGCTTGCAGTAAGTAGTCTATTTGAACCTGGAGTTTCTAGATATCGAATTAAAAAGTTTCGCTAATGTTTTTTGTGGTTAGGGACCCGAGGAACTTATTTCTGACACCCTCTTAACTTCGGGGGCCTCTAGACTGCCACACATCTTACTAGCGAAATTTCAAAGGGAATTCCCTCAAATCGGAAAAAAAAGGACGCATGCAAGAAATGCAGGCTTAAATTTTAGCGTATATTCAGGATTAATAATTAGCGTAAGCTCTTTAAATAGATACAACAATTTCAATTTTGATCGTTAGAGAGGAAAAGAACCGAGAGGCTCATAGCGAGTGTTGAGCTAGACGGAGACTGCCCTGCCTCATGACGATATATTTCCGTGCTTGGTTATGCACCGCCTTTATGACGCATTTCAAAGACAAAATCTGCTGACACACATACACACACACACACACACAAATAATATATATATATATATATATATATATATATATTATATATATATATATATATATATATATATATATATATATATATATATAAAACTCTAACTGACTTTTCTCGTCTGTCCACTATTACATTGAATCCAACACCGAAACCGCAGTCTTCTAGCTGTTATAGTTTCCAAGAAAAAGATCTTGTCCTCCTTAGCTGGACCACCCTGTGTATTAGCCAATTATCATCAAACCCTTACAAGGTATATATATATATATATATATATAATATATATATATATATATTATATATATATTATATATATATATATATATATATATATATATATATATATATATATATCTACATGTCATATATCATGAATAGTAATCTTGGCACTTCTTTAGATAGTTACTCCCTTTTAGGGGAGTACTAGACTGCTTTTTTTTTTATCTATGTGACCTTCTTTAGATTGTTACTTCCCTTTGACAGATCAGACTGGTTACTTCCTTTTTTTGGTAATATATATATATATATTATATATATATATATATATATAATATATATATATATATATATATATATATATATATATATATATATATATATATAATATATATACATATATATATATACACACACAATATAAAGTCTTTTATGATCAGGGAGTTAAAACGGATTTGTGGTTTCCATTTATCGGACATGGTCCGAGGTACCACAATTTACAGTTAACTGCTCATTATTCTTTTAGAAATCTGTTAGAAAGCCCCACCTGAGTTCTTAAACTAACAAATATTTACCTGTTAGATAAATTTAATATTTCAAAATGAATCCTCGCGTGATGCTAATCCATTCTAGTCACGGGAGAGACTTAAAAAAATGGAAAAAAAATATCTCCGTCCTTTGAACAAAGTTTTTCTCAAACCCTGTTTGTTGCTCAGCTCCGGGAAATCAATATACCAAGGTCAGCAATAAAAAGGAAAATGGAAAAATTATGAAATTCTTTCCCCCCTTTTTATTCAACGAAAATTTACGGAGCGTGTCAGATGAGAAAATTATGGGGCCTTTATTAGCAGAATTGTTTGTTTTAGGGTCTATTGATCACGAATTGTGACTTTCAACTTTTCTATCACCTTACGATCAGGTCGTTCTTTCCTTACTAGTTTCTGGTTTCAAAAAAATTTTTTAGCCCTTATTTATTTTACATTTCCTTACCTACCCTTGGTATCATTTACAGTGCATGTTAACGAGGCTGTTTTTAAAATCTTTAAATCAAGTAGTAAATGAAACTGTTTTATTTTGTTTCAGGTATGTATACTACTTACAATGATCTACCTGCGTTCTTGATCTGAACATCACTATTTTCGTACGTATTAAACGCTTTAAAGTTATTCAATTCAGGTCGTTGGTATGTCAATAAAATTCGATCATAGATGTTTTAAACAGACGAACATATTTTATGTTTAACAAAAAATACGCATTTTCTTGCTTATCAATCCAATTTCCGCTCTAGTTTTCGTTGTATATTTAACTTAAAATAATACTATGTATAGAAGAAATATGTATAGAATATGTATAGATATGTTTGTAGACATGTATGTAGATATGTATGTAGATTTGTATGTATATGTATGTATGTGTAGTAGGAATATGTACAGAAGCATAACTGATAACAGCAAAGCTGGTTACTGGTGGTCTTAAGTAATGCTGCCACCCTTATCATATACAATTTTCTTATAAAAAAGTTGGCAATACTGCCGGTTGCTTAATTATTACTTTCTATTATTAATTAATGATTAATTATCTGCCTCCGTAGCCGCGGTCGTATAGTACTGGACTTCGGCACCGGAGGTCTGGGGTTCACAGCCCGGGCTATGCTCTCAGTTTTTATGAGTAGAATTTGATGTAAAAAGATTTCGCCAACTTTAGCTTTACTTTGAGCATAGTAGATGTGACCCACCCGAGGTGGGGTTCCCGCAGGGCGAATACCCTGAATAGCCGGAAGGCCCTAAAACGGGCGTTATTATTATGATTAATTATTCATAAAATTATAACTTAAGTATCGGTGCATTACAGTATTTTAAGCATTTCAAATTGTATTTTAACGTTTTTAATTAAAGTTATGTTAAAAGTAGTCCTCGACAACTAAATGTAGATTCTCGTATTCCCCTACCCTTTTGCTATCTAAGACCGATTTTATTAAATACTTAGCAAGGGTTTAAAGTTATTTGATTTGTTACTTAAGACCTTTTTTCATTACTGGATACTTATAACACATTTATAAAATAATGTTTTGTTAGGGTGGTACGCCTACTTAAGACCACCAGTCAACCTGCTTTCGTGTTATTAGCAGAATTACATTGTGTTAACGGTCCTATGCTCTTTCTATATAAGTATTATTGTGAGATAGCCTGAGCAGTAGCGTCACAGCTTGTTATTTAATTTGATACATTTTTTCAAAAAAAAAATGTGCAACACAATGCTCTACAAAACTGAACTGAACTGAACTGTTCAGTTTTGTAGAGCATTGTGTTTCTATCCATGATGTCCTACATCCCTGAAGATGACTCCCACAATGGAAGCGAAACGTCGGATTCTTCATCTACATTGACACAGTCACTACCGGAAGACCTAAATCTTAAGTAAAAGTAGATTAATAAGAAAAAAAGTGCGCATTTAAAAAAAAATCGCCCGGCTTGCGAAACTCAACACCAGAATTTTAAATCTATTTGCAAGTTTATTGTTTCTAATCTTATGATTTTTTTCATTTTAGCTAATTTCCTTTGTTTCATATTCTTGTTCATATATATATATATATATATATATAATATATATATATATATATAAATACAATTTGGAAAAAATAGTATAGAATACTAAAATGACCTTACATTACAAGTTCGTGAATGTTTAGAACAGACTAACTATTCTATTTCTAGTTATCTCTAGTTATTGTTTCATATAAAGTTGACAGGCCGTCAGCCTTCTATGATTACGTCCTGTACAAGAAACAAGAAAAAGCTATGCTATTTTCTAAGGGAAGCTCAGATAAGAAAAACCTCCAATCCTTTCACGACTCAAAATGAAAAACGTCAACCTAGATGTGAAAATCGATTTGGGTCTGAAGTATTATTCTTGTAAAGGTTTTGGAAATCCTAATACCTGATGTATGTCATTTGTAAATGATGTATGTCATTTGTAAAAGATGTATGTCATTTGTAAATTATGTATGCCATTTGTAAATGATGAATGTCATTTGTAAATGATGTATGTCATTTGTTAATTATGTATGCCATTTGTAAATTATGAATGTCATTTGTAAATGATGTATGTCATTTGTAAATAATGTATGTCATTTGGATACCTGATGTATGTCATCTTTTGCCTGTTTTGTTTTTCTCGTTGTACAATCAGTTCTTTAAAGATATTGCAAAATAAGAGGTGGCAGTTGGGACCAATGTTAACTTAAGGGGCCATGTCTAGCGGTCAATGTCGTTCCATCCTTTACTGAAAGCATCTTGAAGCTATTTTCACCCCTCGTATCTTTTAATTAAGGACATCAAAAAAATGTTGATTTTAATAGCTACTAAATGTCCAAGCCTGAAGTGCAGTCGCTGGACTGTTTCTTTGTCATGACTTACAGATCAAAATTAATTTCAGCTATATCACTAGATGCACTCTTAATAGCTACTAAATGTCCAAGCCTGAAAGTGCAGTCGCTGGACTGTTTCTTTTATCATGACTTACAGGTCAAAATTAATTTCAGCTATATCACTAGATACACTCTTAATAGCTACTGAAAGATCTAGTTGAGCTTCAGTACATAAAGTTGATCTTCTTGTTATGTGAGAATCTGTTCATAAATGGCATAGCTTACAATTGGGACCAGAATCGGGAACGGGGTACCTCGGAACATTTCCTTATCACATCGGATTCGCTAAGCTCATCCTTCTTGCTTATAATTATCTTAATAATTATTATTATATAATTATTTGTCACTTGGTCACAAATGACGGTTTCACTTTGTGACTTTGTCATTACGTAGCTTGAGGTAATGTGGTACTAAAGTTCTAGTATAGAGTAAAGACAGTAGACATACATTGTAAAAATACACTCAGCCTATTTAATATGCGCACTATGCACTTCTGTGTGTGCTGCGTAATGGCTAAGGCCCGTATTCAAAGACATTTTCCTAACATTCTCCTTGTTCCGTAAGGAGAACGTTAGGAAAATGTTAGGAAAATGTCTTTGAATACGGGCCTTAGTCACAACGTGAAACCTCGTATATTTATAAACATAATTAAAAACTTTAGTCTTGGCTTATCGAATGATCTCAAAACCTTTTACGTTAGACTTGGCTCCTTTTTTACAAGTATGTGTTCTTGTTGGGATTTCATTCCTTTTTGTAAGCTTGAAACTTATGCCTTACAAAAATACGCCAAGAAATATTATTAAATGATTAATTAGTTACAGTATTATATTAAACCATTAATTTATTACTAAACATCACTAATTTCCTTAATTAACCATTAGATAGGTAAATTGCGTATAATATTGTGTTATGTTCTATCAAATAAAACTCTCAATATTATTAGTTTTATAGTTCTTTACTAGATAGCACTAGTTGTCAATTATTTTCTTTATGCGTGAAATTGAGGTTAGGATTACCTTTCAACTTAAGTAGAACATTTTAAACAGGAGGAACTGCAAATGTTAGATTTTGCTAATTCTTTTTTGATTTGTAATAAAAATTTACCTGCATATATAATTTTAAGTGTCTACGTTTGCTGAAAGTGCCTTAGAAGTTTTATTAGTGAGTGATTGATTGAGTGAGTGTTAAAATTGCTAACTTTGAGTCTCCATATCTCATTATCTTTGAAAGAGATAAAATTCACTAGAATTGGTCAGCTCAAAGAGATATTTCAGTTACTATTAAAATGATATTTTTATGTCCTTAATAAAAAAATACGAGAGGGTAAAAATAGCTTCAAAGATGCTCCAGTAAAGAATGGTACGACAATGTCCGCTAGACTTTGCGGGGCCACTACAGTGCCCCAGATTCAAAATACATGTCCTCAATAAAAAAGAAGTTACCGTTTATATACTTAAATCAATCGTATATTTTCCCTGACTAACCCATTGTCCTCAAATCAATATTTTAGTTTAACTAATATATATAGTAATTCCACTAATGGAACCCATATTTTCTCGCTGAAGCCTTTAAAAAGGAATTATGTTACCTTCTAGACATACGAGGTTATGACTGACAGGAACTGTTAACATTCTGATGTATCGGTTTAACATCAACCAAGTATACTTACGTAAATAAAACCTATTACTAGACTCTATAGAGCTGTAGTACCCAGAGATATAAACACACACACAATATATATATATATTTCACAATATATATACAATTCACTAACTAGCTGCCGTAGTGAGAACATCGTTAGTTTAGAAATGTAGTGTAGTGAATAGTTAATATAGCTTAGATAGGCAGTATAGCTCCTTTCAGTGAAATTTTAACATCAGAATTTTAAAATGTCGTGACGAAATTATGTTTTACTTTTATTTTTTATCAATTTGACCATCTAACCTTTAAATAACTTCTTTTATAACTTCTAAATTTTAAATATGACTAATGTTTCCATTAAGAATTAACGACGGGCTAATCTCGGAATACGAGGACGAAGATATTCATCCAACCAATAAACCTGTTAAAATTGGACATGATGGAGAGGAGAGCAACCGTGAGCCAGCTCAAGTGGGTGTGGAGACTAGGAGTATGGTACGCAATAACTTACTTAATATCCCTTCTGTAGGAGAAACAGTTCTAGTCTTCAGAAAGTCAGGCTACAATCAGCAGGCTGTAGTGACGGAAATATTAAAGACAAAATCTCTATTCAGCAAAAAAGATAATATTACAATCAACGTGGAATGGATGGAAGAGGACGGTTCTATTAAAGGGAAATCTGTTGACATCAGCAGAATAACTCGTATCAATCAACAACCTTCTAATAGAACAATGACAACAAATAATGAACAAGTGGAAAATATTCCTGATCTGCATACTGTAGCGAATTCTCCACCAACAACAATAAATTCACCTAGTACTGAGAGCAATAGTAATAATATTGATAATAACGCTGAACCTTATGTAAACCCTCAACCCAGTACTAGTACAAACAATGACATAAATAATGAGGTAATTTGCAATATTTGTGGCCTTTCTTTCAAAAACGTAAGGGGATTAAATACCCATGTAGTTAAAAAACATGTAGTTAAAGCTAACGAGACAAAGCTTGATAGTTTACTTAAATCTAAAAGTAGATCTGAAATTGACATCAAAGAGAGTGTAACCAACCAAATTAACGACTGGGCGAATAAATTTAAAGAATACTTAACACTCGATACAGATCGTTTTATTGAACATCGCGAAGAAATCGACCAAACTGTTAGCAACTTTCTACAGTTTCTTAAAGAGGCTAACGACGATTTACCTGGTCCCAAGCATCCTGCCGCGCGTTATTATAGAATGCGCAGGAAAAATAAAACCTCCAAAAGTACAAAAGGTGCCAGTAAATCATCTAATCCTCAAAGAGCCAAAAGCCGCTAGAGAAAAACGCCAACAACAATATCTGTACGAAGTGGCTCAGTACAACTATTACAATAGGCGAAAGAAAGTTGTTAATAATGTTATGGACTCGAACAAGCCAAAACAATGCCCTGTAGATTTAAGTAAAGTAGAAGAGCACTATAAATCCGTTTTTGAAGAGAAAAAATGACAACGTGCGTGAGAACTATGATAATAAAGCGTCAAAACCTAATGTAATATCAGTGAAAATGAGCGACATTCATAAAGCAGTCAAATCAACATCGCTCGACACATCTCCTGGACCTGATGGGTTTTAATCAGAACTGTAAAAAGTCTCAATATTTACCATATAATAAAACTATTATAGAGATTATTTTAAAATTTTCATACGTTCCTGAACCACTTCGGAAAGGACGTACAGTTCTAATCTATAAGGGAAAAGGAGAGGTGAACAGCATGTCATCTTGGAGACCTATTACGATGTACTCAATCCTCAGGAGGATTATAGAAAAGGTGTTGGATGCTGAATTAAGAAGGCAAGTATCCTTTCATCCAAGCCAGCGTGGCTTCGTAAAAGGTCTCCCAGGATGTCACATAAACGCCAGGCTTATGAATGCCGTTCTTTTAGACGCTAAAACCAAGAATAAAACCGCCGTTGTTGTTTTTCTTGACGTCACAGGAGCATTTGACAATGTTGGTCATAAGCATGTCATTAATACTCTAAAATCAGAGGGCGTTTCATCAGACCTAGTTAGCAGCATAGAAGCATTACTATGCAATAATACCATCAATGTTTCACTAGGCTTGAAAGAAACGGCTCCTATAGCTGTTTCCAGAGGTGTGCCTCAGGGTGGACCAATGTCGAGTACCCTTTTTAATATTGCTACTGACCACATTTTCAAAGAATTCTGTGACCCACAAGTTGCTAACACTTTAGGATACGAGCTTTCGGAAGGTAAAGATCGTTTGATATTGACTGGTTTTGCTGACGATCAAGCCGTGACAGCATGCAGTATATTTGCTGCAGAAAGAATAATTGACGGCATTCAGAGAAGGTTGAGTGAAATCGGACTTCGAGTAAACCCTAAGAAGAGCACAGCGTGTGTAGTTGAAGATGGAAGTTTACAAAAGCGATATTTACAGTTAGAGGACGGCGGTGAAATTGAGTCAGCAGATGAGGGCGAGACAATCAAATATCTTGGTTGTACCTACTCAGGGGAGCTTGTTGTAATGAAGATTCAATTCGAAAGCTTCACGAAAACATAAATAAGTTAACAACATCTGATCTATTGAAGCCTGACCAGAAGCTAAATATACTAAACCAGTATATCTTCCCTGCATTGACGTATCCCTTCAAACTGCGCCTCTGACGAAACTACCGAAACCCCTATTGGAAGGAATAGATGTCATCATAAGAAGAAGTACTAAAGCGATAGTTGGACTTCCTGCTAATACCAACACTGCGATGCTATACTCGCCTCGTCGTTACCGTGGACTTGGTTTATTAAGATGCAGCTGGAAGCTCCGCTACAACATCTCAGTATAGCTCAGAAGCTGAGTACAATTCCCGATGCTCTATTTCAAATATTTTCAACTATGACGAGGAAGTTAAAGAGTGTTTTAAAAGACTAGAACTAGAAGATGACCCTAGTGGAGATTTAACGTAAAAAAGATCCGCCAAAGTTTGCGTGAAAAGAGTTTTGACGAATGGGCCAAATGTAAGTGGCAGGGAGTTGGCGTACAGCATTTTAAAGATTACCCTACTTGTAACAAATATATTTGGGACCATAAGGTGCTTACGGGATCTGAATGGTCTAACTCTATAAAACTTAATGTTAATTACGCCCCTTTGAGAGCCGTGCCTGGCTATCAGTCATCAGGAGATGTTGGGACCCTTTGTCGCAAATGTGGCAGAGAGAACGAAACTCCAGCACATGTGCTTGGAAAATGCCCACAAAACATGCTTCTGGTGACTAGGCGCCACCACAATGTTAAACATAAGATCGCGGAAGTACTCAAGGAGAAAAAGTATATTGTTATGATGAGGTGTACTCAAGATTCGGAAGGTTCTTCCAGATATGCTGACATAGTAGCTTTTCACCCGACAACAAATCTGCTCTTATAATTGATCCTACTGTCAGATACGAGACAAACGACATTGACCAAGCAGACAAAGTACACGAGGAAAAGAGAAGTATCTACGAAAAGAGCATTAGTTATTATAAAGAACATTTTAGAGCTTCTCACGGAGACAGAAACCTATGTCGTGTACGGTTTTGTGGTTGGCTCGAGGGGGGCTATACCAGAAAGAACAAAACAATTCTTCGACAAGATCGGTGTAGACCAAGAATTTATTCGCGTACTGTCTGAAAACATAATTCTTGACTCATTAGGCATAATAAATCATCATATTTATTCATAAAATTTAATCATATAAAATAACTGTACAACAAAAGTCGAATAACAAGTCTGTTATCTATAGATGTAAAGTTTGTAAATTTATGTACATAATTTTTAATTTGAACCCTTAGTTGTAATTTGACCATTGTCTTTTTAGATTGATAAGTACGCTGTGTTGTAAGCAAACCTTATATAAGGCCAGCCTCACATATTTATATTTTGTAAATAAAGTGTTTATATATATATATAAATAAATATATATATATATATATATATATATATATATATATATATATATATATATATATATATATATATATATATATATATAGATAGATAGATAGATAGATAGATAAAAGAGTTCCTACTCTTTCTTTATGGCAAAGAAAGGGTAGGACTCTCGAAGGCTTTTTGAAATCGAAACGAAAATTGGCCCATGGCGAGATGTTTTGTTTGTAAAACATTTATGTCTTTATCAACCTAAATTATAACGTCATGAAAAGAAATGGAACTTCCGGTGGCTTTGAAATAAGGTAGCACAGATTCAGGTATAGATAGCAAGCCGATTTGATTGAGAGCTGCTTCAGCTCAAGCGGACCATCCAAAGTGGCGCAAACGGTATACATACACACCACACACACACACATATATAATATATATATATATATTATATATATATATATATATATATATATATATATATATATATATGTATAATTGTATGCGTCTTGGCAAATGTGATCTACGATATCTGTTGGGTTCAGTGGTCCTTGTGAGGGGTTACGTAGTTTGGAAGAGATAGGTAGTAAAGATGGACCTCGAAGGGCTTCTAATAGTCGTTGGGCTTTCTGAAAGAATTGAAACCGGTTTCAGCTCAATCAGACCTTCCTAAGTGGCGTTTATTGGCAAATAACTTCACTATGACGTCATCACTAAAAGTAAAAACGGTTTCTTTTACTATACTGAGAGCGAATGATAATTTTTTAACGCTACGCATATCTTGTTGTGTATATGTATACGTCTATATGGCCCCAAAGGGACCACAGTGACTCTCAGGTTTGCGGAGCTAGCCTGTAAAGCCAGGCGATGAAACTTCGCTAAATACCTGGCAAAATGCCAGGTATTTAGCAATGCCAGCTTATTCTTAAATTCTTGTAACTCCTGTTAAATGATCGAGTAATTATTCCATTTTTTTAAAGTCAACATATCATGTCTTTATTTTATTTTTAATATTATTTCAACCCTTCGCTAAACTAACTTACTGTTTCATTGGTTTTTTTATACATTTTTTTTTATTTTTAGAAGATTTGCCTGGGTTTTCCTTGGTCTTTTAACAGCACTTAAATATTGCTATCATTACATTTCTAATATTATTTTATATACAGAAATGATCTGCTCATTTATTTGATAATTTATGTTTAATGTTAAAAATAACAGAATCTATTAATCTTTCTTTTTAATATTTAATATATTTAATATATTTTAATATATACCTTTTAATATATTTTAAAACTCTTCTTATGAATCGTTTTTAGCGAATTTCCTTTGAAAATTCTAATGGGATAGGCGTCATGGCGGAATTCGAACCTCGGACCACGACACAAATCCGTTTCAGAGGTCCTAATGACGAAAAAATAATTTTCGCAAGACTATATATATATATATATATATATTATATATATATATATATATATATATATATATATATATATATATATATATATATATATATATATATATATATATATGTATTTCTAGACACTTTCTTGTAAACACTCTATCTTTCGAACGGATTAATATTTTTTAACCAAACTTGGTACAAAAATCAACCTTGGGAGGACACGAACCCTATTGAAAACCAGGTTTTTGTGACGTCATTAACCCGGTTTGCTGAGTCAGCGAAATTTTCAAAAAAATCGGCAAAATTCAGGGTTAATATTTTTTGCCGCGAAAAAGGTCAATATTATTTTTTTGAGACGCTGAATCGAATGAAACCGGTCCGAAGTCGATACGACCACTTTAAGTGACCTAAAAATCGAAAAAACCATTGTAAATTACCAAAAACCAAAATTTAGGTCGATAAAAATAAATTTCGAGTAGGGTGTCGTTTTCTATGTAATTTTGGGCGCTGAATCGAATGAAACCGGTCCGAAGTCGATACGACCACTTAAGTTACCAAAAAGTCGAAAAAACCATTGTAAATTACCAAAAACCAAAATTTAGGTCGATAAAAAATAAATTTCGAGTAGGTGTCGTTTTCTATGTAATTTTGGGCGCTGAATCGAATGAAACCGGTCCGAAGTCGATACGACCACTTAAGTACCAAAAAGTCGAAAAAACCACAAAAATATAGAAAACCAAAATTACGGTCGTTGAAAATTAAATTTCGAGTAGGGTGTCGTTTTCAATGTTTTTGGGCCTCTGAGAGTTGAATGCCAGTGGTCCGGAGTCAATACGACCACTCAAACTCAGGGTACCTGGGTTCACATCCTGGAAGGGTCGATAATTTTTTATCGTTTTTTTTTTACTAATATAAGTTTACAACTAGAAAATAATTCTGGCGCGGTGGTCGCATGTCGGGCGAATTTCCTTTGGATGCGAGCACTCAAACCAGAGTACCTGGGTTCAAATCCTAGTAGGGACAATTATTTTTTATCGTTTTTTTACCTAATATAAGTTTACAACTAGAAAATAATTCTGGCGCGGTGGTCCGCATGTCGGGCGAATTTCCTTTGGATGCGTGTTTCCGTGCTTTTACATTATATAAGTTTACAACTACTAAATAAATAATTCCGGCGCGGTGGTCCGCTGTCGGGCGAATTTCATTTAGAATGCGTGTTTCCGTGCTAAACAACCCATTTTTTGCTTATGCAAGAACCATGCCCATTGCGTGGTTCCGGTTGCATGCTGTCAAGCACTGCTCGTAACTCATTTTGTCTGTATTTTCCAAAGGAAATGCGCTAAAACCTTTAAAGATAACTGACTAAGCTTAAAGATAAGTAACTAAGCTTTAACTAGTGCAAATAATAGTGCGTACTTTAATTTTAGAGGCATAGTTTTGTACAACCAACTAGATAATTATGCGCATTTCCTTTGGAAAATACAGACAAAATGAGTTACGAGAGTGCTTGACAGCATGAACCGGAACCACGCAATGGGCATGGTTCTTGCATAAGCAAAAATGGGTTGTTTAGCACGGAAACACGCATTCTAAATGAAATTCGCCCGACAGCGGACCACCGCGCCGGAATTATTATTTTTAGTAGTGTGTAAACTTATATAATGTAAAAGGCACGGAAACACGCATCCAAAGGAAATTCGCCCCGAACATGCGGACACCGCGCCAGAATTATTTATGTTATTATATAGTTTATGTCAATTAAAAAAATTGTGTACTTCATTTTTTCGTAACTGTTTTTTATTTTTTTATATTTTTGATTTATTTTTAATTTTTATTATTATATTTGCTAACTGTAGATTAATCTCTTTTGAATATATTGCTTTGTACTTTTTTTCGGAGTCCCCACACTCTGGCCACTCGGCTTTGTGGGTTCCAAATTTTTTTTTTTGTTTACTGTTGTAAAATATATGCTTATATTATATTTTCAACTATTTCTATCCATGTGTTAAATTGCTTAATTTTTGGAAATAAAGACTTTTTTTAATTGAATTGAAAAGTGAATACATTCTTTACATTCCCAGCGGTCACCCATCCAGGCACTGACCACGCTCGATGGTGCTTAATTTTTATGATCCACCAAAATAGACAATGATGATTTTGATTCAATCAAAATGATGAATAGACTTGTTGTATTATAACAAAACTTAGTACACATGACACATATGTTAATCTTATACATAGCTACATGTATCGGTTATACATAATCGGATATACTATAATCGGTTATACTATAATCGGTTATACTATAATCGGATAGCATCAGTTTTCCTTGTTTTATGATTTTTCGAAATATTTGCTGAGTCATTATTGCGGGTTAATGACGTCATAAAACAATTATTTTCCGAATAGCGCTACTACAGCAGTAGACTGATTTTTGTACAAAGTTTCAACTTACTGTACCAAGGAAAAGTTCCTTGGGACCTCATACCCGTTCTTTTTAACTATATCTAAAAACTTTTTTGTCCATCAGTTAACATAAGTAACAGTCCTTAACAAAATAGATAACAGTAAACACATTAAACAAAGTAACAAGTAAACAAACAGTAAACAAGTAACAGTCCTTGTTTTCAATACGGTAAAAACAGCGCGAAAAGACCAAAATTACATTTTAGTTTCAGATCTGTTTTTAGATGTTGTTTCCTTTTGAAAATTCTTAAAATAATTTCTTTGTTATATCACAAAAGAATTTTTTGAACAAAAGAGGTGATGATGAGGAAATAACAAACATTGTAGAAAACAAGAAATTATAATGTTCAAAGCAGTACTGTCTACTTTTAGAAGATAAAAAGAAATTAATTATTTAAAAAATCGGGTATGGGGTACCTCGGAACTTTTCCTCATCATATCGGATTCGCTACGCTCATCCTCCCTACTACGGACTCGCTTCACTCGTCCTCAGAATATATAATTCGCCAAATTGATACTAAAGGATGTTTTGGACTCGCTTTGCTCGTCCTTAAATAGTTAATGCATCCGTTTCATTCTCAGCGGTCACCCATACAGCACTGACCACGCTCAATGCTCCTTAATTTTTATGATTTAAAAAAATCAATTAATACTTATCGTATAACATGCTAAAACACTCTTGGATAGCTGGCTAATGAACACCCTAAAACTTAACTGGCATGCCTTTGCTGGTTGCAGACAAGCAAAAATGTTCATTACTGGGCCAATTGTAAAAATACAAATTTTCTAATTAACTCAGCAGCCTTGCCTTAGGAACCTAGTTAGTGTTCTGACGATCACTGTAGATTAAATAAACATCTTAATACTTAGGCATAATCTCAGAGGACTAACTGCCATGTGTGGGCATTATGAGAAGACAGCCTTCACCTGCTTGCAGAGTGTGAGGCCTATACTTTCTTCGTACCCGCATTATTTGGCGTAGGCCTCTTGTATGAAGAGGAGCTTTCTTCTCTTGTTGGAGAGATATCCTACAATATATCAACCTTTCCAAGAGATTCTTGGTAGAGGTGGTGTAGACTAAGGAATCGGGGCTGGCAAGAAGGGCCCAACAACGTGGCCTATTTGCCTGGCTTTGCCTCCCCACCCTATTACTACTACTACTACTATCGTATTAAAACGAAACTTAGTGTGTCAATGGTTTATACTTGAACCAATTTTCAACCTATTAGATTGATTCCCAATTTTTAGAATTTTTTTAAAAATCATATACAAGTAATTTGATAAAAATTGAACTAATGCTTATAATAAAATGAATCTTATCACATATGTTAGTCTTATATATGGCTACATGCGTGCTGAATCTCAATTTGATCGCATTATTTTTCCGCGTTTAGCATTTTGAAAATTTTGGTGAGTCTTTCTTGCGGGTTTATAAATTTCATTAAAAGTTATTTTCCAAATAGAACAACTACAGCAGTAGATTGATTTTTTTTAAAACTTTCAACTCTTTATCCTAAATCGAAGAATCAGCTACCGTCGATACTTGCTGTTGGATATAAATATCCCTGTTAGCTGAAAGTATCGACGGTAGCTGATTCTTCGATTGCTTCTTCAACTTGCGGTAAATACAACCTTTTTAATCTTTAGCATAAATACACTGGGAGCTACGATGATAACAGACTCACACACACATACTGACAACTTTGTGAAAACCAGCCAGGAGGTCTTAAAAACACCTGAAACTGATAGGTCCAATGACATCTTGGTTTCGGATTATTTTGCAAACACAATACTTTTCCTATACACCTACTATATAAAAAAGGAAAAATTAAGAATTGCGTTGAGGGTATTTCAAAACCTTTTTTTCACCACATTGGATTCGCTACGCTCATCATCATTACTTCAGACTCGCTTTGCTCGTCCTCAGAATATAGGAATAGCCCAATTTCAACTGAAACAAGTTATCCAGGCACTGATCTCGTTCGATGCTGCTTAATTTTTATGATCGAACCAAACCCCTAGAATAAACTTGCCTTATTGAAACAAAATTTAGTACTTATTGAGTAGGTAAAGGGAAATTCTTGTACTAAAATTTAAACCTATTCGATTTTTACTTTTCCTATCTATACTTTGTAGGTACATAGGAAAATTATCATGTTTGCAAAAAATCTAAAACCGGCATTATCCGTTTTAGGCGTTTTAAGGCCTCCTGAGTGGTTTTCGCAAAGCTGTCAGTCTGTATGTGTGTGTGCATGTGTGTGTGTGTCTGTTGTCATCGTAGCGCCCAGTGTTTTTATGCTAGAGAGTTAAAATTTTGTACGAAAATCAGTCTACCGCTGTAGTTGTGCTATTCGGAAAATAATTTCTTTATGACCTCATTAACCCGCAATAATGACTCAGCGAAAATGATGCGATCGGATTGAGATTTAGCTCGCATGTGACTATGTATAAGACTAACATATGTGACAAGTTTTATCTCAGTATCAGCGTTAGTTCAATTTTTATTAAATGACTTGTTTACGTTATTTAAAAAATTGTAAAACATTAGGAAATGGTCCGATTGAGGTGAAATTTGGAACAAGTGTATAGCAATACTTAATAAATATGCACATTAGGTTTCGTTTCAATACGACAAGTACATCCATGATTTTGGTGAGATCATAAAAATTAAGGAGCATTAAGCGTGGTCAATGCTTTATAGGTGACTGCTAAAAATGATACGGACGTATTTACTATCCATTGTTGTTCCAAATTAAAATGGAATAAGGTGCTTTAATAAATTACCCGTTTCAATAGTCGAACTTCCACCCAAAACTTTCAAAAAGAGCATTAAAACATTGTTGCTGCTTGAGAAAGCCTATTACAGTGTTAACGAGTTTTTAGCTGATAACTTAGTATTCCTACCTTAAATGTTAAATGTTTCTCATGTAATGTTATGCTTTTTTTAAATTTTTAATCAAGTTTGTTATTCAAGTTACGCTGTCTATGTTTATGCAGTCTATGTAATAATTTACAATCAATTTGTTTTTATTGTTTATTTCATTGTAAAATTTTGACAATTGAGAAACTTTATAATAAAGTAATAGACCAAGAGCCCAGGGGTGTTTTGTTAATAAAAAGTGTAATGGCTGGAACCGGTCTCAATATCGTAAATACCTTCCTGAACAAGGATCTGCAATTCTTGCCGACTCGTATCGGATGGGTGTCCCAGGCAGAACGCACTTTAGGGGTCAAATTTACCACCCAAGTTAATAAAAAGTGTAATGGCTGGAAACGGGTTTAATTTTTCGTAAATACCGTCCTGAACGAGGATCTGTAATTCTGCCGACTCGTATCGGATGTGTGTCCCAGGCAGAACCTTTGACCCCTAAAGTGCGTTCTGCCTGGGACACCCATCCGATACGAGTCGGCAGAATTGCAGATCCTCGTTCAGGACAGTATTTACGGAAAATCGAGACCGGTTCCAGCCATTACACTTTTTATTAACAAAACACCCCTGGGCTCTAGGTCTATAACCTCAAGTATGCAAATAAATAAATAAACAAAAGAACCCTAAAATATTCATTCCACTTTTTGTTAAAAAATAAATTCTTATAGTTTGTTACTTTTCCTTATTTATACCGTAGGTTTGTAGGAAAAGTATTGTGTTTGCAAAAAAATCCAAAACCGAAATTATCCGTTTCAGGTATTTTAAAGGCCTCCTGATAAGTTTTCACAAAAAACCTGTTTACTGTGAAACCAGGGTTGTCTGTGAAAACCTTTTCGCTTTTCGTATCACCCTCTCGTGATTCCTACTCTAATTAATTTACATGCTGTCATGCCCTGACAGTGCATGCAAGTGCATGAGAATGCATTTCCCCACCCTAACCCTCATCAGGGTTTATGCAAATTAAATGCAGGCACAAGAGAGCCCCGCTCCTATAATCCAGCATTCAGGAAAACAACATTTCAACCCCTTTTTACCCTGTATTGATCGATTTAATGCACTTTTCATGCAGTAATGTTTTATATAAAACTTTAAATGCGTGCTACCACTAGGAAGGGATTTATTAAAGGATAAATAAGGAAATTATATATATATATATATATATATATATATATATATATATATATATATATAATATATATATATATATATATATATATATATATACGCGTCTCCACCAATTCGGGATAAGGTTATGAATAAAAACACAGCTTTACATGAAAACTATATATTTATTTCTAGCCAACGTTTCGAATTTAACTACAAATTCTTCATCAGGGCCCTTTGCAACACAAGATAACATCAATCTATTTAGATAGTGTAAAATGAAAAATAGATAAATTAAATAAGAATGAGCAATAACAAAAATAAACCAAGAAATTAGAGAACTTAATTTAAATATTTTTATATAAATAAAATAAAACATTTTACTTACGAAATAATCACAGTCTTCATCTACTATGGGCCAGGAGACCCATGCAAAATTTAAAATAAAAGTTTAAAAAATATAAAAACTAAGTCCATTAATTTAAAATAATTTGTCATAAAAATGAATTAAAAAACAAAGTAAAAGTTAAAAACATTGAAGGTACAAACTAATAAAACATGATAAAAGTTAAAAAATGAAAAAAGTCACAATATAAAAGCAGAAGAAGTACAGTCAACGAAGGTTAAAATAGAAATGACAACATGAAACTAAACTAAGAAGAAGTTTATGACAAGGCCTTCTATATCCAAGACACAGGAGGCATTGGCAAAACTTAAAATAACCTCAAATCAATGTAGCCAACATATATAAACCAAAAGGATAAAAAAAAAAAAAAAAAAAAAAATATATATATATATAAATAAAAATAAAAAAATTAAATAAATAAAAAAAAATAATGAATTAAGAATGATAATAAAAAAATAAATAATAAACCCCCCCCGACTAAGATGCCACAACAAGACCGCCACAAACCTTGTTCCTAGGCCCCCCTTTAAAACTAAGATGCCACACCAAGGTACTGTCACTACCAAGGTCTCTTAGAAAAACATCCCGCCCTTCCCAAGGTGCCACACCAAGGTTTGCCACTCCTTAGTCTCCCAGGAAGAACAAAACGAAATAAATAAATAAAAAATAAAATAAAATAAATTAATAAAAATAATAAATAAATAATGAAATAAGTAAATAAATGAATAGAATAAAATAAAGTAAGTAAATAAATAAATAGAATGAAATAAGGTGAAAAGACTATAATGGCTTTATAATATGATTGTAACTGCCTAGACATCCATTTATATCAGTACGATAATTACAGGTATTACTTGTTTTTTTGATATACAGCATTTCCAACCACTTTAATCTGTCCTCACAAGGATCAGAACGTAGGATAGTCATGTTATCTAAATCAAAGTGATGTTTTAAATTGAAAGCATGGATAGCCAAGGCAGTTCTACGCACATAGTTTACAGGCAATACATCCCTTACTGAGTATTCATGTTGGTACTTCCTGCTTTTATGATATTGAGTACTTAACCCAATATAACAAGTATCACAGTCAGTACAATTAACACGGTATATAAAATTGGACTTTAATGGCAAAGGAATCTCATCTTTAAGAGGCGTGAACAAAGAACGAATTTTACTCTTAGAATAAAAGCGCAAGTTACACCAACCTCTCTCCTTAAAATTTTACCAAGATCCTCACTTAGACCTTTGACATAGGGTAACTTACTATAACGAACAACTGGGTTGTCAGTATTAACGATTGGCCCTGGTTGTTCTTGCGCAATCAACATCATTAACCCTAGACAAAGATTTGTCCCATAGACAATTAATTAACCCAACCGGATACTTGTTTCTTATTAACATATCTCTAACCAATAGTTTATTCTTGTTTATAAAGGTGTTATCACTGATTGATATAATTTTGGTCATAAGATTAGTGACACAATTTACTTTCTGGTGGAAGGGTGGTATGAATCAAAACCAAGAATCCTACCCGAACAACAAGGCTTTTGATACCAATCCAAAACCAAACGACCATTTTCACTCCTAACTACCTTAGTATCTAAAAAGGGTATGTCACCACTATCATTTTCTATTTCAAAAGTGAACTGTAAGCGAGAGTGAAAACTATTTAACTTATCTACCACCTCTTCTACCTTATCTTTAGGAATAATAGCAAACGTGTCATCTACATAAGCTTTAAGATACATTATATAAGCTAACTGGGCCACAGTGTTTGATATAATATAGTTCATAGCTAACCTAGCCAAAGCAGGTGCTAAAGGAGATCCCATTTGTACTCCAAACAATTGCTATAAAATTTGATTATCAAATAAAAAGTAACCAGACGTTAACAAGAAATTCAAGATTTCTAAGAACCTATCTTTAGGCATCTCAGTGAAAGCACTAATTTCAACCCACCTTGTGGAAACTATTGCTAGGACCAAGTCATGAGGAATATTGGTAAAAAGTGCAACCACATCAAACGACACAAGTATGCAATCAGGTGGAACAACTACGTTGCTAATAGATTCTTTAAATTCATAAGAATTTTTTAACTCGTATTGATGTGAATTACAAACCTCACCTAAGATATCCCAATGAACTTTCCCAGGTTGTAGGTTGGACTCAAAATACAACAGACAATTGGCCGCATGTCATCACCTTCCGACATGGGCTTGTTCTTGTGAATTTTAGGCACCCCATACAACCTGGGAGCCACAGCATTGAAAATTAAACGGCTCTCTCCAAATTGCTTAGAAATATACTTATCATTAACTAATTTCTCGAAAAAACCATTTGATTTTGTTTGGTAAGTAGAAGTGGGATCCCTACCATATTTAAGGTAAGTATTTCCATCGGCCAAGTGCTGGTTCATTTTTCTGTTGTACATTTCTCTCTTCATGGCTACTGTTTTGTTTCCTTTATCGGCTCGAACAATAACAATATCCTCATTTGCTGCCAAAATTTCTTTGTGGCCTTGTATTCCTTAATAATGGTGGTTTCAACAACGGTTTGATCAAGAGTACTTAATTTTCGACAGAAATTTGTCAATTTATTGACACAGAGACTACGCACAGCATTCTTTTTGTCCTCATCATCCTTTATGTTTCTGTCAAAGCAAATCTCCAAATCAGCAATAAAGTCTTCAGCAGGGAAGTTTCCTTTGCCAATAGGAAGACTAAACTTCTCACCACGACACAGACATTTCTTAACGACTTCCGGTATTTCGACATCTGTGCGATTAACAAAGCACTTATCAATCCACTCTATTTCTGTCTCGTTAGGAACGATGATCTCTTCCACCATATCTTGGTATTTACCCTCCAAACCATTCAAACTCTTTGTAAAAAATTTGTCTCGAACCATTAACTGGCTGTCTTCAAAATCAGCGATTACAGCAGCAGGAACCAAGTCTCTCAAAGCATTTTACAGCTAAGGATAAAGTTATTAAACTTACCTATTTTCCAAATTGTCACTTTTATTTCCAACGATAAAACCTTACGTTTAAAGCCTTCTACCAGATTTCCTACATCTTTATTGAATGGGCTGTCACAGTCGACTAAGGAATTCAAAGAAGCGAAGTAATTCGACACATGCTTTGGATAAACACCGTCCTTTCGACTTTTAAGTAAATATATTCGTCTGGCAGAAATCTTAGCTAACTTGATGACATATCTATTCCAACTCCTGAATTCTCTTCTTACTAGCACTCCATACGCTCTTTCAATGTCCTCATAAAATCCCATCTTACTCAACGTCCCAAAAACTTTTTTCCGATAAATTCTCAACCTCTATATATGTACGCGTCTCCACCAATCTCGGGATAAGGTTATGAATAAAAACACAGCTTTACATGAAAACTATATATTTATTTCTCGCCAACGTTTCGAATTTAACTACAAATTCTTCATCAGGGCCCTTTGCAACACAAGATAACATCAATCTATTTAGATAGTGTAAAATGAAAAATAGATAAATTAAATAAGAATGAGCAATAACAAAAATAAACCAAGAAATTAGAGAACTTAATTTAAATATTTTTATATAAATAAAATAAAACATTTTACTTACGAAATAATCACAGTCTTCATCTACTATGGGCCAGGAGACCCATGCAAAATTTAAAATAAAAGTTTAAAAAATATAAAAACTAAGTCCATTAATTTAAAATAATTTGTCATAAAATGAATTAAAAAACAAAGTAAAAGTTAAAAACATTGAAGGTACAAACTAATAAAACATGAAAAGTTAAAAAATGAAAAAAGTCACAATATAAAAGCAGAAGAAGTACAGTCAACGAAGGTTAAAATAGAAATGACAACATGAAACTAAACTAAGAAGAAGTTTATGACAAGGCCTTTATATCCAAGACACAGGAGGCATTGGCAAAACTTAAATAACTCAAATCAATGTAGCCACATATATAAACCCAAAAGGATAATAAAAAATATATATATATATATATATATATATATATATATATATATATATATATATATTGAAAACCAGTCATAAGAAATAAGGAATAGAAAAATTGTTTAGAAAGACAGAATGAAGAATGAAATAGAAAATAGAAATGAAGAAGTTATAAGAAAAGACGAACTAAACGGAGAAGTAATGAGAGATTAATAAAGATTTTTAGAAATCAATAAATTACATCTAATAAGTTGATAGAAAAAGAAATAATAAAAAAAGGAATATAACATCTACAAAAATATGTTAAAAAGAAATACGATTTATAAAGAAGAAATAAATTGTAGGTAAGATTCATTATCACTCCTAAAAGGGAAAAGTCGAAAATATCAATAGGTATCACCTCATCAACCAAGTCAAGCAAAGGAACTACAAAAACAACTTTTTGGTTTTGTTGTTCTTTTCTATAAATAATAATAAATGCTAACCGAGTCCGGTAGCTCAGTAGTAGAGCACTCGCCATTCGACATGGAGGTCGAGGGTTCAAATCCAGCCGGGGGAGGACCTTAATATGAGGTTATCCCTTGTACCGTACACTCGGGAGGTCTTGAATTCAAGGCCGGCCAACCCAGCCAAGGTTTTACGTGGTTTCCTTGGCTACTAATACGCAAATGCGGAGTTGGATCTAGTTTCATCTGAGACAAGTCTGGATCCACGTTTCCGTTGTCTCCAGCTCACGAAAAGTTAATGTTCTGGGGGAGATGAAGGATTAGGATTTATAATAATAATTTTTGTGTTATTTAAAATTAATTTATTGTTTTTTAACCATTTATTTAATAATTTAATATTGCTTTTAATTTTTGTTATTAATTCATTATGGCATTAAGCGCTAATAACCAAAGTGGTGTCATCCGCGTAAAATATTACCTTTACTTTACTTAATATGTCCGGTAGATCATTAACATATAAAAGAAATAGAAGAGGTCCTAAAACCGACCCTTGCGGTACCCCAGCACTTTTTATAATGTATTCTGATGTGTAGTCTTTGCCTTTTTTATTTGTAATTACTACGTTTTATTAGTAAATAAACAGAATAAATAACGTGATAGAGAAATAGAAATGAAAATGGAGAAAGAAATTGATAAAAAAGTAAAAGAATTAGAGACAGCAGTAAAGAATAATAACGACATAGAGAACGGTGGAACAGAAATACGAGAGTGACGAAGAAGTAGACATGTAAATAGAGAGTAATTTTAGGAGAAAAGAAGATAATTTTGGAAATGTGTGTGTCTAAATAAGTTATATGTGTTGAATACACTTAATAGAGCACCAGTCTCTTCATACAAACATACATACACATATCTGCCTTGTAATTTTAACTTCTGAAATAACTTCTAATTTATTATGGGAAGAATTAGGTTAGAAATACTTATTTACTGAGAAGTATGGAAGCATTATTCATTTTCTGTTTGATATATATGTTTGGTATGTGTTTATGTAATCAGATACGTATGATATGTATTTTAGTTTTTCAACAAATACACAAACATATTTCGTTCGTGTACATGAAATCGCACATATTTGTTGTGTAGTAAATGAGAGTTATTCTTTGTGTGGATGAATTAATATAGGTAGAGTAAATATGTAAATAATAAAATAAACAATAAAAATAAAACAAATAAAGAAGATACCAATACCCTACTATATATGCATGTATATACAATGTTTGTGTCATAGACACAATAACTTTCGAACGCTTTCTTGGATCAAAATGAAATTTGGTACAAAAACAACCTTGTTAATGTCCCGAACCCTATTTTTTTCTGGCAAATTTTTCTTGCGGGAAAATGTTACAAAAAAGAGAGAGAAATGCATTTACGCACGAAGACAGCGGTCTATCAACAGTGTTGGACTCAGGGTCTGCCTCATACCAACTAAAACTCACTCCGCGAAACCCCTTAAACCTAGCCTGGAACCGTTATTCACATTACTTCAGGCTAGGTCTTATCTTGAGACTTCCGCTCCCTCCATCTTACCCCCTATGTCCCTTTTGACGAAGCTATATAGTGGATCCAGACGTTGCAAGGAAACTTGCAGCGCCTAGAACCAACCCCAAAAAATGTCCCGAACCCTATTGTTTATTAAATAAGTTTGACGTCATTAACCTACAAAAATGACCCCACGAACATTTAAAAAATCACAAATCTTCATATAGTGTTTAGATTAGGCTGACATTTTGTATACATATACTACTATGTATGGTTCACAAACAAACGGTGTTTCATTGTAATATTAGTATTAATTCTGGTTTCATTGATTGACATATATAAGCTTATAATAATACTAAATATAGAAAGAGCACTACTGATAACACGAAAGGCGGTTCACTTGTGCACTTAAGTAATGCTGCCACCCTAACAATATACAATTCTCTAAAAAAAAGTTGGCAATACTTCCGGTTGCTGAATTATTATATGTTCTATTATTAAATTATTGATTGATTATTCATAAAAAACTAATATAAATATCGGTGAATTACAATATTTAAAGCATTTTAAATTGTAATTTAACGTATTTATTAAACTTATATTAAAAGTAGTCCTCGTCAACTAAATGTAGATTCTTGTATTCCGCCACCCTTTTGCCATCTAAGACCGGTTTTATTAAATACTCAGCAGGTGTTTTAAGTTATAACATTTGTTCTTTACGATCTTTCTTCATTAATAGATATTTATGACACATATTTAAATTAATGTTTCGTTGTCAGGTTGGCATTACTTAAGTATACCAGTCAACCGCCTTTCGTGTTATCAGTGGAATTACATTGTGTTAACGGTCCTGTGCTCCTTCTATATATAGTATTATTCTAAGTATATATATCAAATATAATATATGACATACAATATGTCATTGATTGACATAATGTAAACAAATCACGTATTTTGACAAATACAATTGAAAATTTGCTTATATCGTGGAAGTATAAATCAGTAATTAGATGAACTGATAAGAGTGAAGTCCTCATGTTTTTTTTAATGAAACAATTGACTTCGTAATCACTCCAATATCTCACCACACGCTTGTGTGGTTTCGTTTCGATTCGAGGCTATAACTATCGCAGGCTTTAGTTATAGTGCGCAAAAGGTAGAACTCTTACATAAATATACACACACAGATATATATATATATATATATACCAAAAAAAAGAAGTAACCAGTCTGATCTGTCAAAGGGAAGTAACAATCTAAAGATGGTCACATAGATAAAAAAACAGTATAGTACTTCCCTAAAAGGGAGTAACTATCTAAAAAAGTGCCAAGATTACTATTCATGATATATGACATGTAGAGATATATATATATATATATATATAATATATATATATATATATATATATATATATATATATATATATATATATATATATATATATATATATAATATATATATATATTTATATATATAACTCTATACATAAGACAAAATATATAACAAAACACTTAGAAACAGAAAGAATGGACGATACACGAAGATCAGCTACCGAAGAGTTCTTCTTGAAACCGGTAAAGCGATGGCTATGGAGACTAGTTGAAAGTAGATATGAAGCTGCAGACGATAAAAGAGTTGTGCTCTGACCCACGGACTTGCGACCGGGCCTTGACTTAACGGAGGTTTAAAAAGGATCCTTTAGCGTGTACACTAACGCTCACCTCGTCAGAGTCTTTAGCTGCAAAGTTTGAAGATCTGAGATTGTGGATATGTGAAGATCATAGTGATACCGCTATTGCAAAAATAGGCAGACTTGGAATAAAAACAGTAGGTAGAAGTAAATCTAATCGGATGCAGATGATATATATATATATATATATATATATATATATATATATATTATATTATATATAAATATATATATATATATAAAGCTGAATAAAACACCAAAGTCTCTCCACAAATCGTTCAGTCCGCTATATGACTCTAACTAAAGGGTTTGATTAAAGCCTCTGCTTTTCTTCTCACCGGCACTGATGATGTTCGAGAGATCGAAAGCCGGCTCAGTTTATAGTAATAAACGATTTTTGGAGAGACTTTGGTGTTTTTATTCAGCTTTATATACTAACTCCACTGCTCAGTTTCGCTATATGTATATATTATATATATATATATATATATATATATATATATATAATATATATATATATATCCTTATAAGGGTTTGATGATAATTGGCTAATATACAGGGTGGTCCAGCTAAGGAGGACAAGATCTTTTTCTTGGAAACTATAACAGCTAGAAGATTGCGGTTTTCGGTGTTGGATTCAATGTAATAGTGGGCAGACGAGAAAAATCCGTTTTCGGGCGCGCTTCGCGCCTGTCATAGAGATGTTAATACTAACTAATATATTAATGCATATAAATAATGAGTCAGTTGAAGTTTATTGGATGCAGAGGGGTTCCAGTTTGAGCAAAATCTAAAATAATCTTTTATTTTATGATTTTTTAAAAATATTATCTTTTCTTTGTCACTCCATTGTACTATATGTCTTATTATTTGTAGAATACTGTTCAGTTCTCTCATATTTAATTTATACAATATTTTTTAACTTGATTTTGTAAAAGTATGACTCATTATTTATCAATCTTGTGTTTTAATTTATTTAAACTAAGTTAAATTGAATTATTTATACAAAAAATCGACTCTTTTTAATAAATACACAACTACACGTAAATTGTATAAATAATGATACTTTATTGCTGCGGAAATAAAATTGGCTGGTTTCATTGTAGTTAATGAACAAATTTCCGCAGCAATAAAATATCACTTTACAGTCTAGTTGTGTGATTTGCAATTTATTGCAAATCACTCCTAGAAACGAAGTAGTTTTCATCAAACTCATTTTTTTTATTACGTTTATGAAGGATTTTATTTGGTTTTTTGCGAGGTACCTCTAATCTGCCTTCTACGATTGATGAAAATCACCATAATCGTAATTTCTCCACAACCAATGAACAAAAATAAGTGTTTTTGGGCGTTCTGGAATCCTCATACAAACTGCAATAAAGATCACAAGGTATGATGACGTTGCAGTTCCATTAAATATCTACAATTGGGTGGTAAACAATAAACAATTTTCCCTTTTTGGCATTGTTAAGAAATTTATTAGTAATAACTTTTGAAATTATGAAGCGAATTTGTTAAAATTATACTCATTTTGTTGCTTCTTATGTTGGCTAATTGTACAAACCATAAAAACCATAGCTCCCTATCTTAATGTTCAAGCTATCTTAGATAAACCATATTCTTTTTTGTTTTTGTTATGTTTAACGACTATTTTACACCTAAAACTTAGGTTAGAATTAAAACTTTTGACATTCTTTCATTAAAGCAATGTTTTTAGTTTAAAAATATGTCCGTATTATAAATTTTATTTAAATGCAACATCATACAAAATGGCGCCGAAGTGAACTAAATTTGCGGAACTAAAGATGCGGTCTTCACTAATCTTCCTTATTTTTCATTCCTTGAAGAACAAAAAAACTTCTCTATACCTAACTATAAAATTAAAAAAGTTAGCATTAACATCTCTAAGACAGGCGCGAAGCGCGCCCAAAAACAGATTTTTC
Organism: Microvelia longipes; assembly: GCA_018340805.1. NCBI lineage: Eukaryota > Metazoa > Arthropoda > Insecta > Hemiptera > Veliidae > Microvelia > Microvelia longipes. Next base: position 7,259,188 of record JACMZG010001859.1, read on the forward strand.
TCGTCTGCTCACTATTACATTGAATCCAACACCGAAAACCGCATCCTTCTAGCTGTTATAGTTTCCAAGAAAAAGCTCTTGTCCTCCTTAGCTGGACCACCCTGTATAGTATAGGTAAATTTTAAGTAAAATAAAATTACATATAAATGTGTGTTTTGCCACTCCGAACAGTTGTTATGGTAACCTGCCACTAGGTTATACTCTGAGGGAGGCGAGAAACAATCATTGATAATTCACCTGAAAATTTAAATTTCGTCGTATTTATACTACGTCTCAAAGATTCACAGTTATTAATTATTCAAAGTTTTGCAAAAAGGTGGAAGGGGATACCTTGTATTTTGGAACATTGCATAATGCATTTAGAAGGGAAGGAATCCTACAAATTTATTACAAGACATTATGTAATTCTTTTTAAAATGTTTTGTTAAGTAATTATATAATATTGGTTAAAATTCATTGAATTGGTACGAAAAAAAACATTTAATTTATACATTAGTAATATTATTTATATTTTTTTCGGAAGGTTAAAAAAATGGAAAAAGCTTGATGCCACCGGAGTGTAAGGACTGGCAGTCATTTCCATTACCCCTAGAAATTGCTCCACTACTCTCACTAAAACTGCGCGATCTATTGCCGACAATAAGCCTAAATCTATTGAGCAATTGACCCTCTCACTGGGGTAGACCAGTCCGGAGGCCGGTATTTCGGCCGCCTCCAAAAAATAAAGTCCTTTATCTCCAGACAGTGTAATGTAAAGTTTATTGACTAGTTTTTAGGGAGTAAGCTGGCACTTTTCACTCCCAAGGGAGAAAAAGTTAATTTTCACTCCCTTGGGAGTAAAAAGTAACTTTTTCTCCCTTGGGAATAAAAAGTGTTTCCTAGTATTGGGTTATTAGAGCCAATTATATCAATTTTTTTAGGGGAGTGGTATTTTATAAATTTACAGGTGATCGATCAATTTTTGTAATTTTTCCGGTGATAGCACACCCAAAATTTATAAGGGGGACCCGACCAAAAAATATTTTTGACTCAAAATCCGTTTTAGGTCAAAAGAAGTTGTTTGCTCAAGATTTTGATTTTTTTTGGGCAGCACCCCCAAAATTTATAAGTGGAGCCCCTCAAAAAATTATTGTATTGACTCAAAATCCGTTTTAGGTCAAAAGAAGTTGTTTGGATTAATAAAAAAATTTTGATATTTTTTTTGGAGGCAGCCCCCCTAAATTTATAAGAGGGTCCGACCCCCTTATAATACAACAAAACGTATTAAAATAAAATCAACGTCTGGAGATGAAATCTTGTATGAACCTTGGTAGTAAAATTCTATTTTCCCCCTCGCAATTTTCTTACTCGGCTTCGCCTCGGGAGTTAAACACATTAAACCTCGGCTTTGCCTCCTGAGTTAAATACTTTGGTTCCCTCGGCTTACGCCTTAGGAACCAACTAACTGCTCAGGGAAATAATAACATTCCTTACTCCCTTGGAGTAAGGAATGTTATGTTACAAGACATTAACAATCTTAGCAGTATTTATTATAATATTATCTTAAAATCTGAATTCTTCCTTTACACTCCCTTTTTTGTGATTTCATTTTAAATTTATTTACTTAGTTAGACACGTTACATAAAAATAAAAAAAATAAAAATTTTATTACTTTTAAAACTTTTTCATTTTTGTCTATTTCAAGAACTGAAGTAGCTCAGGATCCCTGGGCGAAAGCTCTTCGTCAATTTATATTAAATAAATTTTAAAAAAGGACTGAAGTCTTAATTAAATTAATTGTTATTACAATCTATAACAGTCCAAAAGCTCTAGAGTTATTAAAATGATAATTGTTTGGTTTATATAAGTTAAGCAGCATTAAGCGTGGTCAGTGCCTGGATCGGGGACCCCTGGAAATAAAACGGATGTATTTATCATCTAAAGACGAGTAAAATGAGTTCGAAGACGTGTTGCAGTATAAATTTCACTACGCTTATATTCTGAGGACGAGCGAAGCGAGTCCGAATTTTGGAGGACGAGGATAGCGAATCTTATGTGATGAGAAAAAGTTCCGAGGTACCAATACCCGTTTTTTACTATCCATTCTTACTGAATAGATTGTTTAGTTAACTTTCTGCCGCATCCGGCGATCATCAGTCTCTAAAAAGCCAAGAAAATACAACAAACTTAAAATAACTAAAAATTAAAAACAAAAAGTCTAACATAAAGCTAAAAGAAAGATACAAAACAATAACAAAAGTAAAATAGGCTGAACTCCGGTATACGGTGCACCCTGTTATCAATACTATATATCGATATATTTTTAGTTTAGAGATGTGACGTAGGAATAATCGATATATGCCTTTTCTTTTACGTTTATGAACATATTTTATAATTTTTTTAAATGTTTTTTTGTTGTTTGTTTTTTTATTTATTTGTTGTAAAATGGTTTATAACTATTTTCATATTTTTTTAATGTTTTTATAATGTTTTAACTATGTTTTCATTAGAATAATTGATGATACACCACATCTAATTTTATGCTACGCGTATTTTTTACTTATTTTTGTGTTTGTTATTTTCAGGTTTTTTTATTATATTTTTGTTGTTAATGTTTTCATTTATTTGTTGTTTGGTTTTTTTTTTAATGTTTTAATTATAATTAATAATTTAACGACGCTGCTTATCTTTTAAGTGCTTAGTTCTCGTTTACGTGTCGCGTAACCAAAAATATATCGATATATAGTATTGATAACAGGGTGCACCGTATACCGAAGATTTACCGTAAAATAAATAAATCGTCGAGAAGACAGAAACACGTACCATTCTCTGGAGTGCTAAGAACGATCGTTAGTAACGATCACTTTCCAATCTTTATATCGCACTGACAAACGAGGGATACCTACACAGTTAGGGCGTACTACCCTCTCTTGAAGCCAATATCTCAGTGCTATAGCCTTCGAACCTTCTTCTTTTACATTAATGGAGGTACCATTTTCAATATCTTTGAGAATTTCGTATGCCTCGAGAACGTCAAGCCTCAGTCCTTTATTTTCATATTCTTACTGATGTTTCGCTCTTTTGTCTGTTTCAGGTTTCCACATGAGTCCAAAGTTGAATCAAGTATTCCCAGAGTCGTGCCTTCTGATTGCTGTTGGAGTATTGATAGGGATATTTTTGTACATGTCAAGTGCTTTACATGTTCAACCTCTGACGCCTAATACTTTCTTCTTATACATGTTACCTCCTATAATCTTAGATGCAGGATATTTTATGCCTAATAGATTGTTTTTTGGACATTTAGGAACTATATTGATGTTTGCAGTACTGGGAACTATCTTCAATACATTAACTATAGGTAAAAACGATATTAATTATACCTTTAGCGTTTGACGAGATGTCAATGTCGTAATATAAGAATACCAATACCCGTACATACAGTCTATCGTTTAGTTTAAAAATCCCCAAGGTCATAAGTATTTTGGGGATTGACCAATCAGAGAAGCCGCTGCCAACCTCTCACTTAAAAAGAGAAAAAAATCCTTAACCACAATTACCGCTGTAGGGAAAAAAAACCTTCTTCCCGGCAATCGTTAACTTTGTTTGTTGTTCTTCTTTTGATTACATTGTTTTGAAAACTACTTTCAAATGAATCTTACAATGATATTTTCAAATATAACTACACAAAAGAAATGTAAAAAAACATCGCCAAAAAAATACGGGTAAAATAACCTGATTTGTTTACATAGTTTTTTCCCGCTCCCTTCTTGCAGGGATTTTTTTCTTAAGAATCAGTGGTGTCTAAACTGACCTGTCAAGATTTTTAAACTAAACGATAGACTATAAGTATTGCTTAACAGATGATAAACCAAAAGTTGTTTAGTACATTTCAAGGATCTTGAATAAAGGGGATGACGCATTAAAGAACATTTCTGACACCATGGAAGTTGTATGAGATAGAAATTGGAGCAAACTTACCTTTTCCTTGGTTATAATTAAAAAAGGCGCCAAACGCAGGTTCTGTAACAAGGTTGTCGAGTTTCCTTCTCAACTTTCTTCTGTGCTTCTCGTGAATGTTACATTTGTGGTGCTTGTTAAGTCATTTGTGCTTATTGAATTTTAAATTTTGGACTATACTTTGCCGCTTCAGTGAGTGAAAATTTAAGCGTGTTATAACCTTCTCAAGCAATAAACAATGGGAAACCATTGAGAGGTAAGTTTACCTCTAAAATTTAAGACCTGCCCTCTTATAAGAATTTTAAGCATGCGCAGTTTGTACCAAGCATATGCTTACGTGTGTTTTGAGTTGAATTCTCACTATTTTTTGGTTTTCGATGGGGTCACTTTTTTGTATGGAAAATCGACTTAGTGCGTCATCCTCTTTATTCAAGATCCTTGGTACGTTTAGGTCTTCCATAGACGCGGTCATAGGTGACCGCGTCAATGTATTTGTTTAATCTTCTGGATGTAGGACATCATGGATGAGTTCACAATGCTCTACTAAACTAAAGTAAAGATTGAGGGTTACCTATATATATTTATATTAATAATATATATATATATATATATATATAATATATAATATATATATATATATATATATATATATATATATATATTATAATATATATATATAATTAATTTATTATTATTTAAACTTCAGTTAAATCCACACACAATTTTATGTAAGTCGATTTATTTCATGCTTATTTTAGGGAAATTAAATGGAATAGCGAGGCAACATTTAGTTAAAATGAAACACAGTTCGACTGTAACACTAGTTTGAACTACAAAAATAAAAAATATCTTTGTTTAGACTTTTCGTATTCTTTTGAGGCTTTTAAGATTTTATCTTATTCTGAGAAGCATTTGCTTGTCATTCGTATTTGTTTTATTGCAACATTTCCTTTTATTTCTTTCCTTTTTAGCGAATTTCCTTTTTAGACAGAATTCGTTAATGAAGTGGCGTAACAAGTCCAGGAGTGTATCACAAATCCGTTTTAAGGGTCCCTAAACACAAAATAATTGGTTTTTTTTTTGATGTAGTACGTAATTGAGCACTTTATTGGACCGTTTTTAGGATGAGAAGCCAATTATTATTGTTTTAGGAGGTTATTTAGTACTTTTCACCTCCGAGGACAATAATGAATGTAAAAAAACACCTAGGACGTAAAAGTAATTCATATGTTGCCGCCATTACTGTAATGTAGCGTGTTCAAAAAACAATCTGTGTTAAACCTTCATGAGTTTTCTTTAAAAACGTTCATTTTGTTTCTGTTTTTGTTCGTAGACTAATTTTTTTGTTTTTAAAAGGTGTTCTAATTGACAATTTTTGTGTTTATTTGTAAAGCTTTTACATTTTTGAGTAAAAGTGTGAAGCTATGGATGAATTTAATGACGACGATAATATGGAGTTAATTGGACGTTTGTTTTATTTTAATTAAGTATATAGCGCAGTTTATTTAATGAGTGCTACTTCAAAAAAAATAGTGTATGCCATCCGGCTGAGAATGTCTTTATGTCTTCAGGCAATTTTTCCCGACTCGCTTCGCTCGGGTAAATCTAATTGCCGTGACATAAAGACACACTTCTCAGCCTTATGACATAAATAACTTTTGTTTAGTTTACCTATACGACCATATAGGTTACATCTAGGTCGACCATATAAGATTAAAAATAAAGTTTTTGCATAGATTTTCGGTGTATGCCTTTGCATTAATAACTTCTTTTTAATGCTAAAAAATGATTAAATGCTAAAGGAAATGCACAACAAAAAATTAAAATTAGCATGAATTGAACCTTATATGTGTGCCGAAAATGCTGTACAGAGTCGATGTTAGAATATTGACCATAGGTTTGTCTACAGCTTGTCAAATACTTGCGCATATCGGTCAAATTACTTGCGCATTTTATCGGTCAAATATACTTGCGCATTTTATCGGTCAAATATACTTGCGCATTTTATCGGTCAAATATACTTGCGCTTAAAAATCGGGTACGGGGTACCTCGGAACTTTTCCTCATCACATCGGATTAAAAGTTGCTTTCAAGTTTTTACAATTCGTTTTACAAAATTGTGCACAAGCCATTGATAAAAATTGAACTAATGCTGATAATAAAATGAAACTATACATGGCTACATGCGTGCTAAATTTCAATCGGATAGCATCACTTTTTCTTCGTTTCATGATCTTTTGAAATTTGCCAATTCATTACTGAGAGTTAATGACGTCATAAACAAATTATTTTCCGAATAGCACAACTACAGTGGTAGACTGATTTTTGTACAATAAATACATATTGAATAATATGTAGGTATATATGTATTGCTTTGAAAGGTTTATTTAGTGAAGCAGGTTTTTTTTAAAAAAAAGTTCTTATTAAATTCCTATTTCTTATTAATAAGCCGGACCTTATTAAAGTCTGAAACCCTATTGTTTTTAAAAAGTTTATGACGTCATTAACTCACAATAATGAATCAGCAAATAAAATCACATACACTTAAAACATCATGAACTCTGGCTAAAATGTAATATACATTATTTTAATTTGTATTTTTATTACTTATACAAAGTTTATATATATATATATATATATATATATATATATATATATATATATTATATATATATATATCTTTACTAGTTTTGACTTTATCGATTGATATATATATATATATAACCTTGTGTAAACAATCACGTTTTTCGACAAATACATGTAGGAATTCGCTAATATTGTGGCAGAATGCCACATACGTATAAACAAGGTATACGACAGACTGATATAGGGTAGGAACCATGTTGGTCTCTTGGCCGCAGAGGACAAAAGTTGTATGCTTCCTTATATTCACTCTACTCTAATTCGTGCTCATTTCTCCTTATTCCTCTATCATCTCAGTTTGACCAAGAGTATATTATTTTTTACTCTGACCTATTTTCCATTTAATTTATTCCTCCTCAATTCCACTCGACTCTTTCACACCTTTCCATTTCTTTCCTCTCCTCTGACAACCACATCCTATTAACCTTCCTCTAATATCGACCTTGACCTCCTCCCAAATCTAACCTTAAGAAAACCTGCTTAATCAAATAAACCTTTCAAAACAATAGTCTAAGTGACTCTTTATTTCAACTAAACCTACATATTATTCAATCAAATTCTGCCCCCCCCCCCTCACATAACGACCCATTTTATTAGCAATTTTCTCAAAGAATATTCACTTATACTAGATACCATAGATGAAACGAATTTAAACGATTTTCCTTTGGAAAAATTTCCTTAATGAGATATTTTAACTTTCTTAATACTAAAATGTATACTAGCGCCTGCAGAGAAAGATATTAGAAACCCTAAACTGATCCTTAAAGATGAGCGTTGAAGCCAACCGGAGAACAGCTTTTCTATAACAGAAGTAATCCACAGCCAAATTATATAGATTATTTAGACAGCCCTTCTTTTCCAGCGCTCTCAAAATTATTTCCCAAGACGCAGCATCAAATGCCCATGATCACCAAGGAAAACCATGATAATTTGCCCTTTCTTATCCAATGCATCGACCAAAGTATCAACAGTACTTCTTTAAGGAACAAAACCGTACTGTTCATCGGAGTGTTCGTAATTGACTCTAGGGTGAAACAATATCCTGTTAATCATTAACTTTTCGAGCACCCTTCCTGGTACTCGGAAACGTCATCATTATTCAATTTTCCTGGTTTAGTCAGCAAAATCATATTTGATTCTTTCCAAATATGCGGAAAACAGCTTCGTGAAGTGAAAGACACTGATTAAAAAGCATGCTGAACCCTACAGGAGAAATAGAGTATTTGTTTTTTAATATAGACTTATTCATTCCATTTTGACCTAGAGCTTTGTTCTCGGACGTAAAGCGTATAACTTCTCGAATCTCTAACTGACTGAACAGGACATCATTAATTTTGTTTCCAGCACTGTTATCATCCGGAACTACTGGACGATCTTCTTTTGAAGGCACACACCTATACATAATCACCGATTAAGTTTCAGGTTACTCGTAAAAGATCCATCTGGTTTCATCAGGGTAGACAGGTTATCAGGCTTCTTAATTCGACCAGCGGCTACTTTGTAAATCTTGTTCCAAGGGGATGTTTTATCAGTAGCATTACAATAATTCTTCCAAGATTCTCTTTTAGAATTAAGAACTAAACAGCTAAACTCAGATTTTTTACTATAGTATCTAACCTTAAACTTGTCTATAATAAAAAATTGAACTGTGGAGTCCAGATATAAGGAGAAATAAAAAACACTGATATTTAAGTATAATAAAAACAAGTCGTCCAACTCGTTGAAATCGGTCGATTTCAACGAATTGGACGACTCAATCACTTCCGTTTCTTAACACTTTCTTCGCATCTCGCTGGCACTGATGATGTACTGTCAAGTCTGAAAGCTGGCTTTGTCATTACTTTAACATTAGTGGAGAGACTTGTTTTTTATTTTTCCTCAAACTTGTCTTGTTTGTTCTTTGAAAACGCCTTCTTATCGTCTAAATTTCTCTTTACCGTCTAAGTTTCTTTCCTTTTATGTTTCAGCTCTTTACTTCACCTAGGGTCCATAAATCAGGACCCTAGAAGATTTACGGGGCGAGATGACCAGGATGGCATGATAACATGCCTCCTTAATAACATCCATTCAATACTCAGTAACGCGATTAATATTAGTGCACTGCTCAATTGCCCTACTTAGCCTGACATCTAACTCTTTTGTTAACTAAGAATGGTTTATATCCTTATCCTCTGAAGATTGAAAACGAAGAAAGCCTTTCAACCTTTCTCCTAATGACTCGACGAATTTCCCAACTACCCTGCTTCAAGTCAAACCTATATCACTGACTGTATATATACTGTGTTGTTAGGACAGGAGTTAGAAGGTTTGCTATAAATAGCAACCATGTGTGGATCCCTCCTGTCCTGACACTTAAACTAAGTTGTGCTGACACTGAACTGTGCGTTTGTGAGTATCTGCGATCATCATAGCTCCCAATTTATTTTATTTTATTTTTATTTTTTTTACGCTTTTAACCCGTAGGGTCATTTAGCGTTTTCCCCTCACTCAATTAACCCCTGAGTTTGTACACATCCAATCATCTAGGAAGCACCCCCATGGATGCTTCAGTTGTGAACCAGTTACATGGTAGCACATGTAACTGATTCACAGTGTGTCTAGTTCATCCAGCCCAACCAGACTCTATCCAAACTCACTGCTCTGGCTAGTATCTGCGACTAGTTCACAGTGTGCCTAGTTCATCTAGACCAGCTAGACTCTGGCTAGGCTCACCGCTCTGGCTAGCGCCGACTATTAGTTCACTGTGTGCTTGTTTCATCTAGTCTTACTAGCTCCTCTGATCACATTAGTCTCACTTGACCTCGTCCTTCCAGTCTCAACAATCTCATCAGTTCCACTAGCATCACCAGACTCTAGCTAGCCTCACCGCTCTGGCCAGTCTAGCGCCTACCGTCAAAGAACTCTAGCACCCAGATGTCAGCGGTGTACAAACTCATTCTATAGCCCTGACCTGAAAGTCAAAGCTCCGCAGTGCCATTAGGAGACGTCTGTCTTTAAGAACCGAGCACTTTGTTCCTAGTCACTTACGTTACTCATGTCGCCGCCATCACTTTCACTGACTAAGTTTTCGGACATACAAAGGACATCTTTCCGACCTTCATCTCCCCCAGCCCGCAGAACATTAACTTTTCGTGAGCTGGAGACAACGGAAACGTGGATCCAGACTTGTCTCAGATGAAACTAGATCCAACCCCGCATTTGCGTATTAGTAGCCAAGGAAACCACGTAAAACCTTGGCCGGGTTGGCCGGCCTTGAATTCAAGACCTCCCGAGTGTACGGTACAAGGGATAACCTCATATTGAGGTCCCCCGCTGGATTTGAACCCTCGACCTCCAGGTCGAAAGGCGAGCGCTCTACCACTGAGCTACCGGACTCGGTCCTAATTTATTTATGCTAGAGTTGAAACTTTGCATACAAATTAGTCTATAGGTGAAGTTGTGCTATCCAAAAAATATTTGTTTTATAACATCATTAACCCCCAATATTGACTCAGCTATAATTTTAGCTGAGTGCTGAATACAAGCACGCATGTATAAGACTAACATAAGTGCCATGTGATAACATGAGATGAAATTTCGTACAAGTGCACAAACTTTGTGTACGTATTTTGATGCGACTACGTATTTTCAGAAATAAAAAAATATTTAAAAAACTAAAACTTTCAAACAAAAAACCACTCCTGATTTTGTTTCGTAGCAGACATATGTTGAAAGGTCAAAGGTTATAAGGAAAAAGGTATTGACGCGTATAAGATTGTTTGAGGTATCGAACCGTTGCTAAAGGGTTTAATGTAGGAGAAATTTTAGATAATCACTGATCCAGTAATTTTATCTCCTCTTACTAAGAGAGATACAGACAATAAAGTCTAAAACCTCGCATATTGTTAAACAAAAATTGATTGCTTTAATTGTTACTGAAAAAATTTATTAATGAATTTGCGGAAAAATAAACAAAAGAGAAATATGTTTTTAGACAATTGGTGCATAAAATTTTTAAAAGTTTTAAAATTAAATGTTGCTTTAAATTTGTTTAGATGTATGAATTAAAGTTGTTAATTACGTAATGCTTCAGATCATAATAGTTCTAAAAGTTTATTTAAATCGTCAGCTATAATTAATTTTTTCCAAAACAAACTGATATTTTTATGTCAAGTTTATTTAATTGAATGCGTATTGTTTCATATTATAGAAATAAAATGACACAACACGCATTCATGACTCAAAAAAGTTAAGACTGTCTTCTATCTATTTTAGGTATTTTTTGTACCGTGGTTGACATGAGGTGGTTGGGGAAGGAACGCGGTCGGTCTAAACCAATAGAACTCTTTCCCTACCACATTTTTTGGCGCGCTGTCAACTGACTTTAGCCGTGTGTTATATTATTATCAACAAAAACGTTCGATTCAATAAACAATACAAACAACAAGGAACGTAATATTTTAACATTATATTAATCAAATAACAACTAGCGCTTCCTAATAGATATTTGAGGAACAACCAGTTTCTCTTTTACTGTCGTCGAAGGTAAAAAAATTCTGGCGCGGTGGTCCGCATGTCGGGCGAATTTCCTTTGGATGCGTGTTTCCGTGCTTTTTACGTTATGTAAGTTTACAACTACTAAATAAATAATTCCGGCGCGGTGGTCCGCTGTCGGGCGAATTTCATTTAGAATGCGTGTTTCCGTGCTAAACAACCCATTTCTTGCTTATGCAAGAACCATGCCCATTGCGTGGTTCCGGTTCATGCTTTAGAACCTAAGCAGTTACTCAATTGTCAAGCACTGCTCGTAACTCATTTTGTCTAAATTTTCCAAAGGAAATGCGCATAATTATCCAGTTGGTTGTACAAAACTATGCCTCTAAAATTAGAAGTACGCACTATTATTTGCACTAGTTTAAAGCTTAGTTACTTATCTTTTAGCTTAGTCAGTTATCTTTAAAGGTTTTAGCGCATTTCCTTTGGAAAATACAGACAAAATGAATTACGAGCAGTGGTTGATAATTGAGTAACTGCTTAGGTTCTAAAGCATGAACCGGAACCACGCAATGGGCATGGTTCTTGCATAAGCAAGAAATGGGTTGTTTAGCAGGGAAACACGCATTCTACATGAAATTCGCCCGACAGCGGACCACCGCGCCGGAATTATTTATTTAGTAGTTGTAAACTTACATAATGTAAAAAGCACGGAAACACGCATCCAAAGGAAATTTGCCCGACATGCGGACCACCGCGCCAGAATTATTTCTAGTTGTAAACTTATATTACGTAAAAAAACTATAAAAAATTATTGACCCTTCCAGGATGTGAACCCATCCTCTGAGTTAGAGTGGTCGTATTGACGCCAGACCACTGGCATTCAACTCAGAGGCCCAAAAAACATTGAAAACGACACCCTACTCGAAATTTAATTTTCAATGACCGTAATTTTGGTTTTCTATAATGTTACTGGTTTTTTCGACTTTTTGGTAACTTAAAGTTGTCGTATCGACTTCGGACCGGTTTCATTCGATTCAGCGCCCAAAATTACATAGAAAACGACACCCTACTCGAAAGTTATTTTTTATCGACCTAAATTTTGGTTTTCGGTAATTTACAATGATTTTTTAGATTTTTAGGTCACTTAAAGTGGTCGTATCGACTTTGGACCGGTTTTATTCGATTCAGCGTCTCAAAAAACATAAATATTGACCTTTTTCGCGGCAAAAAATATTAACCCTGAATTTTGCCGATTTTTTGAAAATTATTAAATTTTAAATATTAAATTATATATAAGTTTCGCAAAAAGTAATTTTTCGTCATTAGGGACCTCTGAAACGGATTTGTGTCGTGGTCCGAGGTTCGAATTCCGCCATGACGCCTATCCCATTAGGCGAATTTTTAAAGGAAAGTCGCTAAAATAGGAAACTGTTGCAGATGGTAAAAAACGCATTTTACCTACTTTTCTGAGGATGTAAAGTGGCTAAATTACAGCCGCCCGTAAAAAATATGTTTAAAGTAGTGCTCTTTAACTAAATATAGATTTTCGTACTCTCTTTACATTATTGCTAGGTTATTTTTTCGTTTTCGAAGAAAAGGTCAGAGACGGTATGAATTGGATAACCTTCGACTCGAATCTTCAGTTCAGTTTCGCAGAGCACTGAGAACTTATCCATGATGTCTTATATCCCTGAAGGTGTTTTCCTACGTGGAAGCGAACCGTCGGTTACAATATCACCGAAAGACCCAAATCTTCATGTACATACCCGCGGAACATGTACATAGCGTTTTTTTATGCTTGTTCTTCATGAATTTCATTAATGGTTAACTTCAGTAAGCGCAGTGGAATTTTCTACAATAATATCAACACCAACAACGTCTTTCCACAAATTTTAAACTTTATTAAGCAGAGCCTCCTTTCGGCAATAATGCCATCTGCAGTGCCATAGTGAGATGTGGAGTATTTCGATTCATGGAATCAGATTCCATGAATTGAAAGACTCAACATCTCACCACGGCACTGTAGATGGCATTATTGCCGAAAGCCGGCTCTGCTTAATAAAGTTTAAAATTTTTGGAAAGACGTGGTTGGTGTTGATATTATCATTAATGGTTATTTATGACATATATATAAAACAAGTTTTGTTTTTTGGGTGACCCCCTTACTTAAGACCACCTAAAGACCGGATTTTATGCTATCAGTGGAATTCCACAGCGTTTACGGTCCTATTTTCCTTCTATTACCTTTTTCAAACGCGGGATTTGGCAAGGGTTCAGCCCTGTGTTTAAACTCCTGGGGGGTTCAACCCCACCGGCAGTTGTCGTGTGAGGAGATTAAACAGGATTCAATCCAAAAACTTATTTTTCACTGCGAAAAATACCGTGTGAACAGTTAGGGTTGATCTCCTTGCCAAACCCCACGTGTGAACGAATTATATACTAGTATTATTCTGTTGCCAGGTTTAAGTCTTTACGGAGTTGGTATGACAGGATTATTCGGCTGTGAAGTACCTTTATTAGATGTCCTGCTGTTCTCTGCTTTAATATCTGCTGTAGATCCCGTGGCAGTATTAGCTGTCTTTGAAGAGATTCATGTTAACGAAATATTATACATAGTGGTCTTCGGCGAGTCTCTTCTGAACGACGCCGTCACAGTGGTAAGTTCACTGCGTTTCAGTCAAACAATATATAGATATAGAAAGATGGTCTTGTGATTCATTATTTCCAGAGAGACTAATAGAGGTAGTACATGGGCAGAATAACCAAGGATCTTGAATAAAGGGGATGACGCACTAAGTCGATTTGCCATACAAAAAAGTGACCCCCATCGAAAACCAAAAAATAGATAGAATTTAACACGAAACAAACGTCAAAAACCAACTGCATATGCTTGTTACAAACTGCGCATGCTTACAATTCTTATAACAGGGCAGGTTAAATTTTAGAGGCAAACTTACCTCTCAATGGTTTCCCATTGTTTATTGCTTGACAAGGTTATAACAAAACACGCTTAAATTGTCACTCACTGAAGTGGCAAAGTATGGTCCAAAATTTAGAATTAAATAAGCACTAATGACTTAACAAGCAGCACAAACATTCACGAGAAACACAGCGGAAAGTTGAGAAGCAAACTTAACAACCTTGCTACATAACCTCCGTTTGGCACCTTTTTTTATTATAACCAGGAGGAAGGTAAGTTTGATCTTATTTTTTTTATCTCTTACAATTTCCATGAGGTCAGAAATGTTCCTTTATGCGTCATCCCCTTTATTTAAGATCCTTGAGAATAAAACGTTGATAAGGGGTCTGGAAGTTAGTCAGCTTCCCCTAGGTGCCATAACTTACCCCTACTATAGTCTCCCAAGAGAGAGACTAGATACTCCCTCACCCCTCTACAACCCCTACTGTAGCACGCACTCTACCAACAGTAGGCATTTTTCAGTGATGCCACATTATACCACTGTATTCAACACAGATAATTAAAGAATACATGCAATAGATAATGATTACAACTTACTTTAAATTTAAGACAAAATAGTAGAAAAATAATGTAATATTTACGTTGCATTTTAATTATTATAAAAAAATCAAAAATGACGTTACCAATGTACAGTTACGGCACCTAGCTACCTAAGGAATGATAAGAGCTGTTGTATCCTCCCTCTAAGTATTACTTTCTTTGATTATTTCGGACAAGAAAAAGTTAGTTCCGTAGCCTGTTAATAGGAGCGCTAGTATGTAATTTGATAGTTTCTATGCCGACTACGAGAATGCGCTCCTGTCGCTTTTTAGCAAACTACTTTTGGCGCAAAACTGATTAATCCAAATATTTGCTTTCAATTATAATAACCAACATTAAGTAGGTACTAGATTCGTTACAATTGTAATAAATGACGAGATGATTTCATAGTACTATGGCAAGAATAAGACTGTTATGGCAACGTAGTTTCCGAGCTGACGTTAGATAGCAGCACCTTGTTCAACTAAACCTTTTTTTTAACAAAAATCCTTTATTTAATAAATATTTACTAATAATCATTACAATATCTACTTATGAACTTGAATATAAATTTAATTCATAATGTTTTTACACTTACATGTACAATAAAATTATTTAACTATTTAATTCTATATAATAATATATATTGTGATCTTAATTAAAGAAATACTTCTACACAAGGTCTCACTTCAGACTAAGTGGTTTGGGAATCAATATCAAAATATTAGTATTTAATTCTCTTCAATTAAAACCTCATCTTTTTGGGAATTAGTCCAAAATTATAAGAGACGCAATATTTATGGGTACTTTTCAACATTCATAAATTATTTGCATTATAAATTATTTTAGGAATGAAAAGAATCTCTTTGTTTCCGATGTTTGCTATTTTCTGTTTTAGTTTTTCCTATTCTAAATGAGATAAATTAATGTAATCACACCCCCACGTGGCACACTTACCGATTTAAATAATTTAAAAACAATAAAT
>JACMZG010001859.1:7277226-7465255 GCA_018340805.1 Microvelia longipes
AGGAGTCTGAAAATAAAAAGGTACGTTACAGAATAAAATATAACCCACAAATAGTTCTAATAAATTCGCTGTGGTGCGATACGTCGGCTTAAACACACGCCCCAACAACAAAGTACATTTAAAAATTAATTAAAAATATTTAACACTCTAAAAAAATTGTAAGGTAAGAACTATTTGTGGGTTATATTTTATTCTGTAACGTACCTTTTATTTTCAGACTTCTAGCTGCTTCATTCTATTGCAACCCCGTTTCACAGTTTTTTAGTGAACTCAAGTTCTGGCGGGAAATCACTCTTATCACATGTGATAACAATAATCTAGAACTTAGCCTGGAACTGTTATTCAAACTATTTCAGGTTGAGCCTTGTCTTGAGCCCATTTGGCTCCTCAAAACACGTAATTACTGGTTGTTGCAGGTGCTGTATCATATGTTTGAATCCTACTCACTGATGGGAGTGAGTAACATCCTACCAATAGATCTGGCTTCAGGAGTCGCTTCCTTTTTTGTGGTGGCTATTGGTGGAACGTTTATTGGAGTTTTCTGGGGCTTCCTTACTGGCCTGGTGACCAGATTCACCCATCAAGTTAGAGTCATAGAACCCATATTTATTTTCGTTATGGCATATTTAGCCTACCTATCAGCTGAGATATTTCATTGGTCCGGAATATTAGCGTAAGTATTTTTAATCATGACTTAAGTTGTTTGTTTGGTTTTTTCAATAGAGTATTTGCATTTTTCCAAAACAAAATGTTTTGCTCATAAAATGATTAAATGTGTTTAAAAAAATATATTAAGCTGTAAAAAAAATATTTAATTTAATTTTAAATAGTCGAAATAAGCATTTAAAGAAGATGAGAGGGGAATGGGTGAGAGAGTGGGGTGAAAACGGAACGTTCTAAAGGTTGGGTCGTTTAAGGTGCAGATGGGAGTTTTAGTTAGAAATATCGTAAGGTCAACAGTTGCTCACAGTTCAATAGAATGTAAAGTAGACCGAAACCAAACAATTTCCTGGAACTCCCAGGTAATACAATGCCTAAGGAACGTGATGGCTACAGCTGTCAGTATCATCTTGTTGACAGTATAGAATAAACTCTTATGAGTGTTGCTCTAGGGAATATTGTACTGCACGGCGGCATTCTTACGTCTGACGTCACACAAGCAGTCAAGACCGTTTTCCCGCCAAAGGAACATAATAAAATATATTTTTCGTTTTTTTGCTGTATCATCAAAAGTATAAGTTTTTTAATTCTAATATTTTACAGGGTGCTCTTTTATATGACGACTTACTTAAAGATAATGCAATAAAAAAAATTGGCCATCCGACAACTTATCACGCTTGGTGCTTTAACAAAAGTGATTCGACAAGAAAAAACCTTTTAGACCAGGACACTATTTTAATTTTTTTGAGAATATACCTTAAAGCGACGAAGAAATAACATAGTATGCCTATCCAATATAAATTTACAGGAAGATCAAAAGTTTTTGAGTTTTCTCAAATCTTTATACAAATATTCTATCTTTCCGTTTTAAAGAATAATTTAAAATTAAAAAGGTTGTGTTAACCGCAAGTTGATGAAGCAATTGAAGAATCAGCTACTGTCAATACTTGCTGTTGGATATGAATATGCCTGGATCCACTATGTCACTTGATGAAACTTTATTAGTTGAGAGCTCGAGAGTTGCTCCGTCTGCTGATGATGGTGTTATGCCAAAACCTGTCCAGGGTTATTCATAATTAAGTATTGACGGTATCTTATTATTTAATCATTTAAAAACGTGCTAACGCACTACAAGATTTACAATTTTCTTACATTCTTAGACCTCTCTTACAAAATTATTTTGCGTAATATATTCTCTCTACATAAAAGGCCAAAAATATTCTAGAAATTTTCTTAAAATAAAGCAAAGCTGCCGTTCAAGATAAGTCTTGTCTTCGTTGATTGCCTTCATCCTCCCATAACATAATACCAACAAATAGCGTGAATAGAAAAATTTATATACGTCGACCGATTATTCAAAAACAGATAAAAACTCACGAAATAGATTTTTAGGATTGTTTATTTTTATTGAATAGTCGAAATTTTCTTTGTATGCTTCAATTTGCTCAGTTAGCTTTTGAGAGCAAAATTATTAACTCTGGAGTAAATTTGTTCATGAATAAAGCAAAAAAAAGAACACTAGTTCATTTACAGCGGTGACATAATGCTGATCGATATATTTCAGATGGGCTTATTATCTCTTTAGCGAATTTCGTTTGGAAACAATTCGCTAATGAAAACAAGTTACAAAATTACTTCCCTTAGGTCTATAAAATCGACACAATAATTTTTTGTAGCACTATTTATTTTATAGAACTCCCACATCTTGATAGGAAATTTAAAACACAACAGCTTAAAGTTCTATAAAACAACAAAGACTAATTATTTAGCTATATATTTCCTAACATTGTAGGCATCTTCAGGCATCACAGGTAATTTTTTTTTTACAAAATCATAGCTGACTAGATAATTACACAGACAAACAAAAACTTAAAACTAATATCACAGTTAATTAAAACTAATTAACACAGTCAAATAACAATTAAAATAAATAAATTAATAAAAACCGAAGTGAGATAAACAAAAATTGATAAGAGATAAGAACAAGAAGATTAAATAGTAAAATAAAATATGTCAGGCCATAATAAAAATGAAAAGAGAAAAAATAGCAGAAAATAATAAATAGATAAGTAGACAAATAAAATATTAAGTTATACCGATATGGTATTTTACATAATGATTTATAAAAAGTCTTAAAAATAGGAGAATTAACAACATCTTTCTGTTCATTGAGAATATTAGTGGCTGGATTTTTGTTGGATGATTTTTAACCTCCGACCAAAATCCTCTCTATGCAGTATGGTTTTGTTTTCTTCCTTGTCACTTACATGGTTGGTTTCAAGAATGTGCTTTGCAAATGCTGAACTTTGTGCATACTTTTCTTTTTTATTTTCTTTTTCTTTAAGAGCTAAATAATTATAAATTAATATATTTTAGCTAAATAATTAGTCTTTGTTGTTATTATAGAACTTTAAGCTGTTGTGTTTAAATTTCCTATCAAGAACAATATAATTGTGCGAGAGACACTGCAAAACTCGGTAGTATCAAAATGATATATGTCTATAAAATCCTTTGTATACCCGATCACAGGAAATGTGAAAAACGACACATTTCCTTCTGAAGAATGGGGAAAAGCAAATAATTGGGGTGAATGACTTTTAAATTTAGTCCTTGATAAGAAAAAAAGCAATTTATATAAATGTCAATTTCACTATTCACTCGAAGAAATAAATTACAGTTGTTTCGCCTATTTAAGGGGAGGAGGGGGTTAAAAGAAAATAAAGTGGGAATGTGGGAAATGTTGCTGCGAGTTCAAAAATTTTAAGAGTAGAGTTTTGAATTTGAAATAAAACATTTTTATGCTCTATCATAGAAATATATTACTTCCCCCACTAGTAATGTGTTAAAAGACTTGAAACATCTTTTTTGGGGGTCTGTGTAAATTCCTCTAAGTGATAATAAGTTTTAATTAATACTGTATGTATAATTTATGTATGTATAAAAATGTATGTATAATATATGTAAGTATAATAATGTATGTATATATATGTATGTATAACATAACATATAATAAGTGATAATAAGTATTAAATAAGTCACTGTAATTTTCAGGAATACAATAATCGAAAAACAACAATCGATTGAATAAACAATCGATGTTTATGCTGATTTTATAAATTGTTCGCAAAAACAAGGCTACGCAACCTCCAAACATGGAGCTTTGTTTGGAAAACAAAGCTGTTGTTAATAACAAGTCAATTCCACCACATAATTACTAGTAAAAACACCAGCTGTTGTTAATCATAAGTCAATTCCACCACATGATTAATAGTAAAAACAGCAGCTGTTGTTAATCATAAGTCAATTCCACCACATGATTAATAGTAAAAACAGCAGCTGTTGTTATTCATAAGTCAATTCCACCACATGATTAATAGTAAAAACAGCAGCTGT
The DNA here is from genome assembly GCA_018340805.1 of Microvelia longipes. Taxonomy (NCBI): domain Eukaryota; kingdom Metazoa; phylum Arthropoda; class Insecta; order Hemiptera; family Veliidae; genus Microvelia; species Microvelia longipes. The sequence continues at coordinate 7,281,280 of JACMZG010001859.1, forward strand.
TATTATTTGATTATATTTACAAGCGAAAGTGGTTAGGTTATTTTTTCGATGTTTCAAAATTAAACCTATAGGGTTCCTCTAGTAATAATATATCTCTATGATTGGACCACATGCTTACTAGTAAAACATCAGCTTTTGCTGACCACATCTCAATTTGACCACATGATTACTAATAAAACATCAGCTTTTGCTGACCACATCTCAATTTGACCACATGATTACTAATAAAACATCAGCTTTTGCTGACCACATCTCAATTTGACCACATGATTACTAGTAAAACATCAGCTTTTGCTGACCACATCTCAATTTGACCACATGATTACTTCTAAAATTGTCACCACTGGTTGCCCACACGTTGATTTATGTTTGGATCTACGTAATTATCAATGGTGATGTTGTGTTACAGAATAACTTTCTGCGGAATCACAATGAAGAACTACGTAGAAGCAAATATATCTCAGAAATCCCACACTACCATCAAATACGCCATGAAAATGCTGAGTTCGTCGTCAGAAACTATTATATTCATGTTCCTGGGGGTCAGTACTGTTAGTAATAAGCACGACTGGAACACGTGGTTTGTCGTCCTTACTATTACTTTCTGCTCCGTCTACAGAACTATAGGTAAGTTTCCTCATATTCTATTATCCGATTATACGAACCCAAAGAGACAAATACTTAGAGGCTTAGAGGGTGTACATCGGCAGAATAACGCAGTGATAAGAGGTCTAGAAGTGAGTCAGTTTTCGTAAGGTGCCTGATATTACTAGATAAGTAATAGTAAGGTGCCTGATTTATAGTAGAGAAGGCATAGCAAATCTCAACACATCAAGTGGCCTGTGTAACCTCATTGAAACCTCCTTCAAAAGTGAGTTAAGGTTATAATAAATCTATTATCTTCGACCAACCGCACATTGTTTGCGTTTTGATTTGCATTTATAACGTTTTTCTCCATAAGTTACTGTAAATTTGTACTGATTATATTATTATATTTATAAGCGAATGTGGTCAGGCAAAGAGACTAATACTTAGCGGGGATTTTTCAGTGATGCCACACTACACCATTTTATTCAACACAGACAATGAAAGAATATATGCAATAAATACTAATTAAAACTTATTTTAAATTTAATTTACTTAATTTAAGACAAAATAGTGGAAAATAATCTAATATTTACGTTGGATTGTAATTATTATGAAAAACCAAAAAATGACGTCACCATGTACAGTTATGGCACCTAGCTACCCAGGAATGATAAGAGCTGTTGTATCCTTTCTATAAGTAGTCTCTTTGTCACCAATGTCAGTTATGGCACCTAGCTACCCAAGGAATGATAAGAGCTGTTGTATCCTTTCTATAAGTATTAGTCTTTGTCACCAATGTACAGTTATGTAGTACCTAGGAATGATAAGAGCTGTTGTACTCCCTTACGTTAGTCTCTTTGCACAATGTACAGTTATGGCACCTAGCTACCCTAGGAATGATAAGAGCTGTTGTATCCTCCCTCTACGTATTAGTCTCTTTGTCACCAATGTGCAGTTATGGCACCTAGCTACCCTAAGAATGAAAAGAGCTGTTGTATCCTTTCTATAAGTATTAGTCTCTTTGTCACCAATGTACAGTTATGGCACCTAGCTACCCAAGGAATGATAAGAGCTGTTGTATCCTTTCTATAAGTATTAGTCTCTTGTCACCATGTACAGTTATGGCACTAGCTACCCTAAGAATGATAAAGCTGTTGTATCCTTCCTCTAACTATTAGTCTCTAGACTAATGCAAAATGTAAGATCCCTATTTAAGTTGAATTTTATTCAAAACTTTATTGAACACTCATGTTTTTGAAAATAAATATAAACCACCTTTTAGCGAATTACCTTTGGAAATTCGCCTAATGGGATAGGCGTCATGGCGGAATTCGAACCTCGGACCACGACACAAATCCGTTTCAGAGGTCCCTAATGACGAAAAATACGTTTTGCGAAACTTTATATATATATATATTATATATATATATATTATATATATATATATATATATATATATATATATATATATATATATATATATATATATATATGTATCTAGACACTTTCTTGTAAACACTCTATCTTTCGAACGGATTAATATTTTTTAACCAAACTTGGTACAAAAATCAACCTTGGGGAGGACACGAACCCTATTGAAAACCAGGTTTTTGTGACGTCATTAACCCGGTTTGCTGAGTCAGCGAAATTTTCAAAACATCGGCAAAATTCATGGTTAATATTTTTTGCCGCGAGAAATGTCAATATTTATGTTTTTTGAGACGCTGAATCGAATGAAACCGAACCGAAGTCGATACGACCACTCTAAATGACCAAAAATCGAAAAAACCATTGTAAATTACCGAAAACCAAAATTTAGGTCGATAAAAAATAAAATTTCGAGTAGGGTGTCGTTTTCAATGTTTTTTGGGCCTCTGAGTTGAATGCCAGTGGTCCGGAGTCAATACGACCACTCAACTCAGGGTACCTGGGTTCACATCCTGGAAGGGTCGATAATTTTTTATCGTTTTTTTTTTTTTACTTAATATAAGTTTACAACTAGAAAATAATTCTGGCGAGGTGGTCTGCATGTCGGGCAAATTTCCTTTGGATGCGAAAACTCAAACCCAGAGTACCTGGGTTCAAATCCTAGTAGGGACAATAATTTTTTTAGCGTTTTTTTTACCTAATATAAGTTTATAACTAGAAAATAATTCCGGCGCAGTGGTCCGCATGTCGGGCGAATTTCCATTGGATGCGTGTTTCCGTACTTTTTACATTATATAAGTTTACAACTACTAAATAAATAATTCCGGCGCGGTGGTCCGCTGTCGGGCGAATTTCATTTAGAATGCGTGTTTCCGTGCTAAACAACCCATTTCTTGCTTATGCAAGAAGAACCATGCCCATTGCGTGGTTCCGGTTCATGCTTTAGAACCTAAGCAGTTACTCATTTGTCAAGCACTGCTCGTAACTCGAGCAGCAATACTTTTGTCTGTATTTTCCAAAGGAAATGCGCTAAAACCTTTAAAGATAACTGACTAAGCTTAAAGATAAGTAACTAAGCTTTAAACTAGTGCAAATAATAGAGCGTACTTCTAATTTTAGAGGCATAGTTTTGTACAACCAACTGGATAATTATGCGCATTTCCTTTGGAAAATACAGACAAAATGAGTTACGAGCAGTGCTTGACAATTGAGTAACTGCGCTTAGGTTCTAAAGCATGAACCGGAACCAGGCAATGGGCATGGTTCTTGCATAAGCAAGAAAAAGGGTTGTTTAGCACGGAAACACGCATTCTAAATTAAATTCGCCTGAAAGCGGACCACCGCGCCGGAATTATTTATTAGTAGTTGTAGACTTATATAATGTAAAAGCACGGAAACACGCATCCAAAGGAAATTCGCCCGACATGCGGACCACCGCGCCAGAATTTTTAGATATTTAAGTCTATGGTTGTGCGTGTTTCTTGTGTATGAATAATTTTAAGTAATTCTCTTGTATCCTTGTTTAATTTTTAGATTATTGTTAGGCAAGCCTCAGTCCATAATTGACAGCTTCTTTTCGGATAAAGAACTTAATTTTCAATTTGTAAGCTGATAATATTTCGAAAAAAAATAAAAGTCCTAATTTGTTGCAGTATAAATTATTGTCCAATTTTATAAATAGAATAAAATATTTTAATCAAGATGAATAATACCATCATAAATCAGCATTGCTTACTGATAGTCAGGCATATAAATATATGTTTGAACTAAACACTAAATAAAGAAGACATTATTTATGACCATATCATTAATTAAAATTATGGCGATGTCATAAAAGTCATTAATTAGAAGTTGATAGATATTCGAGTTGTAATAGGTTTTGATGTCTTTGTCTTTAAAGCTCATTCACTATCAGCAAATTTACTTAATGCTTCCCGACGGAGTTACAATTATTAAAAGGCTGTATATGTTTTTTATTAATTTAAAGTTAGGACAGAATACACAATGCTTCCAATTAGTAACACGTTACGTAATACTTAACGTTTGAAAAGAATACACAGTACTTCCAATCCGTAACACGTTACGTATTATTTTAATGTTTGGACGGAATACACTATGCTTTCAATTAGTAACACGTTACGTATTATTTTAACGTAAGGACGGAATACACAATGCTTTCAATCCGTAACACGTTACGTATTATTTTAATGTTAGGACGGAATACACAATGCTTCCAATCCGTAACACGTTACGTATTATTTTAATGTTAGGACGGAATACACAATGCTTTCAATCCGTAAAACGTTACGTATTATTTAATGTTAGGACGGAATACACAAATCCGTACACTTTACACTTTCAATCCGTAACACGTTACGTATTATTTTAATGTTTGGACGGAATACACTATGCTTCCAATTAGTAACACGTTACGTATTAATTTTAAGTTAGGACAGAATACACAATGCTTCCAATTAGTAACACGTTACGTATTAATTAACGTTTGAAAAGAATACACAGTACTTCCAATCCGTAACACGTTACGTATTATTTTAATGTTTGGACGGAATACACTATGCTTCCAATTAGTAACACGTTACGTATTAATTTTAAGTTAGGACAGAATACACAATGCTTTCAATCCGTAACACGTTACGTATTAAATAATAAATAATAAATAAATCTTTATTTGCATAAATACTAATACAAGTACAATGGCAAATCGTCAAATGTACAAAACTTAGAAGTAACGTAAATTACTCAAACATAATTTTATTAGAGAAGTACTCATTAATACTATAAAAAGGCTGCTCTGTCAAGGCTTTTTTACGGCTTTTTTGAAAAGATCTATTGGCAACTCTTGAATTTTTACATCTAAATGATTAAAAAGTTTTACCCCCAATACACATGACCCACTTCTGACTTCTTAAGTCTATGAGTTGGTATTGTAAGTACATTTTTATTCTTTGTATTATATCTATGATAATCACTATTGGTTTTAAATTTATTTAAGTTCTTTTTAATAAAGAGCACAGAATTAAAAATAAAAAGATTTATGACAGTCATTATTGCCAGTCTCTTAAATGAAGATTGACAGTGTGAACCAGGTTTGGCTCCCGTTATTCTTCTAATTATCTTTGAAAAATTATGTGTTCTTATTACGTGTTCTTATTAATTAACGTTTGAAAAGAATACACAGTACTTCCAATCCGTAACACGTTACATATTATTTTAATGTTTGGACGGAATACACTATGCTTCCAATTAGTAACACGTTACGTATTAATTTTAAGTTAGGACAGAATACACAATGCTTCCAATTAGTAACACATTACGTATTAATTAACGTTTGAAAAGAATACACAGTACTTCCAATCCGTAACACGTTACGTATTATTTTAATGTTAGGACGGAATACACAATGCTTTCAATCCGTAACACGTTACGTATTATTTTATTGTTAGGACGGAATACACAATGCTTTCAATTAGTAACACGATACGTATTAATTAACGTTTGAAAAGAATACACAATGCTTCCAATTAGTAACACGTTACGTATTATTTTATTGTTAGGACGGAATACACTATGCTTTCAATCCGTAAAACGTTACGTATTAATTTAAAGTTAGGACAGAATACACAATGCTTTCAATCCGTAACACGTTACGTATTATTTTATTGTTAGGACGGAATACACTATGCTTCCAATTAGTAACACGTTACGTATTAATTTAAAGTTAGGACAGAATACACAATGCTTCCAATTAGTAAACATTACGTTAATTAACGTTTGAAAAAGAATACACAGTACTTCCAATCCGTAACACGTTACGTATTATTTTAATGTTAGGACGGAATACACAATGCTTTCAATCCGTAACACGTTACGTATTATTTTATTGTTAGGACGGAATACACAATGCTTCCAATTAGTAACACGATACGTATTAATTAACGTTTGAAAAGAATACACAATGCTTCCAATTAGTAACACGTTACGTATTATTTTATTGTTAGGACGGAATACACAATGCTTTCAATCCGTAAAACGTTACGTATTATTTTAATGTTAGGACGGAATACAGAATGCTTTCAATCCGTAAAACGTTACGTATTATTTTAATGTTAGGACGAATACACAATGCTTCCAATATGTAACACGTTACGTATTATTTAATGTTACGGAATACACAATGCTTTCAATCCGTAAAACGTTACGTATTATTTTAATGTTAGACGGAATACACAATGCTTTCAATCCGTAAACGTTAGTTAATTTAAAGTTTGAAAAGAATACACAGTACTTCCAATCCGTAACACGTTACGTATTATTTTAATGTTAGGACGGAATACACAATGCTTTCAATCCGTAACACGTTACGTATTATTTTATTGTTAGGACGGAATACACAATGCTTTCAATCCGTAACACATACGCACACAACACACACACTATATATATGTATATATATATATATAATATATATATATATATATATATATATATATATATATAATATATATATTTTGTGTGTGTGTGTGTGTGTGTGTGTGTGTGTGTGTTTGTGTGTGTGTTCTAATTGGCTAAGCAGATTTGATTTCCCTTCTAATTTACTTTCGCTGCTTTGATGCGTTTGATTTCTTTAAAAATTCAATATAAAGTGAAATTCGTTGAGTTTTGATCTCTAGTTAAAGGAGAAAATAAAATTAAAACTTGTTGGGCTATAAAACTGTAAGAAAACTACTGAACGTTCATAAAACCAATAAAACTACCAAGCTATTTTATTACACTTTATACTAGAACGATTTAGTCTTGTCTTTTTGAAATTAACTCTGTTAAAGACCAAGTCTATAAAAAAATTAATGGCTTTGGATAGAAACGTCAATAATTCAACAGACATAACGCAAACCTAATAATAAGCCAATGACTTTAGAATTTGAAAATTAGACTAAATGCCAACCCAAGATGTTAGAAATTTATAAGGTGATTCAATTCGATGTAAACAAACCAAACGCATTCGGAGGTTATAACCTGACGTTTTTATGAATAACGTGTGACGTCATTGCAGGAATCGGTATAGGCGGTTAACATTGAAAATTTACTATTTATTCCTGCCATGACGTTAATTTTGAACTATTGGCCTAACATGTCTAAAAATGTATTTCATTCATAATCGCCTCCGTTGACGCAAATTTTCAGTGTCACAAATGACCATTGGAGCAAATCCCTACTCCTCCAATTCGCTCCAACGAACATTCTTGACATCAAAGTGTTTTCCAGCTATAATTTCGAAAAAAAGACAAGTGTTCCATGGAAAATGGTCATAAATGTAAGATTTTGCAAACAAAATGTATTATTTAATTACATATAATAAAATAAATAATAATAATTAATAAATATTATTAATTTAATAATAATTAAATATAATAATAATAATATTAATAATAAATTTATAATAATATATAAAGTATTTATCGATCAAGTTTAACGGCCTTGAAATATTTTTGCTCCAATGGCCATTTGCGACAACGTATCCCCACGTGGTCATAAGGGTAATTAATGGTAAGAGTCGTTTTAATGGTAGATCTGGGAACTTTTACTAAAATCAATTGAAATCTTGATATGGACTGTATTGGTGATTCAAAGAGATAGTTGTAAGGTTGGCAATACCAATGGCGGGAAAACGAAAGGGTACGTATTATTTTAATGTTAGGACGGAATACACAATGCTTCCAATTAGTAACACGTTACGTAATAATTAACGTTTGAAAAGAATACACAATGCTTTCAATCCGTAACACGTTACGTATTATTTTAATGTTTGGACGGAATACACAATGCTTGCAATTAGTAACACGTTACGTATTAATTTAAAGTTAGGACAGAATACACAATGCTTCCAATTAGTAACACGTTACGTATTATTTTAATGTTTGGACGGAATACACAATGCTTCCAATTAGTAACACGTTACTAATAATTAACGTTTGAAAAGATACACAATGCTCTTCAATCCGTAACACGTTACGTATTATTTTAATGTTTGGACGGAATACACAATGCTTTCAATTAGTAACACGTTACGTATTAATTAACGTTTGAAAAGAATACACAGTACTTCCTATCCGTAACACGTTACGTATTATTTTAATGTTAGGACGGAATACACAATGCTTGCAATTAGTAACACGTTACGTATTAATTAACGTTTGAAAAGTATACACAGTACTTTCAATCCGTAACACGTTACGTATTATTTTAATGTTAGGACGGAATACACAATGCTTTCAATTAGTAAACGTTATGTATTAATTAATATATATATATATATATATATATATATATATATTATATATATATATATATATATATATTTATATATATACTTAATTATAAAGAAAGATATAGAAACATTAGAAAACTTACAATAAAAACGTAACGTTTCGAACTGTTAAAGTTCTTCCACAGACGAGTATATATATATATATATAATATATATATATATATATATATATATATATATATATATATATACATATATACATACATACATACATAATATATATATATATATATATATATATATATATATATATATATAATATATATATATGTGTGTGTGTGTGTGTGTGTTGTGTGTGTGTGTGTGTGTGTGTTTTAATCGGCTAAGCAGAATTGATTTCCCCTCTAATTCACTTTCGCTGCTTTGATGCGTTTGATTTCTTTAAAAATTCAATATAAAGTGAAATTCGTTGAGGAGTTTTGATCTCTAGTTAAAGGAGAAAATAAAATTAGAACTTCTTGGGCTATAAAACTGTAAGAAAACTACCGAACGTTCATAAAACCAATAAAACAACCAAGCTATTTTATTACACTTTATACCAGAATGATTTAGTCTTGTCTTTTTGAAATTAACTCTATTAAAGACCAAGTCTTTAAAAAATTAATGGCTTTGGATAGAAACGTCAATAATTCAACAGACATAACGCAAACCTAATAATAAGCCAATGACTTTAGAATTTGAAAATTAGACTAAATGCCAACCCAAGATGTTAGAAATTTATAAGGTGATTCAATTCGATGTAAACAAACCAAACACATTCGGAGGTTATAACCTGACGTTTTTATGAATGACTTGTGACGTCATTGCAGGAATCTGTATAGCCGGTCAACATTGGAAATTTACTATTTATTCCTGCCATGACGTTAATTTTGAACTATTGCCTAACATGTCTAAAAAATGTATTTCATTCATAAGTCGCCTCCGTTGACGCAAATTTTCAGTGTCACAAATGACCATTGGAGCAAATCCCCTACTCCTCCCAATTCGCTCCAACGAACATTCTTGACATCAAAGTGTTTTCCAGCTATAATTTTCGAAAAAAAAGACAAGTGTTCCATGGAAAATGGTCATAAATGTAAGATTTTGCAAACAAAATGTATTTATTTATAATAAATAAACATATAATAATATATAAATATAATAATAATAAATATTATTAAAATTTAATAATAATTAAAATATAGTAATAATAATATTAATAATAAATTTATAATAATATAAAAAGTATTTATCGATTAAGTTTGACGACCTTGAAATATTTTTGCTCCAATGGCCATTTGCGATAACGTATCCCCACGTGGTCATAAGGGTAATTAATGGTAAGAGTCGTTTTAATGGTAGATCTGGGAACTTTTACTAAAATCAATTGAAATCTTGATATGGACTGTATAGGACTGCATATAATCTGTGGTAATCTAATAACGGCTGGTAACTTTGTTAGAATGATATGGTTGGTACATGTTTATATTACGGATATAACGGTTGACAAATTTAAATATAAAACAACAGTCTCTCCAGTAAATGTAAAATTTATTTACAGAGCCGGCTTTCAACTGTTAACAGTCATCATCAGTGCCTATTAACAAAGTGGGCACAAAGTAGTTGTTTGTAGGCACTGATGATGGCTGATTACAGTTGAAAGCCGGCTCTGTAAATAAATTTTACATTTACTGGAGAGACTGTTGTTTTATATTTTAGCGTTTCACAACTCAGCGTTTTATTTATCGTTGAAAAATATTTTTAAACAAAAAAAATAATTAAAATAAATAATCTAATTTTCTATCGCTTCACAGTAAATACAATTACAGCTGCAAAGGAATAAATACTTAGTTCACAGTGTGTTCTTTGTTTTCAGGTGTGGTGCTGTTAACAGCGTTAGTCAACAGATTTCGTTTAGTCAAGTTAACAGTAGTGGATACATTTGTTATGTCATACGGAGGTCTAAGGGGAGCCGTTGCTTTTGCTTTAGTATTGCTCATAGATCCTACCCATATACATTTGCAACCTATGTTTGTAACGACAACAATAGCTGTCGTGTATTTTACTGTGTTCTTCCAAGTGAGTATTGTGTGCAGAACATTACTATTGTGTAAATGTATAACTATTGTGTGTAGAACATTACTATTGTGTAAATGTATAACTATTGTGTGTAGAACATTACTATTGTGTAAATGTATAACTATTGTGTGTAGAACATTACTATTGTGTAAATGTATAACTATTGTGTGTAGAACATTACTATTGTGTAAATGTATAACTATTGTGAACAGAACATTGATCAATGTGTACAAAAAGTAACCATTGTTTACAGATGATTACCATTGTGTAAAGAACGTTTAACAGTTCTGTACAGAACAGTAACCGCTGTATTCAGAACATTAGCATTTGCGTACAGAACATTAGATTGTATATAGAACTTAACGTCGAATATTACCTTTGTATACAGAGTAACCAGAACATTAACCTTGTATACAGAACATTAACTATATTTAACCGTTATAAAGAACATTAACCTTAACCCAGAACATTAACCATTGTATGCAGAACATTAACTATTCTATGCAGAACATTAACCGTTGTATACAGAACATTAACCTATATGCAGAACATTAACCCATTGTATGCAGAACATAACTATTCTATGCAGAACATTAACCATTGTATGCAGAACATTAATATGCAGAACATTAACTATTATACAGAACATTAACCGTTGTATACAGAACATTAACTATTCTATGCAGAACCTTAACCGTTGTATAAGAACATTAACTATTCTATACAGAACTAAACCGTTTAACATTAACTATTCTATACAGAACCTTAACCGTTGTATACAGAACATTAACTATTCTATCAGAACCTTAACCGTTGTATAAAGAACATTAACTATTCTATACAGAACCTTAACCGTCGTATAAAGAACATTAACTATTCTATACAGAACCTTAACCGTTGTATACAGAAATTAACTATTCTATACAAACTTAACCGTTGTATAAAGAACATTATTCTATGCAGAACCTTAACGTTGTATACAAACATTAACTATTCTATACAGAACCTTAACCGTTGTATAAAGAACATTAATTATTCTATGCAGAACCTTAACCGTTGTATACAGAACATTAACTATTCTATACAGAACCTTAACCGTTGTATAAAGAACATTAACTATTCTATACAGAACCTTAACTGTCGTATAAAGAACATTAACTATTCTAACAGAACCTTAACCGTTGTATACAGAACATTAACTATCTATACAGAACCTTAACCGTTGTATAAAGAACATTAACTATTCTATGCAGAACCTTAACCGTTGTATACAGAACATTAACTATGCTATACAGAACCTTAATCGTTCTATACAGAACCCTAACCGTTCTATTCAGAACATTAACGTTTGCATACAGACAGACAACTTGTGCTGGAAGCTGTGATGATACACTTACTTATTAAGCATAAACAGATAGAAAACTTGGTAAAAATCTTCAAAAAAATCTAAAACAGATAATGCAGTTAAAACCTCTGTTTAGATTCTGTTATAAACATTTATTTTTCCTCAAGCCCACGATTTGAATGATGAAAAGTAAGGAGATAATGTTTTATAAAGATTTAATACGTCATTCATTGTCAATTTTATGTATGAAAAGATAGATGGTACGAATTTTATATTTTTCCAACTTAATAAACTGTCAAAGGAAAATGCAACATTGTTGACACATTGAACAGTATGAAAGCTTTTCATTTCAATATTTCTTGTACGTCACAGCTGTGAACCTTTAGTATGACGCCCTATGAAACCCTCCGTGTCGGTGTATCAAATTCTAACCCTCTTATTTTAATCTGACCTTTTTTTTGAAGGGTTGACGTACGATAGATTTTTTAAAGAGTATTAATTCTTCAAATTGAAATAAGGTTTTTAGTTTAGTAGATAATAAAAGTATGTGTAAAAATTGGAGGCTTATGAGCTGGACTTTTCAAAAAATTTTATGCGGAGTTCATGTTTTTTATTTTGAGATCCATAGGTGTTGGAAAGTGCCCACTCTTATCATAAAAGAAGTGGGCATCGCTTTTTTATATTGGAATTTTTTGCCTTCTATTAAAAGAGATGAGGAAGCAAAATAAACACGTTATATAAATACATCATCTCCATGAATGGCACTGACTCTAGACAACTTAAACCTACATTTAACATTTTTATTATTTGTCTTAAATTATTCCCTATCATTTATTTTGTTTTAATTAATTAATTATATTGTTTTGTGATCAGGGAATTACGATAAAGCCTCTGGTAAAAGCATTAAATGTAAAGAGAGCTGAAAAAAGAAAACCGACAATGAACGAGAGAATACATGAAAGGGTAAGTTGAATTTTTCCAATAAATAATAAATTAATCCATGGGATTCTTGGTGTCCTAATTTTCCGCAATATAAACGCAGTAGTAAAAGCACGACAAATACATAAAAAGTTTGCTAACTCTATAAAGAATTAATAGCGCTTGTATAAATCCGATTTTAATATAATAATTAATAATTTAATTAGGAAATGAAGAAAAGAGTCCCTCCACAAAAATAATAGTTTATTGGCAAAGGGTTTTCAACCTAACATGAGGTCATCATTAGTGCCTGCACAAATAAGTTAATACAAATTAAAACAAAATTACATCATCAAAGCCAAATAAAGAGAAATAACAAAGAAACACAAAAATACAAACAGAACCGCGAGTATAAAATAATAAAAATACAATAATAAGTAAATAAAACGCATAAAAATCATAAGCGAAAAATATGCAACAAATACAGTTAATAAAAGTTATAAATACATAAAACTATTTTCTTTTCCGAGATGGTAACAGCTCGGTGAGTCGAGTAAGACTAATTGGTGGAGGGGGTGGCACTTTTAGTAGAGCGCGCAGAAGTGGCGAGCTATCTCCTCTGACATTCAGATTCAAGTCACCCACATTACTCTGGCTCCGAAGGATCTCAAGGTTCTCTAGGAAATCAAGCTTCCGCTCTTTATCAGTACGATGAAGAAAGCCAGCTTCGTGCGGACCTTCTTTATGTCCTTCTGCAACTATGTGCTTGGCTAAGCGCGTGCTTAAACTTCTCCTCTTAGGTCAAACCGGGAGAAGTTTAAGCATGCATGCTGTATTTGTTGCATATTTTTCGCGTATGATTTTTTATGCGTTTTATTTACTTATTATTGTATTTTTATTATTTTATATTCGCGGTTCTGTTTGTATTTTTGTGTTTCTTTGTTATTTCTCTTTATTTGGCTTTTATGATGTAATTTGTTTTTATTTTGTTTTAATTTGTATTAACTTATTTGTGCAGGCACTGATGATGACCTCATGTTAGGTTGAAAGCGCTTTGGCAATAAACAATTATTTTTGTGGAGAGACTCTATTCTTCGTTTCCTAGTATGAATAACTCCACTTGTGCTCAATCTCATTCTTATAATTTAATGTAGCAATATTAATACTCGTTTAATATTCCAGAATTTTTATAAACTTTAAAAATATCCTAAACCAAATTTTTTAGGATTACATCACAATAGAAACAATTTCCATAAGCAGCTATGTTAATATTATCTTAATCACTATTAAGACAGGTGAAAGGAGACAGCCTTTCACCTGCTTGCAGAGTGTCAGACCTATACTTCTCTTCGTACCCACATATTTGGCGTGGCCTCTAGTATGAAGAGGACCTTTCCTACAATATATCAACCTTTCCAAAAGATTCTTGGTAGAAGTGGTGTACGCTAAGAAATCAGGGCTGGTAAAAAGGGCCCAACAACGTGGCCTATTTGCCTTGCTTTGCTTCTCTTCTCTATTACTATTTACTACTACTAGTAGTGTCTTAATCTATGTTATGCTAAGTTAGTTAAGCCCCAATGAAGCATAAGTTACAACGACTAAGTGTTGGGAACAATGAAAACAGGTACAACAATCTCTCTTAACCATAAGCGATTCTAAGGGGGGCTAGGGGGACTAAAGACCCCCTAGATAAAATTAGCCCCCTCCCCAAGAAAAACTTATTGCCTTTTTAGCGACTAAAATTAAATTAAATTTATTTAAAATATATTTATTTATCATATAAAAATATACTTCATCAATAAATAATCAATTGTGACTTTATTGTTCCTATTTTTAATAAGTTTAGATAGCAACCAAAGGTTACCAATCAACGAAATCTACTTTTTTAGATTAATTTTACTTAAAAGTTAAATAGGAAGATAAGTAATATTTGTAAATAGTAACAATGAAAAGATTAGACTATATCTTATTCAAAAATACAGTATTATATATAGTATAGTATAGTATAGTAAGAGGGCTGAGCTCCCCCAAAGATTTTACCTACAATTTTACCTACAAACGATTGTTCAGGCCTTTCAAGGTATTGAGATAGGCTATGCTCTAAACAACTTATCAGAACCGTTCCCATATATATCACTTAATGTAGATTTAATACCTTGTTTATGAGAGCATATGTTTAATATGTTATTCTTTGTTGTTTGCAGTTGATAGATCACATGATGTCTGGTATAGAGGATATTTTAGGTCATCATGGAAACCATAGATTAAGAGATAGGTAAATATTGCTTCGTTTTTTGTTTTTTTCATATAAAATCATTTTTGAGGTAGCACTTATTAATTAAACTGCGCTATATAAAAAACAAACAAACGTCCAATTAACTCCATATTATCATCGTCATTGAATTCATCCATAGCTTCACACTTTTACTCAAAAATGTAAAAGCTTTACAAATAAACACACAAAAATTGTCAATTAGAACACCTTTTAAAAACGAAAAAAAAAAAAAATCTACGAACAAAAACAGAAACAAAATGAACGTTTTTAAAGAAACCTCATGAAGGTTTTACTCAGATTGCTTTTTTGAACACGCTACATTACAGCAATGGCAGCAATATATGAATTACTTTTACGTCCTAGGAGTTTTTTTTACATTCATTATTGTCCTCGGAGGTGAAAAGTACAACCTTGTTATAACCTCCTATAACAATAATGATTGGCTTCTCACCCTAAAAACGGTCCAATAAAGTGCTCAATTATGTACTACCTCAAAAAAATCATTTATTATGGCAGCTATTCAAAATAAGGGAAATCATTGAGGTGCAACAAACCTCCTGGAACGAAAAGCAAAAGACCTTTGGCTTTTTAGCCACTTTGTGTCTACGAAGTGGCCAATACTACAATTTGTAGTATTGTGACATAGAGATATTATTATTAGAGGGGCCCTACTGGTTGAGTTTTGAAACATCGAAAAAGTTACCCTGACAACCTTCACTAAAAATATATTGAAATAATCAGTACAAAATTACAATAACTTATATAGAAGAACGTTAAAAATACAAATCAAAACTCAAACAATGTGCAGAGAGCCGAAAACAATTGATTTATAATAACCTTAACTCACTCTTGAAGGAGGTTTAACCGTGGGGCTTTGGGTGAACTCACACCGGATGGCCAGTCCGGAACCCCACAGAAAAAGGGGATTCCTTTGACTAGGAATCCTGGCCTAATTAAGTCTGAAAGATATCAGGGTGTTAATCAGAAAACATAAGCAGCATTCAGAGTTAATACGTTTATTGATAAATGTAAGCTGACATATATATTTATACGTTGTATTAAAATAACTAGTATAATAGTAGGTATGCTTAACAGGTCTAGGTAAGATCAGTCAGTTTCCTAAGTTACTCAATACTACTATGCACATACAAACGGCAAACTCTACTACAAGACAAAGAATTACTTACAGGTCGCTGCGACGATAAATGTTAGGAGCATCTTATCTCTTACTCGATTTTCAAGCTGATACTAATTGGTTACTGAAACCGTACTATTAAATGACTATCTGATTACTGTATTGTTACTACTCTATTAACTCTTCTATCACTTCTTGACAACTCTCTCTCGATTACTCCCTCTTGAATACTCTTTACGTCTCTCTCGATTGGTCTCCAGAGCTAGCTTAAATAGCCAAGGGTGGTAACCCCTTCCAGAAGACCAATCATATCGGCACGTGTGCTCATTGAAACATAATCTAATTGGACATGTTAAATTCACGGGTTTCACTCACACTCATTCACACTGACATAACAACGCATTCATTTACAGGCTTTCAAGGCTAAAAGAACATGTTAATTAAAAACATCTGCCGATGTTATCTCATAGAAGCATAATCTATTTAGACATGTTAAATTCACGGGTTTCACTCACACTCATTCACACTGACATAACAACGCATTCATTTACAAGCTTTCAAGGTTAAAAGAACATGTTAATTAAAAACATCTGCCGATGTTATCTCGACCCTGAGATTGTCCCAACTCAGGATGATCTCATCCCAACTCAGAATGATCTCATCCTTCAAATATGTTGTGTTCAAACTCAATAACAAACTTAATAGCAAGCTTAACCAATGCCCGTGTTATAATATCCCCCGGTAACAAAATTAAGCCGAAATTGGGAAACTGGCTGTTTGCCGATTTCGACTGAACCAAGGGGTATGGCATAGCAACATGAGCAGTAGACTGATCCTGACTGACCCGAGAAGCAATTTTTCCCTAGCAAAAAATCTATACAATAGTACCAATGCTAGAAATAGTAATACATGTAAAATGTTATAATAGAAAATTAATATAAAAAATAATTTGACAACCTAATCACCCGAGTACAACAATCTGCGACAAAATAGGTAGAACAAAACATAATTGTATAACCTAAAGTTCATAACACATAAATAGTTTAACATAATTTTAAATGCAATTAAAATAATTATGCAAAGCAATAATAAATCAAATAGTGATTAAGTAGTTATTTGGATCCGATATTAGTTTCGAATATAAACAATAAATATAGATACAATAAAGAGTACAAAACATAAATATACAATAAATATTATAAAAAAAATTGATGAATCATTCTATTCCCAAAAATAGTTTACAGGTAAAAAGAGTATTAACCCTTTGAACTAAGCAGATATACAAAACTATCTAAATTATTACAAGTAAACATTTAACATAATTAGTCATATACAGTTTCCCTTGTCAACATACAATTCAGAAGGTTCTGGTTGTCTATCCTGTCTCATCGATCCCCCATGAGTATCGGGTTATCTGGTCCACTGAGGAAGCAGGATACGTGTCGTCAATGGTAGGTATGGAGCGGCATGACATGTCGGTTGCTTCGTGGCGTAGAAAGGTCGTCCGAACAGCTTGCACGGCGGGTATGGACACGTCGCGCCGGTGCCGTCTACAACGACGCCACACATAAAGTAGTACTAGCCCCAAGATACCGAGCAGCACAGCTGGCGAGGCCAGAGTTATGTTATGACCCGCTATAGTTGCATAACTGCGTGAAACTGTGTAGGGCGACAAGCGCATGCCATAGGCATTCAGATAACAATCAGAAGGCAGTTGCAGTTGCTGAGGTCATCCTGCGTCATTAGTGCATAATATGTTTGATCCGTGGTGACAGGACATAATGAAAGTCTGGTACCAGAGTAAGAGTCTCTTTCGTACTGTTATCATAGGTTGGGAATGCAAACACCCTGTACAGAGCTGCTACCATTGTTCGTTGTATCGGTGGTACAGTTAGCGTCAAATATAGCCTGTTATCAGCGTGTACCAGGCCAGTCTGCCCTAACTGATAGAACAATACAGGGTCAGTTGTTGGCTCCATTAATAAATCTAGGCCTGCCCTGGTTATATTGCGCTGTATTTCCCTGTAGGTTGCTTGAAGCGTAGAAGGCGTAATAATTTGCCTCGTAGCGGAGGTCTCCGCATGTATGGCACTATAAATCAGGTCAGACACATAAGATATGTCTGTAAAAAGGATATCAGTGGCAACTGATAACGACCTGATATATGCAAAACAATTTCATGAAACAATAACTGATCAAACCTATGGCTAAGCTCTGACAAGTCTCTGTTAGTCTTAAGGTTAAAGTCAGTAACAATAGTAACCAGTCTCTCATAGTCTTTAGTCGTATAAACTGTCTTTTCTAGCAAGTAAGTAATAGTCATATTTCTTGTGTTTTTGTCATTTTGTTCATTTCCTCTTTTCGAGACAGGGAATGTATGCGAAACTAGTGGGTTATGTCTTAAGGCGCTACATTAACTTCTAGGTTTGACTAATACCCATCAATTTTTGTTCATACCGGTGCGAGACCTAATAATAATATTTACCATCGTGTTATAAATTATTACAGTCACCATATAATATTGTTATTTACAAAACCTTTTTCGTAAGGGCTCTCCCGCCGGGAATCGAACACAGGTCTCTTGGCTTGAGGCTTGTGTATTCCCGTTCTATTTACACATGGGATTCGTTATCTGCTCATTAATTATGCTCTATTGAACACGACTTATTTTCATTGACTAGATAACTCATCTCATTGAATCAAGTCTCTCATTCTGTCTAGAGATAAAGATATAGCATTATAGGGAGGGGCGAAAACTTTTTTTTTTTTATTTATTACGACCTTAGTTCAATTAAGTCGTTCGGCTAAGTGTCGTCGTCCTAGTTATCGGTACGTCTTTACAGCAAAAGGCTCGATGGACCTTATTTTCGGAGTTCTTCTTCTCCTCTGATTTAAACTAGAAATTTAGAGCAGGTAATTCATTTCCTTTGTAGTTGGTTATGTTTTTAAATTCTATAATGTTCTATAATATCTGTTCTTATCTGCTCGTTGAAGCGGTGAACAGTTGCTTTAATTATTTTCCTAAACCTGTATAATTACCATTACTCATCTAAAATTACATCATGTATTTACAGTTACTTAACCCAATATTAACCCCAATGCATACGTAGTGTCCCAATATTATCTATCTAAGTTTATTCTTTTATATAAATATATCCTGTTAACATATATTAAACAGATATTAAACTTTATGTGTTACTTCTACAAAAGTCGATTCGAATTTATATCGGCTCATACCGCGCAATTTAATAGATTAACATTGCAATTATGAGTTTACATGTTCGATTTTCATAATTTTCATTTTAATTATATAATTATTTACACCACTGGAGAAGGTCTGGATGTTCCCCTGACCGATTCCTTCGAAGTGCTTGTACTATACATCTTTCATTATGCTACTTTATACCCAGGCCTCAATGTTTCAAAATAATTTATTTTACCCGTCCTTAACGTATCATTAATGTAGGCGGAGTTGTCTTTGAACTTATTTATACGTTTAATGTAATTTACTCTCTCTTAGGCTTCCCGGCATTACTCGATTTATAAATTATCAATTAATTAATAATAACTGAATAATCTTTTTCTAATATTCACCAAATACTAACCGCTAAGTATCTTTTCTCCCATGTCCAGTATTGTTCACTGGAAGGCCCTTTATTTCACGAAGGCCTAATTTGCTGTAGGCCTTGGGGATTATGCTTGCCACCATGGCAATTATGCCGACTTAATTTATTTATTACTAAGTCGCCTTCTTCCGATTACTTACCGATGTACTAAATTAACATCTAAATTGCGGCATCGACACTCAAAGTCGGTAATTCAAAAATTCGGAAGAAAATGTCTATCTTTTAAGACATATATACACTAAATAATACTTAATTATTGATTAATTAATTAAGTGATTAATTTATCTTTATCGTCCTAGAAATCGCAGTCATAATCTATCTTATACTGTGACCCTAGCAATAACAGGTCTGCCATTGTTTGGGTTAGGAATATTTATTCCTCTGCTTATACCTCAAACCAATCGTAACCTGATTCAAAACTTCCGAGAGAAATGTCTCTCTTTCAAGACATATTATATATAAAACGGGTCCTCACCTCCTCTGTATCGGGAGTTCCTACTCTTGCTAGCCGAGAGGGTTGTTCAGATATATATACTTTTATATACTCCCCCTCTCTAGCTTATAGAATTTCATTAATTACAAACCCTTAATACTTAATTATTGATTATGAACGTCCTAGAAATCGCAGTCATAAT
The DNA here is from genome assembly GCA_018340805.1 of Microvelia longipes. NCBI lineage: Eukaryota > Metazoa > Arthropoda > Insecta > Hemiptera > Veliidae > Microvelia > Microvelia longipes. The sequence continues at coordinate 7,301,634 of JACMZG010001859.1, forward strand.
CCACCTTAGACTGTGATTTGTCCCTAGGCAATAACAGGTCTGCCATTGTTTGGGTTTAGGAATATTTATTCCCCTTTTTATACCTCAAACCAATCGTACCTGATTCAAAACTTCCTAAGACAATGTCTATCTTTCAAGACATGTATATATAAAAACGGGCGATACTTTTTGATTCTTCTTTATCTTCCAGTATATCCTCCCCTCCACTGTATCGGGAGTTCCTACTCTTACCAGCCAAGAGGGTTATTCAGATATATATTCTTTTATATACTCCCCTCTCTAGCTTATAGAATTCATTAATTACCAACACTTAATACTTAATTATTCTTTAATTAAGGAAGTGATTAAATTAATGTCCTAGAAATCACAGTCATAATCCACCCTAGACTGTGATTTTGACCCTAGGCAATAACAGGTCTGCCATTGTTTGGGTTTAGGAATATTTATTCCTCTGCTTATACCTCAAACCAATCGTACCTGTATAAGTCCAAATACTTGTTGTTTCAAGTATCTTATATTTCAGCCCTGCCGTTAGCCTTTAGTGATATCAAAGACATAATACTTATAGGGACGGTACAACAGTATTAGCGTCTTTGGGTGACACATATTCATTGTGTGCCTTATTTAATTTTCTTTTTTTTTTCTTACTTATTATCATCATTGAAATACATTTACATTAACCAACGTGAATTAAGCGGTAAACTGATACGCAATTAAATTCGAATCAACATTAAATTATATTCCTACTTCTAATTTTTTAAAGAAAATTCTTTTTGTGGGTGTAAGTATTAACTTTTATTAAGGTTTTAATTTTGTTTATTTCCTTTTGAAACAACCGTCTCATCCGGGTTTTATCTGGTTCCCAAAACATACATTCAAAAGTAGCAACATCGAATAGTGATATATTACATTGGAATTATATATACATATATTTGTTTTTAATGATTTAACTGCCTCATCTAATAGTGATGCCTGACCTTCTATATTTTACCCCTGAAGGACAGGTCACATTTAAACACCTGCCTTATAGTGTGTCCTCCCATCCTCTTAAAAGTAAATGAGAATTTGTTGACGAATGTTCTAAAATGTCTTTTTGCGCTTTAAATTGACCGACTGCTTCCGCATTGTCACGTTGTATCCTTAGATTTTTCCTTTTAAAATTTTCGGACCGATATCGCAATGCTGCATCAACCGAAATACATTTCTCGTTTAAATCATTTACCTGGGCAACTATTTGAGCTATCGAATGTTTTTCCTTATTAATCTCCGTAAGTTTTGCGTCGAGTTCATTTTGAACTATGAAAAAAATTAGGGCTAAAGTTAGCTTCATGTCTGGTCAGTTTTCTTTTATAATTTCTAGTTGATATTTTCAGACTTCATATTTACTATCTACTATATCACCCAAATTTCAATTTAAGATCCTACCGACTGCGCCACTTTAACCGTGGGGCTTTGGGTGAACTCACACCGGATGGCCAGTCCGGAACCCCACAGAAAAAGGGGATTCCTTTGACTAGGAATCCTGGCCTAATTAAGTCTGAAAGATATCAGGGTGTTAATCAGAAAACATAAGCAGCATTCAGAGTTAATACGTTTATTGATAAATGTAAGCTGACATATATATTTATACGTTGTATTAAAATAACTAGTATAATAGTAGGTATGCTTAACAGGTCTAGGTAAGATCAGTCAGTTTCCTAAGTTACTCAATACTACTATGCACATACAAACGGCAAACTCTACTACAAGACAAAGAATTACTTACAGGTCGCTGCGACGATAAATGTTAGGAGCATCTTATCTCTTACTCGATTTTCAAGCTGATACTAATTGGTTACTGAAACCGTACTATTAAATGACTATCTGATTACTGTATTGTTACTACTCTATTAACTCTTCTATCACTTCTTGACAACTCTCTCTCGATTACTCCCTCTTGAATACTCTTTACGTCTCTCTCGATTGGTCTCCAGAGCTAGCTTAAATAGCCAAGGGTGGTAACCCTTCCAGAAGACCAATCATATCGGCACGTGTGCTCATTGAAACATAATCTAATTGGACATGTTAAATTCACGGGTTTCACTCACACTCATTCACACTGACATAACAACGCATTCATTTACAGGCTTTCAAGGCTAAAAGAACATGTTAATTAAAAACATCTGCCGATGTTATCTCATAGAAGCATAATCTATTTAGACATGTTAAATTCACGGGTTTCACTCACCATCATTCACACTGACATAACAACGCATTCATTTACAAGCTTTCAAGGTTAAAAGAACATGTTAATTAAAAAACATCTGCCGATGTTATCTCGACCCTGAGATTGTCCCAACTCAGGATGATCTCATCCCAACTCAGAATGATCTCATCCTTCAAATATGTTGTGTTCAAACTCAATAACAAACTTAATAGCAAGCTTAACCAATGCCCGTGTTATGTTTTTTTTTGATTTTTTTTGCTAGGGAAAAAATTGCTTCTAGGATCAGTCAGGATCAGTTCTACTACTCAAGTTGCTATTACCATACCCCTGGGTTAAGTCGAAATCGGCAACAGCCAGTTTCCCAATTTCGGCTTAATTTTGTTACCGGGGATATTTATAACAGGGCATTGGTTTAAGCTTGCTATTAAGTTGTTGTTATTGAGTTTGAACAACAAATATTTGAAGGATGAGATCATTCTGAATTGGGATGAGATCATCCTGAGTTGGGGACAATCTCAGGGTCGAGATAACATCGGCAGAGTGTTTTTTACTTAACATGTTCTTTTAACCTTGAAAGCCTGTAAATGATGCGTTGTTATGTCAGTGTGAATGAGTGTGAGTGAAACCCCGTTGGAATTTAACATGCTAAATAGATATGCTTCTATGAGATAACATCGGCAGATGTTTTTTAATTAACATGTTCTTTTAACTTGAAAGCCTGTAATGAATGCGTTGTTATGTCAGTGTGATGAGTGTGAGTGAACCCGTGAATTTAACATGTCCCATAGTTTTGTTAAATGAGCACACGTGCCGATATGATTGGTCTTCTGGAAGGGGTTACCCACCTTGGCTATTTTAAGCTAGCTCTGGAGACCATCGAGAGAGTTCAAGTTCAGAGAGTCGTACGAGAGTAATCAAAGAGAGTTGTCAAGAAGTGATAGAAGAGTTAATAGAGTAGTAAGATGCTCCTCACATTTATTCGTCGCAGCGACCTGTAAGTAATTCTTGTCTTGTAGTAGAGTTTTGCCGTTTGTATGTCATAGTAGTATTGGGTTAATTAGGAAACTGACTGACTTACCTAGACCTGTTAAGCATACCTACTATTATAAATTATTTTAATATATATATGTAGCTTACATTTATCAATAAACGTATTAACACTGAATGCTACTTATGTTTTCTGATTAACACCCTGATATCTTTCAGACTTAATTAGGCCAGGATTCCTAGTCAGAGGAATCCCCTTTTCTGTGGGGGTTCCGACTGGCCATCCGGTGTGAGTCACCAAAGCACCACGGTTAAAGGAGGTTTTTATGAGGTTAACAGAGCTCTTGAGAGCCCCAAACGATTTTTCAGGCCTTTCAAGGTATTGAGATAGGCCTATGCTCCCTCTAGTATTCTCTATGTATTGTGATGTAAAGGAGGACCCAAGGGGTTTTCATTGCATTGTAGATCTTTATTTAGAACTCTGTTTTAATCCTTGTGGTGTCTTATAAAGAGATCTAAATTAAGATCTATAATGCTATAAAAACCTCTTGGGTCCCCCTTTAAATCACAGTATGAATAGTTTTATAAGTAGCAAGTGTATTGCCAAATATATAAACGTTTAAAAATTAGAACTAATGCTAATTATAAAATTTACCTTCGTATATGTGTTTAATGTACACAGTAGCATTTACATATCTTATAGATTTCAGAGCCCCCTTTAAAAAACACCTCCTTCCCCCCCACCTCTATATTTGACTCAACTCATAAAGCTGATTGTTTGCCTTGGGAAATTATCCGAAAAAACCAATTAATTTCACTAATCATAGTAGCGATGACATAGCATTGTTACCAAAAATTATACGTTTTTTGGTTACCCTGACTATATAATAATACTCCTACAAATCAGCCTTAACCAGCTGTGGTCACGATTGTAAAAAAGGAAAACAAGCTTAAAAAATAGCTTTATAAAGCTGTGTTTAAATGTATAATAAGCATAAAAACCACCTTAACAAACTCTATTCACTTTTCAATATTCATTGAATATTGTGTTTAAATTATTATTTAATTATAGCGATTGCTCCAGTCATTCCTATGGTCATTGCTCCAGTCATGCTTTTAAGACTACCGTGATGATTATTTTTTGCTTGCAGGTTTAGAAGATTTGATAATCAATTTATTAGGCCATTATTAATCAAAGATCATCAAGGAGCTGAGCCGAAGATATTGGAAACCTATTCGAAGCTCGCTATGAAAGACGCCATAGAGTATATGAGACGCAACGCGAGTGCTGTCGGAGCCATCTCTAACACCGAGTCAATGTCAGCTATATTTAGGAACTACACTAATGCTAATCTTAGTGGAAGGTAGTAGAAATTAGTGCACTGCTTTCTTTCCCCCCCCCCCCTTTCCCCATTGGACAAACTTTGCATTTTTTTGGTGGAAATTGATTTCCCAAAATCAAATTAAAGAGGTAAAACCTTATATTTTAAAAAGTATTTCCAAAGATTATAGTATACAACCAAAATGTATAGTATACCAACAAGTAGTATAGCAATACTATAGTTAACTTTTACTATAAAATAATCTATTATTAATTATAGTATAACACACGGTTATAATCAGTTGACAGTGTGAGAAAATTAAGGGAGGGAGCCAATGAGGTGACTCCTTGAGATTAAACCACACCCAAAATTTTATATCAGGCTAACATTATTGGTTCCTCAACACTATTTTCCTACGCTGTCAACTGATTTTAACGGAGTGTGATTCTATAGTATAATATAAAATTAGAATTTCAAAAGATATTTCTAATTTCTCAAATTTAGGTGTTTGACACAGTCTAAATTAGGGTTTCCCACTTTGACAGAAGAGCCCCCGCCCCCCACGTGGACGGCGCCTCATTTTAAAGATAAATGGTACTAGTGACTCACCTTATCGTTCCTTGGAATCGCCCCTCCTACTATAAATCTATCAATCTTACAGCTCGACTACCTTAGCGTGTCGTTTAAAGTTTTAAGATTGCCCAAACATGAAGACAGCCTGTGAACTGTGCATCACGAAAATCAGTGAATAAAATATAAGTACAAGCCAAAGAGACTAAACACTATTTGAGTGGAGTACAGAACGCCCATTAAACACAGTGATAAGGGGTCATGGAAAGTGAGACAGTTTCCATAGGTGCCGTAACTGTACTTAACCCTACTATAGTCTCGGCCTAGAGAGTGACTAGATACTCCCCACCACCTCTACAAACTCCTATTGGTAGTATGCACTCCTACTAACGGCTCGGAATTTTTCAGTGATGCCACATTTAAACCACCTTTATTACAAAACTAACAATCATAAAGAATGAACATGCAATAGATAATAATTACAGAAACTATTTTAAAATATCATTTTACTTGATTTAAAAACAAAATAGTCGGAAAAATAATGTAAATATTTAACGTACAAAAACTTGTGAAATTATTAGGAAAAAAAAATGACGTCACCAATGTACCGTTACGGCACCTAGCTAACCCCAAGGAATCGATAAGAGCTGTTGTAATCCCCTCCTAATATTCAGTCTCTTTGTCACCAATGTAAAGCAGTTATGGCACCTAGCTACCCAAGGAATGATAAGAGCTGTTGTATCCCCTCCCTCTAATAGTTTTAGTCTCTTTGAGTAAGCACACAGTTAAAATCAGATGACAGTGTGGGAAAATAATGAGAGAGAGCCAATAAGGTTACTCCTAAATCTTAATTACCGCCCACAATTTCATGTCAGGCCAACCTCATTGGTTCCTAAACACCATTTTTCCTCCGCTGTGAACTGATATAGTGTAGTAGTGTAGTCTGTAGTATATTTTTTAAGAGTTGATCTTGACGATTAAACTCTTTTTTTTAAGAATTGATCTTGAGCGTCAAGTGAGCGCTTTATCGACCCTAATTATCTTCAGTGGTCTGAAATGAAATAACTCAACAAATTTAATAAATAAAAAGAGTTTAGTTATTTACAATAATTTCTCATAATTCATGCAAAATGTCCGGTTTTTGACAAATCATGATAATTTGTCCAACAAATTTTTGGCTTTTGTAGCCTTTGATATTTCTTATTTGGACCAAGATGAAGATAAACGCTCTAAATTTTTTAAATAGAACGCTTAAGCTAAATTTGTAAATAGAATCAACCAAATCTCAGTGGTTTATAAACCAACCCCCACTATTTTTGTCGTCTTTCTTACAATGGAAAAATTGAATACTTTCTTTATACCGTTGACACCTTAGCTATAAATTTATGGATTTATCTGAAACTTTAGGTTCATCAAAATTTGACAGCTACGTATGTCAATTGTTAACTTGAATATTCATAGAGATATATTACTAGAGAAAGCATCTATTAAACTCTAACAGCTATGTGTGTCTATAGTTTGCTTAAATACTCTTACAGATATATTACTAGAAGGGACATTTATCAAAATCTAATAGCTACGTATGTAAATAGCTAGCTTTTTAAAAATATACTTGTAAAATAAATATATATATTATATATATAATATATATATATATATATATTATATATATATATAATAATATATATAATAGTAATATATATATATATATTATTATAATTAATATATATTATCTATTTATATATATGTGTAAATATATATGTTAATTATTTGTATTGTTAACTATGATATGTGTTCCAATTATCTATAACTCTATATTAGCAAATGTATACTTCTCTAACTCTTAATTATGTATAATAATATGTTAGCTTGAATATTCCCATAGAATATTATCATTAGATTGGGACATTTATACTAAACACTAACAGCTTAATGCTTATGTATTATATAGGTATGCTTGGTAGAATACTCATGGAAATATATTATCTTACAGTCCATTCGTTTAGTTTAAATAATCTTGATTTTAAACATTACCACTGTTCCCTTAATAAAAAAATATACCCTGTCAGAGAGAAGGGAGCGGGAAAAAAAAACTATGTCAACAAATCAGGTTATTTTACCCGTACGTAGCGATGTTTTTTTTTCATTTCTTTTGTTTAGTTTTATTTTAAAATATCATAATTTGAAAGTAGTTTTCAAACGATGTAATCAAAAGAAGAACCACTAACAAAGTGAACGATTGCTGGGAAGAAGGTTGTTTTCCCTACAGCGGTTATTGTGGTAGGGATTTTTTCTCTTTTTAGTGAGATGGTCTACGTGCTTTCTCTGTGTCGATCTCCTCAATAATAATTATACCTTTTTGGGAATTTTATAAACTAAACGATATGACTGTAGATCAGGGGCATTTCTTCAAAAAATGTGTGCACAGTGTTTCAATCTCTTGAAACTTTATAGTCAGACTCCTCCTAATTTTGTAGCATTTTTGTTCTCAAATATTTTATAACTATCACTAGACATAAGCAGATGTGTGTATTTCTTCTTATAGTAAAAGAGCTATAGTATGTCTAGTAGTTTTCGGCGTCCTTCACTTTCCTTGCGCCAAAGACTACTAGATTTATCTCTCTAGTGTGGTTTATCAGTTTGTTCCAACAGTAGAAAACTTTTCTTTTGAAGTAAAAGCATTAAATGACGTGTGGTACCCCTGTCTTTCATTAAAGCACTCATTACCATCATTAAACCTTTTTGCACCTTTCAGTTTTCCTATATTTGTTTTAGACTATAAGAGGCTAGAGCTATGCCTAAAGGGCTTGTTGGTAGTTGACCAAAATCATCAGCTTCTCCTAGGCGGCGTGCCAGCAGAGTGTGAGTTGAATAGCTTCTTTTGCTATATTTTGAGATATCAAACAACTCAGGTGTTCGTGGAGATTAATTATAACAAATTTCAACAGTTGTTATAATTGCAGCAGTTTTACTTACTTTCATAGATCCATGAGTATACAAAAGAAATTAAATAATAAATGAAACGATAAGGGGACGATATAGTCAGGAACTACACCCTATGCCAACACTACCTCTAAAGATATTATCTTTTCTGGAACGCCACCAAGGAGAAGAAGCTGATGATTGCCTCTCAATTTAAATAAGGGCCTTTAGTATTGCCAACCGAGCAACTTCACTATGAAACGCCAATGACCATTTTCAATCAAAACAGACATGACTTGGCGGGACAGATAAATAATTTCCCTACTTTTCTGGACCAAAGACTTGGCGGGGAATTTTTTTTTACCACTAAGTGGTTTTTGGTAAAATTTCATGGCTTTTTGTACGGCTCTTGTTTAATGTAAAGACAGAAGTAAACATGATACGTGTCGTAGATAAAGCTGTAAAGGGTGTCATGATATTGTATACACCATTCTCAGGCTTTGTTTTCTCTGGTGCGTACAACATAGGAATTATGAATTTGGGATTTATTAATACAGGAATGTTTAAAGGCATCAGACAAATCCAAAAGTCCTCAAACACACTCAAACGTTATTCAGTAGTAAAGAGTGCATGTGGGTCAATGTATATAAAGGTAGCGTTCGCTAGCTTAGTTTCTACCTTTGTGTTCAGCATAGGAATGTGAAATTTAAGATTTTATCAGGTAGGATTACACACAGGCATAAGAAAAATTCAAACATTTTCCACACATTATAATACGTTCAGTAGTTTATGCTGTTGGTGCATCAACTTATAAAACTATCGTTCGGAGGCTCACTTATTCGCTCCGCGTTCAACGTAGGAATGTAGAATTTTTGATTTTATCAGGTAGAACTACAGTGTATCGACGATCTTAAAAATATTGACAGCCCTCAATTTGGCACCAGCGATTCTAAAAAAAAAAATCCTACAAAAAGGCAGCGGGGAAAAAACTTTGTAAACAAATCAGGTTATGGTTACCCCGTGTTTTCTTGGCCGATGTTTTCTACAATTCTTCTGGTGTAGTGTTATATTATTTAGGAATTATCAAGATGTGGGAAAAAAATGAATTGTGAAGGGAAATAATAAACACAAGAAGAACCACAAACGAAGTGAACGAATGCCGGGAAGGAGGTTATTTCCCTACAGGGGTTATGGGAGTAGGGATTTTTTTTTTTTCTCTTTCAAGAGAGGGGTTGGCAGCGGCTTCTCTGATTGGTCGATCCCCAAAATGCATATGACCTTGGGGATTTTTATACTTGACGATACACTGTAAACACGGGCATAAGACAAATCAAAAAAGTCCCCACGCATCAAAATCCGTTCAGTAGTTGAGGCAGTAGGTGCGTCAACATATAAAACTATCGTTCGCTAGCTTATTTTTTCACTCCGCGTTTGGCGAAGGAATGTCGAATTTCAGGGCATAAGAAAAATAAAAAAAAATACGTCAAACTCCGTCAACAAAAAGTGCAGTCGACAACAATGCCAGTTTTAATCCTCTTTTTCTTTACTTCTACTTGGCCCCGATTTTAATTATTTTTACTTTTCCTCATTTATACCGTAGGTATATAGGAAAAGTATTGTGTTTCCAAAAAAATCCGAAACCGGGATGAAACCGTAATTATCCGTTTCAGGCGTTTTAAAGGCCTCCTGAGTGGTTTTCTCAAAGTTGTCTGTCTGTATGTGTGTGTTTGTATCATCGTAGCGCCCAGTGTATTTATGCTAGAAAGTTGAAATTTTGTACAAAAATCAGTCTACCGCTGTAGTTGTGCTATTTGGAAAATATTTTTTTTTATGACGTCATTAACCCGCAATAATGACACAGCAAAAATTTTTAAAAAATCAAAAAACGCGGAAAAATTATGCGATACGGTTGAAATTAGGCACGCATGTTGCTATGTATAAGACTAACATATGTGCCAAGTTTCATCTCATTATCAGCTTTAGTTTAATTTTTATGTAGTGACTTATGTACGTTTTTTTTTAAAAAATTCAATAAAATTAGAAAAAGGTTGATTGAGTTGAAATTTAGTACAAGTGTATACCTTTACTTAATAAATAAATACACAAAGTTTTGTTTCAATGCGACAAGTATATCCACGATTTTTGTTGGATCATAAAAGTTAAGTAGCATTGAGTGCAATCAATGCCGTTAAGATGGCTGCTGAGAACGAAACGGATGCAATTTATATCTGGGGACGAGTTTAAATTTGTTCAAATTTGGCGAATTGTATATTCTAAGGACGAGAGAAGCGAGTCCGAAGCAGGGAGGATGAGCGTGGCGAATCCGATGTGATGAGGAAACGTTTCGGGGTACCTTGCAACTTTTCCTAATTACCCGATTTTTTAAAATATTTTAGATCTGCAAGGCACGCTATTTAAAGATATTATAATATTATTTATGTACCTATAGTCGTTTACACGCTACAGATTCTTAAAACCCCTACTTTGTTGCGTACAGTATAATATACACTGACAGCTTGAGTATGTTTTTGACTTTTTTACTGACTAAGCGGGATATTTTAAATTTTCTTGACTTGTCAGGGCGGAACGCCTCTGCGTTCCTAAATATGGGCTAAAAGTTTAGATTTCTTAGGTTGGCAGCAACTGGTCTCCAGCTCTATAGAGATATAGTACTAGAGGAGGCATATCATATCTCAATACACTGAAAAGCTTGAAACATCTTTCAGAGGCTCTGTGCAACCTTATTGAAATTCCACAAAGAGTATTTCAATAACAATTAAATTGATGAAGACTTCAGTCCTTAAAAAAAAATATTTAAAATAAATTAATGATGAGCTTTCGCCCAGGGATACTAAGCTTCGCCAGTTCTTGACATTCACAAAAAAGAAGAAAAAGTTTGGAAATTAATAAAATTTTGAATTTTATTTTGTCACTTTTTAGTATGGCAAATCGACATAGTGCGTCATCCCCTTTATTCATGATCCTTGAATTAAATAAACTAAACAAAATTATATAAAACAAATAGCCTATATAGTAGAGTTTAAAATACAAATTAAAACACAAGCTATGTGCGGGAAACCTAAAACAATAAATTTATTGTAACCTGAACTCACTCATGAAGGAGGTTTTAATGAGGTTACACAGAGCCCCTGAGAGTCCCAAAAAGATGTTCCAAGCCTCTTAATGTATTGAGATCGAGTATGCCTCCTTTATGATACGTATAAGTAAATAAATTTATCAAATAAGTTCTCATTACTTTATACAAACAAAAAATGTTAAAGAGGAATCATTCATTTCCATCTCATAAAATATGATTTTATCCCTGGTAAAAGTTTTTTTGCTTTTGTTGTGCTTGTAATTTTTAGGTCTTAATTTAATCCTTATTAAAAAAAAGAATTTAAAAAAGATTATTCCTTATTTTGGTCAATAACCTAAACGACATCGCAGCCGTGAATTGCGGGTTTTTTTATCAGTAAATTATTGTCAATAACCTAAACGACATCGCAGCCACATATTTGTGAATTGCGGGTTTTTTAATCAGTAAATTTTTGTCAATACCTAAACGACATCGCAGCCACATATTTTGTGAATTGCGGGTTTTTATCAGTAAATTTTTGGTCAATAACCTAAACGAAATTGCAGCCAAAATATTTGTGAATTGCGGGTTTTTTATCAGTAATTTTTTGTCAATTAACCTAAACGACATCGCAGCCAAATATTTGTGAATTGCGGGTTTTTTAATCAGTAAATTTTTGTTCAATAACCTAAACGACATCGCAGCCAAATATTTGTGAATTGCGGGTTTTTTATCAGTAAATTTTTGTCAATAACCTAAACGACATCGCAGCCACATATTTGTGAATTGCGGGTTTTTTATCAGTAAATTTTTGTCAATAACCTAAACCTAAAACGAAATTGCAGCCAAATATTTGTGAATTGCGGGTTTTTTATCAGTAATTTTTTGTCAATAACCTAACGACATCGCAGCCAATATTTGTGAATTGCGGGTTTTTTATCAGTAAATTTTGTCCAATAACCTAACACGACATCGCAGCCAAATATTTGTGAATTGCGGGTTTTTTATCAAAGGTAAATTTTTGTCAATAACCTAAACGAAATTGCAGCCAAATATTTGTGAATTGCGGGTTTTTTATCAGTAATTTTTTGTCAATAACCTAAACGACATCGCAGCAAAATTTGTGAATTGCGGGTTTTTTATCAGTAAATTTTTGTCAATAACCTAAACGACATCGCAGCCACATATTTGTGAATTGCGGGTTTTTTATCAGTAAATTTTTGTCAATAACCTAAACGACATCGCAGCCAAAATCAGTATTTGTGAATTGCGGGTTTTTTTATCAGTAAATATTTGTCAATAACCTAAACGACATCGCAGCCACATATTTGTGAATTGCGGGTTTTTTTATCAGTAAATTTTTGTCAATAACCTAAACGACATCGCAGCCAAATATTTGTGAATTGCGGTTTTTTATCAGTAAATTTTTGTCAATAACCTAAACGACATCGCAGTCAAATACTTGTGAATTGCGGGTTTTTTATTTCAGTATTTCATACATTTTTAAATGAATCCGTACTATTGGTCAATTCCAAAACAAATCCAGTATTTTTTGAATACCATTTTATTTAATTTACTTTTAACACATCCGACAACATATTTCCTAATGTTTTAATCAGAAAAATATGTTTAGAGAAGAAAAAGAAATATTAAAGGTCTAAACAAAATGTAAACAAATGAATATTACTTAAATTGTTGCCGCTGAGTGGATAAACATTTTTTTTTGTGAAATGTAACATGAGTTTGAAGTAACTCAAATATATTTGTGGCTAAGCCCGTCTTTAAAATAATCAAGATTAAAACAAATGATTGTGGCCGTTTTTAAATCTTGAATATTTTGAAGATGGTGCTAGCTATAAATTAAGCTGAGTTATTTAACTTAGCTTCAGGTTTCATTTATAGTATTTTTTATTTATTAGTCAAGCATAGTACAATGTTTAGCAGCTTATTAATAAGTCTTAAGAAAAAATAAATAAAAAACCTTAAAAATTAGATTCATGTTTTACAACAATTTAAGGAAATAAATAAATGGCCGTTTTTGAGTCATTTACCTCTTTAAGGTATTCACCCTGCTGGAACCACCTTTAGGTAAGTCACATCTACTATAGTCGGCGAAATCTCGTATTACAAATATTATACATAAAAACTAAAAGCAAAGTCTGAGTTGCGACCCCAATACCTCTAATATACCTTCATCTATCTTTGTTAAATTCTTTTTTTTTAGATGCACTTGTTTGAATTTAATTGCACATGGAAAGTAAAAATATAAAACAATTTGATGAACTAATTTCGACATCTGATTGGTCAGATATAATCTGCTTTGACGCAGTATTTATTTTATAGTGCACTTGTATTGTATTCTGTCATTCTTGAGTATTTTATTGTTTATATTTTGACTTTAATAATTATGTAGTTGTTGTTTATATATTTTGCTGTTGTGAAAATTGGATTTGTCTTTTTATTGCATCACCGGTGGATGCAATTAGGTCGCGCGGTGGATTTATTCTCTGTTTTTTACTTGAACGGTGCATTTTAGAGGTGTTATTTATAGAATTTGCGAATTTTTATGACTTGCGTTATTTCTATGAGTTCATGGGGGTTATTTCTATGACTTAATGGGGGGTTATTTCTATGACTCGCTAGGAGGTTATTTCTATGACTTAATGGGGGGTTATTTCTATGACTTGATGGGAGTTAATTCTATGACTTAATGGGGGGTTATTTCTATGACTTAATGGGGGGTTATTTCTATGACTTGATGGGGTTATTTCTATGACTTGATGGGAGTTTAGCATGAGTGTATGCTTTATATATTGCACAAGTATACAAAGTTTCTTTTTAATACTGTTTGAATATCTGTGGTTTTTTTCGGATCACTTTTTTCGATAAGCATTGAATGTGTTCAGTAGGTGGATGGGTGTCTGCTGGGATTAAAACTTTTCTTTTCTGATGATAAGCAAAGCTAAAAAGAGGGAGACTGAAGATGTAGTGAAGTATAAATTATATAATAAAAGAGAAAGAAGTCTCTCCACAAAAATATATTTCTTTATAGCAAAGCGCTTTCGACCTAACAAGAGGCCATCATCAGTGCTAGCCGTTGAATAAAAAAGAAAGAGGTTGATTGATGAGTCTTACAGATCAGATATCAAAGATAGACTCTTTGATATCTATAAGTCTATCTTTGATATTGATCTGTACGACTCATCTTTCACCCTCTTCTTATTCAACGGCTAGCTCTGATGATGGCCTCTTGTTAGGTCGAAAGCGCTTTGCTATAAAGAAATATATTCTTGTGCAGAGACTCCTTTTCTCTTTCATTAAGATGAACTCCATTAACGCTCACCTTAGTTCTTCTTTTATAAATTAGATCTTATTCATATTCTGAGGACGAGCGAAGCGAGTAAAAAGTTGCTAGGATTAAGTTGTTACTCCGTAGCATAAATTCCGAGGTACCTCGTATGCAATGCTTGTTGTTGTTTTGTTTATCATTATAATTAATACTTTTTACTTACAAAGTATAAAATCTTGAGCCACCTAATCCGTGATTGTTTGATTTTCTAGTTATACTCAGTTGGAGAACAGTACATGGAATATAGACCTTCAAGAACTCGAGTATAATCCATCTAAGAAAGATTTAACTGATGCTAAAATACATCATTTATTGGCTGAAGAACTGTGTCAGCCTTATAGAAGGGTATGTTTCATTCTTAGAGATTACCTTTTGGCCTCCTATTCATCAATTCTATTTTCAATCTTTGATATGAATCTAGAATTTTTATGCCAAGGATAAAAATTCTTATATTAGCCGTACTTTTAATGGGATAGTAATAGTTTAATTGCCAGATGTGAGACAGAGTGGGCGTGGAAGCGAGTTCAGGTATCGCCGCTAGTTCCTAATTCAATTCGGGGACCGGTCAGGCAGTCAAGCCAGTTTCAGGCCAAGGGTTGGCCAGCGAAAGACATGAAGGGAGAGGAGACAGAGTCGAGGAGTGGACCTTCCCATTACGTCGATGTCGCAAGAAAGTGACCGTCGAACATAGAAGTTTTTAATCCACCAGATAGAATTATTTTGGCTACCTGGTAAAGGATCTGGT
The DNA here is from genome assembly GCA_018340805.1 of Microvelia longipes. Lineage (NCBI taxonomy): Eukaryota > Metazoa > Arthropoda > Insecta > Hemiptera > Veliidae > Microvelia > Microvelia longipes. Next base: position 7,316,811 of record JACMZG010001859.1, read on the forward strand.
AGTCTGCCAATTCAGATTGGGGGAATTTTCGCCCCTAAGCCTCTCCAAAGTCCTAAAATGGCCCCAAAATCATCTTTCGAAATACAGCAATGTTCCTTTTGGTTTTATAGAAAAAATTTGAAGAGCTCTCTTTTAGATTTATTGAATTTAAACCACCAAAAGTGGAGCCATATAATGCTGAACAATGAATAAAAATTTAAAATTTTGCTTTACCATAATTTTCTCCAGAACAACTCTGTATTTCCTGCAGGTAAATAAAATATGCGTGATTTTTAAGTGTGCCTGTATCTTAAACACGTTAATGAGTTTTGTTGTATTTTCGATAATATTTGAACAGTTATATCTCTGGTTATGTTATATCAATTTTCTGGACATTAAATGAGCCTAGGAGTCAACATTTCCCAATATGAAATGGCAGACTCCTGGTCTTTCACCATCACCATAGAACCAAAATAAGTTAATCTAGTGTGTTAAACATTTGGAGCTCAGCAATCATGATTTTCTTAGAGCTATTTCCCATCCTAATAGGAAATAGCTACAAAAAATAATTTTAAATTTGAACTCGAAACAATTTACGGCTCTTGCTTTAAAATATTGTTTATCTCCTGAAGGGTAATCAAAACATTTCAGGGCTTGTTTTTATGTAATAATGACCGTCATTATAACCCGGCGGGAAATAATAATTTATTATTTCCTGCCGGGTTATAATCCAGCTTAGCCAACTTAATTATTGAGTATTTAAATTTACAGATTCAAAAATCTATGTAAAGAATTTTGTTCCTTAAGATTATGTAAATTACTTATCTCTTTTTAATTACTCTACTTTTTTTGTCTTGTACTTTACCTATGGAAATAAAGATTGTTTTGAATTGAATTGGATTGAATAAAAAAACTCTGCTGAATTTGATTATTCAATGATAGTAACTAACAAAACATGGTATCGTAACGTTAAAATAAGTAAGTTTCATTCAATTTGGTAAAAAAGAGGCCAAAACGAAAGAAAAATCTGACAAACATGTTGGTAGATCTAAGGCAAGTGATCCTCCTTTTTTCTGATCAACAAAGCATCCTCGATATTGAGACATGCCCACCGAGATCATTTTTCACCTACTGGACATATTCACCTACTGACCAGGATCATTATACTGGAAAACAACCTTTTGATCAGATAGATCTGATAGTTAACACTCACAAACCTACCCTAAACCAAGTATGGTAACATGACAGAATAGAATATGGCAACCCCTACTTACCGATTTAATTGTTTTTGCAGCATCGCAGACTTAGCTACTCAAGGCATGCTGTTCACGACAGAGATTTATCTAATCCAGTAAATTACAGAACATATGTCAACATCAGAAGAATGGTTTCTGACCAGAGAAGACATCATCATCATAAGAGAAGTAGAAGGATAAAAGTAAGTCCAACTTGCTAATATTGTTAACTCCATTCATTCTCAAAACTCAAATAATACTTACTGAAGGATGCATTCATGAAACCCAAATGTTCAGAGCGCTGTAAACATTTCTGCATCACTGCATGCTGTGGTGTTTTCTGCATCAAGAACAGGTTCAGTGAACATACCCAAGGATAGAGCCTTATAAGCAAATAACGACAATAACCAACATAACCTATCTTATAATATTCTGGTCTCAATAATGTTTTTGTAATTTTTATACCCTTTAGTGATTTGCCGAATCAACTTTTTTATTCCATTTTATATTAGATGACTCAAGACATAATCAACTGGAAATCAATTTGAGTCAAAAGTGGATCCATCTGAAACCGATTCAAATGGACTTGATTAGATTGAAGACAAGTTGAGTAGATTTAAGATGACTCAAGTTGATACAAGCCGACTTGAGTTGCTTCAAGTCAACACTAGTTAATTGAATTGACTCAAGCTGACTTTGAGGGGGGAGGAAATAATTTACCATGGCACTTTTATCACAAATTAGTCTTAAAAATACGAAATTTTTACTAAGGATAACATTTTGTCGAATTATCAAAATTACACTTAGTTCTCTTCTCACCACTTTATGAAAAAGTGTACTTTTTGGGTACAAGGTCCATGGTCCAATTTTTTTGCGATAAATGATAATTTTAAAACAAGCAAACATTTTTATGAAGAGTAACTTTTTGTCAAAAATGATTTTTTTGTCATTTACACGTATGCACAACCTAATCCTTGGAAATACTGTGGATATATATAGATATATATTATATATTATATATATATATATATATATATATTATATATATATATATATATATATATATACTGTAATTTTATTTTAACTCTTTTTTTCAGGACAGTAAAAACCATGTATCATTTCCGGGTGTCCAGCAGAACGGAATGACTAAGCAGTTTACTCACGGTAAGAAAATACTGCTGAAACACATGCAAATAAAAACATGGATTGATGGAGCAAGCAAAAGTGTAAACACATATCTGATGGGTCAAACTTATGTAATTTGTATACTTATAATTTGTCACTTATGAACTTTATGTAATTTGCATAAAGTTCAACATTGAGCGATCAGAATGTTTGTGCTTCTGTTTACTCACAAGTCAATACATACGCACGTGCTCTATTATTAATTTTTTATTGTTGTTTTTTTGTGTTCATTTCTGTGTTTTACTTTCAACTTATGGTATAAACGTATTCACTCAATATCCCCATTATGTAAAGCTTCACTCTGTATATATATATATATATATATATATATATATATATATATATATTATATATATATATATATATATATATATATATATATATATATATATATATATATATATATATATATATATATATATATAAACTATTTTTTGTGATCAGGGAACTTTAGGCATGGTCCGAGGTTGAATAAACAAGAGGGTGATAAATAAGTCTTACAGATCTGATATTTAAGATAGACTCATCTTTGATCTGTAAGACTCATTTATTTAGCTCATTTCTCCAAAGGAAATTCGTTAACTAATTCTATGTGTTTTATTATTCTAAGTTGGATCCAATTTAGCGTTTATGAACTTTATTTATGTAAACACAATAATCTACACTCCCCCGTATAAATCACATTAGATATCCGGCATACTATAGTCTATCGTTTAGTTTAAAAATCCCTAAGGTCATAAGCATTTTGGGAACCAATCAGAGAAGCCGCTGCCAACTCCTCGCTTAAAAAGAGGAAAAATCCCTACCACCATAACCGCTGTAGGGAAATAACCTTCTTCCCGGCAATCTTTCACTTTGTTTGTGTTTCTTCTTTTGATTAAATCGTTTTGAAGAACTACTTTAAAATTAATCATAAAAATGATATAAAATAAAACTACACAAAAGAAATGTAAAAAAAACATTGCCAAGAAAATACGGGTAAAATAACCTGATTTGTTTACATAGTTTTTTCCCGCTCCCTTCTTGCAGGGATTTTTTTTCTTTAGAATCAGTGGTGTCTAAACTGACCTGTCAAGATTTTTAAAGTAGTCGATAGACTGTAATCACCTTTTTTTACAATATTTTCACTTGTGCACTCCTTTGATTAGACTATCTTGATGAGGTGCTTCAAGAAAATGAGGAGGGGGAAAATAACGAAAAACCTGAGGATTGGGAAGGTGGTATTACTTTCACAGTGCATCCGCAGAGTAAGTACATTTTCCAAATTTTCTTCTCATTCCCACATCTCTTATTTCATTTTTTAAAATATATCTTCAAAAGTATTGTTTAAAATAACGAGAGATTATAAAATATAGCAACGCTAGAAATAAACTTGTATTAATGGAGTTCATCATGAAGTCTCTCCGCAAAAATATATTTTTAAATAGCAAAGTGCTTTCAACCTAACTAGAGGTCATCATCAGTGCAAGCTGTTGAATAAAGAAAAGAGTTGTAGAAGAGTCATACAGATCAGATACCTTTCTGCTTAGAATGAGGAGATCCTCATTCAGCTTGTTATTAGGTCTTTGGGACCAGTTATCTGGTCGCAGAGCTAATAGGGTCCATCCTTGACACAATAATAATAATTATTATTAATAATAATTTATTGTTAATTATAACAATTATTAACAAACATAGTCATTTTGTTACCATTTTTAAAAACTTTGAAAAGTTAAATTGACACCTTCCATATTGAGACTATTTCAAAATCACCTATTAATTTTAAATTAAATTTTTAAATAATAATTGTCAATATTTCTAGTGGTTTACAGTATATTTTCTAATCTCTGTTATAGTTTATTCTCTCTATTACAAAGAAAGCTAGAAAACTACTATATAGCACTTTTTTGATAACTTGATCTATCGTAACAGCACCCTGGGTTCTTAACTAACACTTAGTTTGAATTAGTGACTAACAAAGTATGGTTTTTTAGTACTTTTCTTGTCTATTTTTGGTGACATTTTTGGTATTTTAGTCCATAACTACTAATTTTAAGTTTTACACTGTTTCTAACTAAAAAATAACAGGGATAAAATATATTTATTTTAATAATATTCTTAAATTAAAAAGTTAGGTAAAATAAAATTTTTATAAATAATATTGATTTAAATCATCTTATAATTATAATATTGTCATATTATATTTTATAAAAGAGTAATATAATATAGTACTCAATGGATTATATTATAATTTTAATTATTTATTATAATATAACTATTATAGTGCCACTATTATATTTCTTATTAATTATGTTAAAGGATACAATTTATTTTTAAATAATTAATTTGTTTTATTTATTGAAACGTTAGATAAGTTAAATAATGTTATTTTGAAAAAGAAATTGAAAAAATATTTTGAGAGTAAACATTGACATAAGATAGCTGATTGGTTGTTCATTTTAAGTCAAAAATTGCATAAGCAAACTAATAAGTTGATTACACAATGTAAACAATGACATAAGATAGCTGATTGGTTGATTATAGCATGTAACAATCATAAACAAAAATGTTGAACAACAGATAAACAATAACAAGTGATTATCCAATCAGCACTTAATCTTATGCTATTGTTTACCTCGCAGTTTGCTGTTTAATCTTCTGTCATTGGCAAAATTGGTCACAGAAAGAAATCTATAGGGTTAACAATGACATAAATATGCTGATTGGTTTATTACCTACATAAAAATGACATAAATATGCTGATTGGTTTATTACCCTACATAAAAATGACATAAATATGCTAATTGGTTTATTACCCTACATAAAAATGACATAAATATGCTGATTGGTTTATTACCCTACATAAAAATGACATAAATATGCTGATTGGTTTATTACCCTACATAAAAATGACATAAATATGCTGATTGATTTATTACCCTATATGTGAAATTTTAACACGACGTTGTAGTAAACATGTACAAAATTTCGTGATTTAGTTCTTAAGGAATTGAATTTAATGAATTTTATGTTGGAAATATTTGTTGAAATGTGCTATGATGGGCTGCAAAAAGTATCTGCTTGTGTTTTTGAATGTTTAAGTGTTGTAAAATTATTAAAAAAAGTTTTGGGGACTGTGCTTAAATCGATTTTAAAGAGCACTTAGTAAGAATAGTATAGATTGCAGAGTGAGGGGGAATCCACTTTTTCAAACCGTAGTGAAGAGCTCACTTATTTAGGGACCTTTGCTACAGACTCCCTAACAGTTGTGCAACTATTAGATTACATTGCAGAGAGAGAGGGGAACCTTTTGTTCAAACCCTAGTAAGTAGCCTACTTATTTAGGGCCTTAGTTTCTAACATACTATGCTTCACCGATGAAAGCAAAGTTCCTTTCATACTAAGCTTTACTACTTTTGAAACCTTTGCTAATATTTAGGGTCCTAAATTTTGCCTAAACCCATGTTCGTGTTGGGTTAGGATCTGTAACAAGTACTTGACATCACACAGGCTCGGAGTTACCAGCTTGATGTCCCTTTCCAAGAGAGCACCTGTAAAGCTGTCCATTTCTCCTATAAAAAGCCCGATTTCCCATCCGGAATTGAACCCATGATTGTCTGGGCAATAGACACACATACTAACCATGACAACACAGAAATCCCCTAGCAAAGGATAGAACTTAAATGTAAGTGGGCAGTTATACATCTTTCCCACGCCACGCTATATCTTTCTACATGTCTAAAACAGCTGTTTTAATAGAAGCAGCAGGTGTCCAACTTCGGATAAAAAAATACCTACAGGTACTTGGATGACGTCACAGGACAATCATAGATAATAAACCTAAACGAACTTAAAATAACCTGACTTACCTCCACCTACACATCGGCCACCTTGCAACTGTAGGGATTTTTTTCAACCCTTTTACTGTGTTTCAAGCGTTGCATTTTCTCCCTTCCAGCTGATTATTAGTCACATGACCATGTAGAAAGATATAGCGCAGCGAGTATAGTCAATTGCCCTTACTAAGTCAATTGCCTTAGTAAGGGTGGGAATGGGCGGAACACTTGCTTCACACCAGACATAGCCTCAATTTTGAGTCCCTTTTCCTATTAGCCCGTTATCCTCTGCTAATGACATTTTGTGAAAGAAATCTAAGCATAGTTAGAGATTTGTAAAAATGCTTCTTTTTTGTCAAAATATGGTTTTGATATATTTTATTTATTTACATTTTTTAAAAGCCTTATTTTTATATATAAATAATATTACATTAAACTTTATTTAAAAGAAAATTAAAAACACCTGATTTCGTTTACAAAAATAAAATTATTACACTAAAATTACTTTAATTTTCTATTTATTTAAATGGAGTATATATATATTTTTTTTACAAAATATATTTCTAAATTTATATGAATTTAATTGTTTTGTGGAATTTAAAAATTATATATTAATTAATTTTAATATAACCATGTAAATAGTGACTTAACTTTTACACAACAACAATATTAATTAACTCATATAACAATAATATAAATAAATAATATGTAATAAAGAATAAGTAATAAGAAATGAAATAATAAAAAAAAATAATAAGAAATAATGAATAAAAAATTATATATAATACAAATAAATAAAAAAAATAACATGCTGTACAGTCTCTACATAATGAATAATGTCTGTTTGAAAAATGATTCAGGCAAGGCTAACATTATGTAATGAAATGGTCTAAGCATTTTAATTTTCTGCCAGGGGCAATTTTTTTTACGATATCGTTTACAAAGTTGAATTTATTTAGAGATTGAAAAGATTTTTCAGACGCAAAACACCAGTGAACCAAAGATCTCTTAAGTTCATTGGTGCTAAAAGATGGGGATGTAGTTGGAAAAAAGATTCACTAACTCATACCTGGTTAGCCTACTATCCCAGTCACAGTAAAAATAAGTGGCTCTCGGAACTGAGCAGGTCCCCTATGTAAGTCTGCAATGCGAGGTACTCGCCAAGCAGCTTCCATGATGGCAAAATGCTATGTAATAATAAGTTAAATAATAAAAACAAATAATAATAATAAAAAAATAATACCAAACAACAACCAATGCAAAATGGACTCCTTCAAAGCAGCTGAAGGCCCACAAAAAAGTGGCCAGGCCACTGTTTGGCCAGGCAACTGCTTGGCCAGGCCACATCTTGGCCAGGCCACAGCTTGGCCTATCCTTATTCAGGTATTACTTTATTTATCAGCTATGAAATCGATATTTTCAAGACTAATCTTAATAATTTGAAAAATTGTTTTTCTTTAAATGACTTTTTTCATAAAAAAAATAAATTCTGAAAACAAAATACTAAGGCCCATATTCACAGGCCCATTAATAAAAAAAATCGATTAAATTTTTTTATAGAAATTGTACTTTTAGGTACACAGCATTAAATTTTAACAAGAACAATCCTTATAATTAATTAAACATTTGTGAAATTAATAAATGGTGCAATAAATGCATATTACCTGATAAGTGGACCAGTTTAAAAAAGAGCACGGGTTTAATAATTGAAACTTAAGCCGGTATTCAAAGACATTTTCCTTACAAACCTTACATTTTCTTCAAGGAGTTTTTAAGGAGACCTAATAGCTTCCTTTAGGTGAGAGTATAGGAAATGCTGTACATTTTAACTACTTTTAGATCTCCTTAAGGAACCATTAGGGCTTCCTTAAGAAAGCCTTTAGGTAAATGTTAGGTTTAGGTAAGGAAAATGTCTTTGAATATGGGCCTTAGTATTTTGTTTTCACAATTTAATTTTTTATGAAAAAAATTAATTTGAAGAAAAACAAGTTTTCAAATTATTAAGATTAGTCTTGAAAATATCGGATTTCATAGCTGATGAATAATGTAATACCTGAATAAGGATAGGTAGTAGAGTGGTTGTCACAAACATAGACTTTTTATGAAATAGAGACTGAAAGATTGTTTTCCTTTATTCAAAGGATAGGCAGTTAGGGTTTGTTCAGAACGCTAATATAGATAGTTTTATAAAATAGGGTGAATTTTTTGAAATCTTAACCATCCCCCCCCCCCATGAAGAATCTGAAAATTTTCCCTTAATTCATTCTCTATTATGATACATCTGATTATTTTTATTATATTCTCTCTAGAGTTTACTATTACTATCTCTCTAGAGTCATGAAGATTTAGACCAGCCAGTGACGATGCCATTAATGTGATGATAAATCAAACGTTTCCCTTCCTCCGTGGGTATGTCATGGATATAAACATAATGATCGACAAAAATAAACTAATTGAAGAATCAGCTACCGTCAATACTTTCTGTTGGATAAGAATATCCCTGGACTGGTTTCGGCTTAACGCCATCATCAGCAGGTGGAGCAACACTTGAGCTCTAAACTAATACAGTTATATCAGTGAATAACTTAATTAGTTGAGAGCTCGAGTGTTGCTTCATTTGCTGATGATGGTCTTAAGCCAAAACCGATCCAGGGATATTCATATCTAACAGCAAGCGTCAACGGTAGCTGATTCATCAATTGCTTCTTCAACTTACTGTAAATATAACCTCCTTAATTTAAAAAATAAAATGCTATTTCGACCAAATACACATTGTAAAACAAAACATTTTTTTGTGAACGTGCTGGACTAAAAATGTTTTACATCCCCGAAGATGTCTCCCACAGTGGAAGCTAAATCTCAGATTCATCATCTATATTGGTGCAATCACAAATGGAAGATCTGAGTCTTCAAAATTTGTCAGGCTCAAAATCTTTATCTCCATGGGTACACAGGAAAATTACTATGTGACCGTTCCTGGCAGGATTGATATTCTTTTTATCATTTTTCAAACTGATTTTTCAATTAGTGTATCCTTGAGCATGATGAACTTAAACATGTGAATCTTTTAGTTTCTGTGACTCAAAAATCACTCATTTTCTTGAAATTTTTCATTGTGGCATTTGCTTTTTATTTTTTACAAAATACAAACATTTCATCAGTCTGAATGAAACTTTTTCTTTTGCTTATGACAACCGAAAAGAAAACCCTTTTTTAAAAAAAAATGTTCCTTCATTTTGTATTTTTATTTTAATGCCTGCTTCTTATTTTTGATTCCAATAAAGCTTGGTGAAGTTTAATTTAAAATAGCTTGTGAAATATGTGTGGTTAGAACTGCATTTGAAAATGGTTTAATTTGTACTAAAGAACTTTTACTGGATTTTTTTATTTTAATTTTCCATCATCATCGAGGTAAGTTAAGTTTTTATTAAGATCTTAAAATATTTGCATTCAATGAAAAGAACATGCTCAGTTGCTCCTCACACATGCAGCTGCAAATAATCCCTAACGTAGGAGATATGTATGTCTGTAAAAAGGAAAGGACGGACAGGTCAAGTAAGACCAGGTGACTTAGCCATAGCTGGCTCTTTTTACCACAATAATATATATATATATAATATATAATATATATATTATATATTATATATATATATATAATATATATATATATATAAATATATAACTTCTTAAAAACCATTTGCTTTAAAAATTAAAATTAAAAACACAAAATAATTATAGAATATTGTTATTAATAAAATCAGAGTTAACCTTTTTTTTATTTAAAAAGTTAATCTAAGTCATACGCAAGTACCTTATTGATATCGACCAAAGAGACTTATACTGTGAGAGGTAGGGCTGGGTCAAAGAGATTAATACTTAGAGGAAGGACTTAGTTAAAAAAAAAATTGTAATAATGGGTCTAGAAGTGAGACAGTTTCCATAGACAGTTCCATTTTCTAATAAATATATTGTATATTTATATGTTTATAATTGTATTATGTGGTAAATAAAGGTTCTTTTTATTATTATTATTATATTACATTGAGTGCCGTAACCGTACTCTCTAGAGAGAGACAAGATACTCTACACCCATCTTAAACGTAACATTAAAACACTTTATACAACACAGATATTTAAAGAATATATGCGATAGATACTAATTACAACACATTTTAAATTCATTTTACTTAATTTAAGAGAAAATAGTCAATAAAATAATGTAACATTTCATTTAATTGTAATTAATTAATAATTAAATGTTAAAAATGACGTCATCAATGTACAGTTACGGCACCTAGCTACCCAAGGAATGATAAGAGCTGTTGTATCCTCCCTCTAAGTATTAGTATCTTTGGGAGCCAATAAGGTTACTTCTAGTTGTTAAACCACACCCACAATTTGGTATCAGGCTAACCTCATTGGTTCCTCAACACTATTTTCCCATGCTGTCAATTGATTTTAGCCGTTTGTTATACTATAATACTTAGAGGGACAACTTAAACACAGTGATAAGGAAATGAAGAATAGAGTCTCCCCACAGAAACAATAGTTTATTGGCAAAGCACTTTCAACCTAACATGAGGTCATCATCAGTGCAATGAAGATAAAGATGAGGTAAATTTTCGGTATACGGTGCACCCTGTTATCAATACTATATATCGATATATTTTTACAAAAAAAATAGTAGTTACGCGACACGTAAACGAGAACTGAGCACTTAAAAGATAAGCAGCGCCGTTAAATAATTAATTATAATTAAAACATTAAAAAAACCATACAACAAATAAATGAAAACATTAACAACAAAAATATATTAAAAAACCTGAAAATAACAAACACAAAAATACGTAAAAAATACGCGTAACATAAAATTAGATGTGGTGTATCATCGATTATTCTTATGAAAACATGGTTAAAACATTATAAAAACATGAAAAAAATATGAAAATAGTTATAAACCATTTTACAACAAATAAAAAAACACAAACAACAAAAAAACATTTAAAAAAATAATAAAATATGTTCATAAACGTAAAAGAAAAGGCATATATCGATTATTCCTACATCACATCTCTAAACTAAAAATATATCGATACATAGTATTGATAACAGGGTGCACCGTATACCGAAGTTCAGCCAAAGATGAAAGTTAAACCATATTCTTATTCATGATGGTAACAGCTCGGTGAGTTGAGTAAGATTCGACAGTGATGATTTACACAGCGATAAGGGATTTAGAAGTGTGACAGTTTACATTAAGTGTTATAACTTACTCCGAGTTGAGCTTCCCTATAAGATGACTCGAGACACCCCACCTCTCATCAACCCCAATCGGAGCATACATTTATAATGCATCCCACAAACGGCAGGTATTTTTTAGAGACGTCACATCTGTGACGCGAATCTCTTTGTACAACACAGATAATTAAAGAATATTTGCTATAGACAATAATTACAACTTATTTTAAATTCATTTTACGAAAAAGGGAACTGAAATTGTAATTATTATGAAAAATCAAATAATGATGTCACCAATGTACAGTTATGGCATCAAGCTACCCTGGCAATGATAAGAGCCCTTGTGTCCTCCCTTTAAGTATTAGTCTCGTTGATCAAGAAGTTGAACTGTATCCCTTTTAATTAATTTTTAAAAATTAACAAATTAAATAAGGCATATTAAAAAACAAAGCTAACAATGCTTGGTTAAAAATAATTTGTAATTCTTTTTTTATGAAATCCTATAATTGCAACAGGGTGCATTTTGTGATTTCTTTTTAAGACATGATTATGGCCATGTTGGCCAAAACGTTGCCACAATAATTTATTTTTTATTATCCCGTTCTTGGACTATCAACTTTAAAAAAATACTAGTCTCATTGTATAAGTCTCTTTGATATCAACTGAGCAAGGTGTTAAAAATAAATGCTTAAACAAAAATTATCCAGTGTTGTTCACAGACCTATAAGGGTCTTTGTATAGATTTTTGGGTTTTCACCAAGCTAAAAAAGCCACATACAATGTAAGTTAATAAGCCATAAATTAGTAAAATTAAATAAATTAAGTCATTAAGTTTTATTAATTAGTTTGATTTTAAAATTAACTCTTTATTATTTTGCACTTTAAAGAAGTATAAAATATAACTCTAAAAAACTAACTACAAAATAATGAAACTATAACTACAAAATACAACTATACCAACAAAATAATGAAACTATAACTACAAAATACAACTATACCTACAAAACAACTATAACTGAAATACAACTACCTACAATAATGAAGCATAACTGCAAAATACAACTATACCTACAAAATACATAATAATAGCAACACTTCTAATTTAAACTTTTTATTTATTTATCAGCTTTTAAGAAAGTAAATTTTACATTTCTTTGTTTAAGCTATTTTGACAAAAAAGAATGTTTTTACATAAAATTATATAAATATATGATGTGTTAAAATACATTTTAACTTGATAATAATATCCTTTAATATATTTTCAAAGGAAGAGAGGAATAGATAAAAAATATACTTTTTTTACATTTCCAAAGAAAGGGGAAAATGGATAAAAATATCCAAAACTTTTTTTAAAATTCTAAACAAAGGTAGGGATGGATACAAATATCCAAAACTTTTTTTATAATTCTAAAGAAAGGGAGGGATGGATAAAGATATCCAAAACTTTTTTTTACATTTCTAGAGAAAGGAAGGGGTGGATAAAAATATTCAAAACTTTTTTTATAATTCTAAACAAAGGTAGGAATGGATACAAATATCCAAAACTTTTTTTATCATTTTAATCAAAGGTAGGGATGGATAAAATATCCAAAACTTTTTTTATAATTCTAAAAAAGGTAGGGGTGGATAAAAATATTCAAAACTTTTTTATAATTCTAACAAAGGTAGGATGGATACAAATATCCAATACTTTTAATAATCTAAACAAAGGTAGGGATGGATACAAATATCCAAACTTTTTTTATAATTCTAAACAAAGGTAGGGATGGATACAAATATCCAAAACTTTTTTTTATAATTCTAAACAAAGGTAGGGATGGATACAAATATCCAAAACTTTTTTTACATTTCTAAAGAAAGGGAGGGATGGATAAAAACATCCAAAACTTTTTTTACATTTCTAAAGACAGGTAGGGATGGAAAAAAATATCCAAACTTTTTTTTACATTTCTAAAGAAAGGAAGGGATGGATAAAAGAAGAAGGAAGGGATGGATAAATAAAACTTGTTTTTATATCCTTAAAGGAGGGGAGGGAAGAAACGCAGCTGGTTATAGCCTCCTTCGTAGTCTAACTGAAGAACAAGAAGAAGATGTTGAAGCTATTAGAGAAGAATGCGTACCTTCGCCTAAACTTGACTCTCATTGTAACACCCCTGATGCAGCTAATAAAAGAGCCAAGTTTAGGGATAAACTCAGACCTGCTTCTAGGGATTATACATTGGCTGAGATTTCCCTTCCTTGGAGGAGGAGAGAGGGTAAATTTATATTTGGAATTTAGTTTCATTGTTAGAATGAAAAAATCTTTGATAATATGAGATCAAAGCAAGGATCTTGAATAAAGGGGATGACGCACTAAGTCGATTTGCCATACACAAAAGTGACCCCATCAACAATTCTTATTACAGCGCAGGTCTAAAATTTTAGAGGCAAACTTACCTCTCAATGGTTTCCCATTGTTTATTACTTAAAACACGCTTAAATTATCACTCACTGAGGTGGCAAAGTATAGTCCAAAATTTAAAATTAAATAAGCACAAATGACTTAACAAGCACCAAAAATGTAACAATCACAATAAGCACAGAAGAAAGTTGAGACGCAAACTCGACAACCTTGCTACATAACCTGCGTTTAACGCCTTTTTTTTCATTATAACCTAGAAGGTAAGTTTGCTCCTATTTCTCTGTCATACAACTTCCATGGTGTCAGAAAAGTTCCTTAATGAGTCTCCCCTTTATTTAAGATCCTTGGGTCAAAGTCAACAACTCCATCTTAATGTGTAATAATATTTAATACTATGAACAACAATTTTTTTTACCTTTGTTATAGCGTTTTAAATTTTATTTTGTTAAATCTGTACCTAGTTTTTTTTGTTTTATTTATACTTTACTGAAGACGATCCAAATGGATAAAAAAATTAATCCAGGAGCCTGACCTGAAAAATGTGACTCATTTTGTATTACTTTAAACCAAATTTTTCTGAAAATATATCCTAAAATTATAAAGAAAAAACATAGTCTCTCAATTCAGAGTGGAGTCCTTCATATGATTGCGCATGCTCAATATATTACATAATTGCCTAAATTTCAGTTTTCTTGAAATAAGTGATTCCCTGTGAGTCGTGTGCAAAACCTGAAGAGAACATCTTTTAAAGCTGATAAAATTATCTATAAAACGAGTGTTTAATCATCAAAATCGGATGACTACAACCAAAGTTACGGGTCTTTCAAAAACACTAAAAAAAATTGTTAGTTTATGCAAAGTCAGCAAATTTCTTTGAAAAAATATTGGTTCTTTTTGCATGTTTTTGGCCATTTATCAAATGTCATAACTTTTGTTGTGGTTATCTGATTTTAATGAAAAAACACTCGTTTTATAGGAAATTTTATCAACTTTAAAAAATGTTCTATTCATGTTTTGCGCACGACCTACAGAGAAAGAACCACTTATTACAAGAAAACTGAAATTTGTACGATTTTCCAATATTTTGAGCGAGTGCATTTATATGAAGGGCTCCACTCTGGATAGGCAGATTATGCTTTTACTTCATAATTTAAGGTATATTTCCAGAAAAATTTGGTTTGAAGTAGTACTAAATGTGACACATTTTTTAGGCCTGGCTCTTAGACTAAATATATTGTTCCAGTTTATAAAATATTGCGGAATTGAAAAAAAGTCGTTCATTTCCTAATAGTAATTATGGAATACTACTAAAAAGAGGTTTCTATCTTTAGAAGTTTAACACTTTTGTTAAAAATTGAACACTGGTTCCAAGAAAAAAAAGTTATTACTGAACATTTTGTTTAAGTTTAATGCACATGGCACGTTTAAACAAATCATGTTATATTTAAAGTAGTTCCCCTTCAGAAGGGATAGTTAAAGCTACGTCTACGAAGGTGAGTCTAAGTAAAGAATAGAAGATGAGGAAGAATAATGAAATCATCATAAAGATATTATTACTAGAGAGTAGAGAGCCGTCTTGTATTATTTTAAATAAATTAGTGAATTATTAATGACTTTAGTTCTATAATTATTATAATGACTAGCTAACCATTATTTGTTTGTAGCAATGACATTTCACCCATCACTGTGGCCATCTTCAGGCTTAAAAACTAAAACTAAATTAAAAACACTTATAACAAAACAAAGAATGAAAGCACAAACACATAATTAAAACCTTGATTAGAAAGATAAAATATCACAGTATGAGTTAAAAAATTACCTCATCAACAATAAAAAAAATATATTTATTGTTGACGTGTTAATTTTTTAACTAATATAAAGATATTTTATTTTTCTTATATTTTATCTTTAAGTTATTAATGATGTTTTTGTGCTTTCATTCTTTGTTTTGTTATAAGTGTTTTTGATTTAGTTTTAGTTTTTAAGCCTGAAGATGGCCACAGTGATGGGTGAAATGTCATTGCTACACACAAATAATTGTTAGCAAGTCATTATAATAATTATGGGGCTAAAATCATTAATAATTCACTAATTTATTTAAAATATTACACGAGGGCTCTCTACTCTCTAGTAATAATATCTTTATGGGGATTTCATTATTCTCCCTCATCTTCTATTCTTTACTTAAACTGGCATTAGCATGTTAGACGTAGCTTTAATTATCCCTTCTGAAGGGGAACTACTTTAAATATAACATGATTTGTTTAAACAGTCTTATACCTACGGTATAAATGAGGAAAATTAAAAAATATATAATTAATAAAAAAGGAACTTGAAATTAACAAAAAAATAAAATAAAATAAAAGTACAAGAGTAATTTCTCCTTAGTCTCACTTTTAAGTTTATAGAGCTCAATCATTTTAAATAAATTAGTGAATTATTAATGACTTTTGTTCTATAATTATTTTAATGACTAGTTATTAAAAACTAGTCAAAATTATTGGGAAAATTATTGTGTTGGCGAAAAATCCGAAAACGGGACTTCACACAGAATTATTAGTTTCAGATGTCTTAAGACCTTCTAAGTGGTTAACACAAAGTTGTCTGTCTATATGTGTCTGTTATCATCGTATCTCCAAAATATCGTATATCCAGTGCTGCCAACTTTTATTTGAATATAAAAGCTTAAACTAAAATCCTTTTTTTATTCTCAACTTAATAAAAAAATTGTGTTTAATTTAAGAAAAATATCTTATAAAAATAGCTTAGTAAATTTAAAATCAATATATTGATCTCATATTTTCAAAATGGCTAGTAAAACCCTAATTTTTAATTAAGTAAAACAAACACAGATTACATCAATTTAATATAGAGGGCATGATGCTTTCAACTTAATTCATATATTTTCTATTTGTCAAAAATTTAAAAACTTTATTTTGGCACCATTGATTTTTTTAGCTAAAAAATAATTTATTTAGAAACATATACTATTGGTTCGGTGTTTTTAATAAAAAAATGGCTTAAAATTAGTAAATTCAACTTGGCATATTTTTTTGTATCTTACATAATTTCACGTAATGTAGTTTTTTAGGTATTTTAATAAATCTTATTGATCATTTCATTATATTAATTAGGTTATTCATGATTGTGCTTTGTCTTTTTTAAAGTATAAACAAACTGATACCTAATCGAAACAAATGAAAGAAGAAATGGGAAAAGTAAACAGAGGCGCAGTAGAGCAAGCGCTTTACCACTCACTCGCTTAGAGACAGGAGTCCCTAGCTCGGTGGTAAAGTGTCCGCTTTATGACCTAGAGGTTGAGGGTTTGAATCCCGCCAGGTATCTGATTTTTCCATAGGGTCAATACCCTGATAGGGCTTAAAGGGCCTAATAAGCATGAATTTATTTTTGGCAATTGTGGTGTAAAAAACTCCAATTTGTGGTGTATAAAACTCTAATTTGTGGTGTATAAAACTGCAATTTGTGGTGTATAAAACTCCAATTTGTGGTTTTAAAACTCCAATTTGTGGTGTATAAAACTGCAATTGTGGTGTATAAAACTCCAATTTGTGATGCATAAAACTGCAATTGTGGTGCATAAAACTCCAATTTATGGTTTTAAAACTGCAATTTGTGGTGTATAAAACTCCACTTTGTGGTGTATAAAACTACAATTCGTGGTGTATAAAAAAACTGCAATTTGTGGTGCAAAATCTAATTTGTTTGTACTTGAAAAGACGAAGTATATTAGACTTTAAAAGTTTAAACATGTAATTAAATTTGTAAATTTTCCATCAAATAAAAATATCATTAAATCATTCTTTACATTTTTAGTGCTAATAGAGCATTTTTCCTATTTAATGCTTCTCAAACATGCTGAACCTAATTCACTAAAAATAACACATGCTAAAGCACTTTCTGCTTCTATTAGCATTTAGTTTCTTAAGTAATCTCTCTTATTTAATGCACTATAATATTTCTGAGAAGTATGTTTTGAGAATAGATTCAGATGGCACTTGAGATCCTGAGTATCTAGTAAGTTCTCTTATAATAACATTATTTATTATATTTTTAGTTAAAAATTTTTTAAGCTATGTCAATGGGAGGTTAAGTGCAAGTGAAGAATAGATGACGAGAAAGAATATTGAAAAAACCCACATTGAAATTTTTTTAAAATTTCCATTAATTTTTTAAACAATATAAAGTAATAATATAAAGTTAAATAAACACAAAATAAACAGGTTCATAGTAACTTTAAAATGAACAAATAAATCACAATCAATTAAAAAATTAAAATATACACAATTCAACTACAATCATATCTTAATATTGCCTAATAAACAAAATTATAACATACTCATATTAATACCTAATAAACACAATTTAACACAATTATATTTTATAATACAATTAATAAACACAATTTAATCAATTATATTTTTATAATACGATAATACCTAATACACAATTTAACAATTATATTTTTATAATACGATAATACCTAATAAACACAATTTAATCACAATTATATTTTTTTAATACGATAATATCTAATAAATTAAAATAAACATAATTTAACAACAATTAAAACTTTATAATTCAATAACACCTAATAAACACAATTATAACTTAATAATGTGCTGAAATAAGATGTGCATAATAAGCTGAAATGAACAAAATATATATTCTTATAAATTTCTTATATAACTTCTAATATAGTTATGTATAACTTCTTCTCCTAATTATATTCTTAGGTTTTGTCTTATATAACTTCATAATAAGACAATACCTAATGAACTAAAATAAACATAATTTAACAACAATTATAACTTTATAATTCAATAACACCTAATAAATTTAACACATTATAACTTATAATTCAATAAACTAATAAACACAATTTAACCACAATTATAACTTAATAATGTGACATAATAAGCTGAAATTAACAAAATTTATATACAATTATAACTTTATAATAAGACAATACCTAATGAACTAAAATAAACATAATTTAACAACAATTATAACTTTATAATTCAATAACACCTAATAAACACAATTTAACCTAATTATAACACCAATTTAACCACAATTATAACTTAAATATGTGACATAATAAGCTGAAATTAACAAATTTATATAAAATTATAACTTTATAATAAACAATACCTAATGAACTAAAATAAACACAATTTAACAACAATTATAACTATAATAGTAACTTAATAATATGATTATAACTAATTAAATAAAATGAGAATAATATAACTATATTATACCCTTTTGGTATGATACTAACTAATGTGGTGTAGAAATTCATACAGTAGGGGATGGAGGCGCGGGACACAGCAGTACAACTCCCCCGGATAAAGCATTTTTAGATGGGGCTGTTTTTTTAGTTTTCCGTTTCTCCACTAGAGGCAGGTCAGTTTACCTTCTCCCACATATAAAAAATAATTATTTATTAATTTCCAAGATTAAAATTATTTAAAGGGATTTGTAACAATGTTAAAAATTGTGTTAATCATTTTAAATGTATAATTTTTAATATAATATATGTAATTAAAATATTAATGATTTTTAACTAGAACTAATATCATGATAACAATGACGTGCAGAAATGGAAATTAACGTGCGTGTTCATTGTGTTTTTTATTTGTTCTTTTATTGGAAGAAATGCTAAATTTATCTTATTTTTTAAACAAACAATCTTATAAACAACTAAAAATGTTTATATATAAGTTAAAAATTGTCTTGTTTGCACTCTTTATAAAAATAAATATCTCTTGATTTAAAACTGATAAAATATTGATACGGCGGCATAGGTGATAACTAGCGCTCGGTGTGGAAGTTGATGCAACTAGCCCCTGTTTTAGGACCTCCTCAAACCAGGGAGTTGGTCCACTGTGTCCCCCCCCTCCCCCACCCCAACTGTATGAATTTCGACATCACTTTAATAAGTTAATTAGAGAAACATCTTTTTTGTAGAACTCCATAACTATTTAGAACAAGGTTGACTTTTGTTCTACAATTATTTAGAAAGAAAGCTATATATTTCAACCCCTTTGGGTCATCATCAGACCTAAACAACAAATTAAAATAAAAAGTACAAAACATTTGACAAAAACAAAACATTATAAGTAAGGTAGCTAAATTAAAATTTAAATACAAACAAAGCAAAACTTACTATATCCTCATAAGATTATTTAACAACTAGTAGTTAGTAGTAGTTGTTAAATAATCTTATGAGGATGTAGTATTGTTGTATCTTATGAGGTTGTAGTAAGTTTTGTTTTGTTTGCATTTGAATTTTAATTTAGCTACCTTATTTATAATGTTTTGTTTTTGTCAAATGTTTTGTACTTTTTTTATTTGTTGTTTAGGCCTGAAGATGACCCAAAGGGGTTGAAATATATAGCTTTATTTCTAAATAATTGTAGAACTAAAGTCAACCTTGTTCTAAATAATCACTTTAATACTAACTAATAAACTAAAACACAATATGACTACAATTATAACTTTATTATAAGATAATAACAAATAAACACTAAATAAGTACAAATAACAAATAATAATAAACTACAATAAACATAATAATTTTTAATAAAAACTTATTTAGCTAATAAAATAATAAATAAATAAACAATTTAAAATGAGTGAAAAATGATGTTTATTAGGTCTTTAATTAACCTCTATTCTTCTTTAAGTTAACACTGAACCATTTTTACAGGTTTTACCAGGATTTCGCTATACTAGAACAAAAAATGTTTAATACTTAATTTTACTTTTTAGTCAAATAAATTTATTAGTTAAATCAATGACCCATTTCATTTATTTTATTTTTATTTTTAATTAAAGAAAAACGACTTTAAATTAGGAATATTTATACATTCGTTGAAATTGTGTAAGAGGGTTTTTGGTAGGAAAAATATTTTTGAAAAAATAAATCAGTGGTACCATAATAATATTTTAAAACTATTACTTGGATTAAAAACAAATAAATTTTGTATATGATCTTGATAGTGTTATCAAAGTAAAAAATGAAGGTTGAGGCGAGGTAAACACTTAGAATAATACTATATATAGAAGGAGCACTACTGATAACACGAAAGCTGGTTCACTGGTAATCTTAAGTAATGCTGCCACCCTAACAATATAAAATTTTCTTATAAAAAAGTTGGCAATACTTCCGGTTGCTGAATTATTATGTTCTATTTAATTAATGATTGACTATTCATAAAATACTAATATAAATATCGGTGCATTACAATATTTTAAGCATTTTAAATTGTAGTTTAACGTTTTTAATTAAAATTATATTAAAAGTACCCTCATCAAATAAATGTAGATTTTTGTATTACGCTATCCTTTTGCCATCTAAGACCGATTTTATTAAATACTCAGCAGGTGTTTTAAGTTATTATATTTGTTCTTTACGATATTTCTTCATTAATGGATTATTTATGACACATATTTAAAATAATGTGTTTTGTTGTTAGGGTGGTACCCCTACTTAAGACCACCAGTCAACCGGCTTTCGTGTTATCAGTGGAATTACATTGTGTTTACGGTCCTGGGCTTCTTATATATTAGTATTATTCTAAGTGTAAACATGAAACTTGTTCAACAAATCCCAATGATTGACAAACATCAATAACTGATGACTAACACAAATATTGTAGTACGTAAAACTTATGTGGAAGACCTATATGGAAAACTTAAATGACATTCCTATATAAAAACATAATTGACAAACCTAAATAGCAGCCCTATAAAAACATAATTGACAAACCTAAAAGCAGCCCCATATAAAAACTTATTGACAAACCTAAATAGCAGCCCTATATAAAACTTAATTGACAATCCTAAATAGCAGCCCTACATAAAAACATAACTGATAAACCTAAATAGCAGCCCTATATAAAAACTTAATTGACAAACCTAAATAGCAGCCCTATATAAAAACTTAATTGACAATCCTAAATAGTAGCCCTATATAAAAACTTAATTGACAATCCTAAATAGTAGCCCTATATAAAAAATAATTGACAATCCTAAATAGTAGCCCTATATAAAAACTTAATTGACAATCCTAAATAGCAGCCCTACATAAAAACCATAACTCACAACCTAAATAGCAGCCCTATATAAAAACTTAATTGACAATCCTAAATAGCAGCCCTATATAAAAAACATAATTGACAACCTGAATAGCAGTCCACATAAAAAACATAACTGACAAACCTAAATAGCAGTCCTATAAAAAAACTTAAATGACAATCCTATATAGATGCCCTATATAAAAACATGATTGATAACCCTGAATAGCAGTCCACATAAAAAACATAACTGACAAACCTAAATAGCAGTCCTATAAAAAACTTAAATGACAATCTATATAAGCCCTATATAAACATAATTGAACTCTGAATAGCAGTCCACATAAAAAACATAACTGACAAACCTAAAAGCAGTCCTATATAACAACTTAATTGACTATCCTATATAGAAGCCCTATATAAAAACATAATTGACAACCCTGAATAGCAGTCCACATAAAAAACATAACTGACAAACCTAAATAAAAGTCCTATAAAAAAACTTAAATTACACTCCGAAATAGAAGTCCTAAGTGAAACATAACTGACAAACCTAAATAAAAGTCCTATATGAAAAACTATGGGGAATAACCTTAAATTTCAGACTTATAAAGCATTAATTTACAATTGCACCATGTATTTTAACAAAACTTTTATATTGTTAGGGTGGCAGCCTTAGTTATGACCACCAAATAACCTACTTTGCTGATATAAGTATTCTATTACTTAAATATTATTCTCAAATAAATACTTTATCAAGTGATTTTTTGTTGTAAAAACATAGAAAGAAAAATTACATTGAATAACAAATTGTTGGAGTTAAAGTTATGACAACTTTGGCATATGATATAAATGTGACAATGTCACATGTATCAGTCTTATTTCAAGAGCCATTCAAATTTTATGTTGTAAACTATTATTATACAAGTTGAGTTTATATAGCACTGCGTTATAATTATTCTAAGATAAAATTTGGATAAAATAAGATAAAAAATAATAATGGAATAAAATTATAAAATAGAGCAAAATTTATTAAATTAAAAATGAATTAAATATACTAAAGAATATTTATTTTATTTTTGCATTTTTTATAATTTTGTTTTCTTTTAGAAATAATCCAAATATGACAAATCTACGTAAATAACTAATTAGTGAGATAAATTTATTTATTTATGCAAACAATAATATACAATAAATTTACTCTGGCATTTATCATAATTAAATTAAAAAATAACTAAGACTGAGTCCGGGAGCTCAGTGATAGAGCGCTCGCCTTTCAACCTGTAGGTCGAAGGTTCACTGACTTTCAGGTCAGGGCTAAAGAATGAGTTTGTGCACGCTGACATCTGGGTGCTAGAGTTCTCTGTTAGGTGGCACTGGACTGGCCAGAGTAGTGAGCATAGCTAGAAGAGCTGGTGAGACTGGTTGAAACACGGGGCCAAGTGAGACTAATGTGATCAGAGGAGCTAGTAAGGCTTGATGCATCAAGCACACGGTGAACTAGTAGTCGGCGCTTGCCAGATTGGTGAGCCTAGCCAGAGTCTAGCTGGTCTAGATGAACTAGGCACACTGTGAACTAGTCGCGGGCACTATCCAGAGCAGTGAGTTTGGATAGAGCCTGGTTGGTCTAGATGAACTAGACACACAGTGAACTAGTCATATGTGCCACCATGTACGGAGAGTGTGCCTCCTAGATAATTGGATGTGTACAAACTCTGGGGTGGATTTGTTGAGTGAGGGGAAACGCTAAAATGATCCTACGGGTTAAAGAGTAAAAAAATAAAAATAAAAAAAAGTAAATAAGTAAGCTTTTAATTAAAATTAGTCATCATCAAAGTTTAACAAAAAATAAAATAAAATATGAGAGTAGTATATAATATATTAAATATATAATAAGTTGAATATGTTGAATAATTATATAATATAAAGTAATTTGTAAATTGAGTTTCTTATATTATGTTCTATTTTTTATTAAACTTTGTTGATGTCAACTTTTTTATCGAAAGCTTAGTTATCCATTATAAAGAAAAACAAAATACTTTTGTGATTCATTTGTTTTTATTTATAATAAAATACTTAAAATATTTTCTTTTATTTTTTTGTAACACATTGCTTTTTTTTCTTTTTCTTTCTGTCTGTCTATAAAAAATTAAAAAATGGGATAAAAAAAAATAGCCATGCATGCTAAACTGAAAAAACAAAACTCCAAAGGAGGCTGGTGGTATACAAGATTAAGTAAGTATAACAAATTAATATAATAAACTATTCTCCGTCTTTTATATCTAGGCACCTATATAAATAAATAAATAAATTATATATATATATATATATATATAATATATTATATATATATATATATATATATATATATATATATATATTATATATATATATATATATATATATATATATATATATATATATTATTAATATTGTGTTGGTCTCCACACACAAAAAAAATTGTCTAGTCTCATTTTGCGCCTAATCTTTATTTAATTTAGTAAACAGCATTTGTATTTCCACAACGATATAATTGAATATACACCCATATTCAATTATATCGTTGTGGAAAGACAAATGCAGTTTACTTTTATTAGAATATTCCACATCTCAACAATTTTCGGATTATATCAATAGATATACATGACGTGCCCAGGTGTAATGGAGGGAGTTAATATCTGTTTAGTTTAAAAATACAGCAATATTTTACAAAAAAAATCCATCATCAATGAGTAACAAACAAATTGTCTTAAATGTTAGTTAAGCTCTGATGATGGTCTCTTAGGTATAATTTAAATTTCTTTGTTTTTATTTTTGCATGTGTCTTGTTTGCTTGGTTTTTTTGTGTTTTATTTATATTTTTGATTAATGTTCCTGTAATTATGCAAGTCATCAACTAACTGATATGAAGTTGAAAAAGTTTCTTTATCTCTGTAATAGAGAGATAATAAAAAAAGATTTTTTTAACTAGGATGATAAAAAGCAACTTTTTGTATGTTTCATGAAATTTGACCTTGACTCTAAATCTATTGATTAAAAAAGAGGGTGATAGATGTGTCTGAGATATCTGTGGTGAAAGATATTTGATCATCTGAAAGTCACCCTGCTTACATCTGTCTGTTATACCTTATCTGCAAGATTTCTCTATCACCCTCTTCCTTTTTATTCATTCAACAGCTAGCACTAATGATGGTCTCTTATTAGGTTACAAGCACTTTGCTATTAAAGAAATATATTTTCTGTTGACAGACTTTTTATTATATTTGGTGTCTATATGTGCTTATGTATTAATCTATGTTTTTGAGATACTATAGAAGTAAAACCCAGCTACGAAGCAGCCAGAGTGCAATATGATTTTTAGAGATAGAGAAACCTAGTTCTATATCTGGCAGTTTGTTTTTATAATGAAAGTTTAGGTCTTCCGGTGGTGACTGCATCAGTGTAGATTATAAATCCGCGGTTTTGCTTCCACTGTGGGAGACATCTTCAGGAATGTAGGGAGTAGAGTAATGTTGGCTTCATCACGGATGGAAGCAACCCTCTACAAAACTAAACAGTTCAGTTTTGTAGAGCATTCTTACTTTTCCTCATGTATACTTTTACTATATTAAGATAGAGTATGCCCTCTTTATTAATATATCTCTAAGGTTCGATTCTATTTTTTTTAAACAATTCCTTTATTTACAAGTATACATACAAAAAAGAATACAAGATAAATTAGCACAAAAGTATACAAGGCAAATTATACACCCACAAGGCAAAGCCCAAGTGTGGGGCGTTTCAAACTTCAAAAAATGAAATAATTAAACTTAAAGATTTAAAAACAAAAAGATGAAAAAGAAATTTAAAAAATTCCAAGAAAAATTAAATTAGAAAAAAGATAAATTAAAGAATATATAAATATATGTAACACACACATACATACATATATATAAACATCCACACATACTTACACATATATGGGGATTTGTTCTTTCTGTATGACGCCTCCAACAGTGGAAGACATAAAAGTTTTCGTCTATAGTCACGCGTCACTACTGGGGAACCCATATCTTTATGACAATAAGCGCATCGTCTACACCGTTTATTCTTTCTATATTGCCTAATATTAGATGCCTTCATTTATCCTAAGCACGCATAGTGGCTTCAATTATAACAAACCAAAAGATATTAATATTTAATTTTATTTATTAAGATTAATTATTTATATTTTAGTATTATTAACATTAATTCTTTTGTTCGGTACAAAATGTCAATAAATTTTTTACCATAATGCTTTACCGAGTAATTGTATAAATAATTTTATTTTTATGTATTTAATATTTACATTCGTGTGATTAATGTTATTTTTAAGTCTTATGTTTTTAATTCTATCAGTAATTTGAATCGCATGTTTATATACTGTGGTATTGCGGCAAGACAAAATTAATTGCTGACTCATAACGAATCGTATTTAACCTATCAGGTTAGATTTTTATGGGACCAGAATTTACAAATAAAAAATTGCTATATGATGTAATTAAACAATTGTAACAATTGTTTTTAATTAAAACTGATCAATAATTAAACAAATAAAACTTTGAGTTCTCCCAAGAGCTGAAAAAATTAGGTGTCAGCTGATATTGCTTAGTTTTTAATTAATTGAAACCTGTAGTAATGTCAGTTTGATGCAATAGAAATCTGTTATCTTCATATAATTTATTTCTAGGCAGTATTTAAGGTAAAGAAGTATTTTTCACTCCCTTGAGACTAAAGAGTAATTTTTCTCTCTTGGGCATTGGGGTTAGAGCCCCACAAATGTAATTAGCAGGGGTATTTTTCCATTTATTTGGAGTGGCATCCTCTCAATTTGCAAATGTGACCAGACAAAAAAATTGGCACAAACTCAATTTTAGCCTAAAAGAAATTGTTTGGAGCTATAAATTTATTTTTATTTTTTAAGGGCGTACCCCCCACATTTTACTACCATCTCTATGTTCTACATTTCTTGAAGATAATCTCTACAATTAAACTGTTAAAGATTTTACTAATTTTAGTGTTGACTCTTTTATTAATTAAATTTATTGATTTTATTTTCAGATGAGACTGAACCTGGGGGTAGTCCTTCAGGAAAACGAAATAAAGATGGTAAGATTATTTTGCATTAATAATTGCATATTTTCTATACTTGAAAAACAAACTGGGCTTAGAGCACAGCACTGTTAGTTGATAAAACAGCCTACAGTCTATCGTTTAGTTTAAAAATCCCCAAGGTCATAAGTATTTTGGGTATTGACCAATCAGAGAAGCCGCTGCCAACCTCTCACTTAAAAGGAGAAAAAAATCCCTACCATAATAACCGCTGTCGGGGAAAAAAACCTTCTTTCCGGCATTCGTTCACTTTGTTTGTGGTTCTTCTTTTGATTACATCGTTTTAAAAACTTTTTTTAAATTAATCTTAAAATGATGTTTTAAAATAAAACTACACCAAAAAATGTAAAAAAAAACATCGCCAAGAAAATACGGGTAAAATAACCTGATTTGTTTACATAGTTTTTTCCCGCTCCCTTTTGCAGGGATTTTTTTTAAGAATCAGTGGTTTCTAAACTGACCTGTCAAGATTTTTAAAACGATAGACTGTAAAGGTGATACTTCGGTTTAACCTTTCAACTAGAGCCGAAAGGCTCCTATGGGAAGAAGTTGGTTTTATTTTTTGTTGATGTTATAAATAATTATTAATAAATTATTAATTTATTAATGACAAATTATTTTTTAATGAGAAAATAAGTTTCAATAAAAACGTAAAACAACAACTTTTTTTTATGTAAAATTGATTAAGATTACTCATTCGTTGCTAACCTAACATCTTTATTTTGAATTGGAAACAGAAAATAAATTAAAAAGGATCTTTGATAAACGGGATAAAGCCATAGAGATACATACTAGAGAGGACATAGCCTATCTCAATGCATTATTTTGGGGCTCTCAGGGGCTCTGTGTAACCTCATTCAAACCTCCTTCAAGAGTAAGTTAAGGTTATAATGAATCAATTGATTTCGACTTCCTGCACATTGTTTGTGTTTTGATTTGTATTTTTAACGTTCTACTATATAAGTTATTGTAATTTTGTACTGATTATTTGATTATATTTTTAGCAAAGGTTGTCAGGTTACTTTTTCCATGTTTCAAAATTTAATAGGGCCCCTCTAGTAATAACATCTCTATGTTTTACCCCACCTTGTGTTTAGGGAAGCACAAGAAATATGAATGGGGATTCATATTTCACTAATTACAAGCCTACTTATGGAAAATCATGCTTGAATTTTCCTTTGACGGACCTTTTTATGGACATTTTAAGGTAATAGCAGCAGTAACAACAGGATAACCCACAATATTAGAAAAATGTCTTTAAAAGACTATCAACAAAAAAAAACAGAAAAAATCATATTAAAATAAAAAAATAAGCAACTATAAAATATTTTCACATAAACACATAAATACGGTTATATGTGACTTCTTGTTATTATTTTATACATACATAAATACATACATACAACATTCATCAAAGCTATCAAACCATCTTGATAATATACATATTTCTTATTAGAATTGTTAAAATACAATTTATTATACTTAAAAAATTATAATAAATCATAAATAAAAACAGATTAATTACACAAAAGTCCTATATTTTTTTAATATATATTAATTAACTAAACTTTCGACTAAAAATTAGTCATCATCAGAGTTTAACAATATAAAATAAAATAAACAATTTTGCAAAGTACTTTATATTGCACCTTGGTTTGGTTTGGTTTGGTAAGCATCTGGATGATGACTAATTTTTAGTTGAAAGCTTAGTTAATTATTATATATTAAAAAAATAGAGGACTTTTGAGTAATTAATCTGTTTTGATTTATTTTTTTATAAATCTCATTTTATACATTTATAAGTAATAGAGCATTAATTAATTATTTAATTTTATACTTCAACGGATGTTGGCAGCATTACTTAAGACCACCAGTGAATCAACTTTCGTTTTATCATTGTTGCTCCTTCTATATATAGTATTATTCTACGAAATAATTGATCAAACTTTTGTTTTTATATCATAGCAAGTGTAACCGACCTAACAGGTTTTTATTACTTAGGTGCTGAAGTAGGAAGAGTGACAACTCCGACTGCTCTAGAACAAATGCTTCCATGGAAGAGAGAAGATGAGGATTCTGCTCTGAAACAAAGTGAATTCCCACCTTGGTGCTCAAATAAAGATTATCTAGCCTACAATTCCCCCAGTAACACTTTCTTAGGTAACAATATTTCTCAAGTCATTTTAAACGTTACAACTTATATAGTTAACTTAACCATTAAAAATTTAGTAATAAGATTTTAATTATACTTTTTTACTTATATTTATATTAACACACACAATACATACATACACACCCCTCCCTTAATACATAATACGCCACCCTCCCTTACACCATACAACCACCCCTCCTACAATACACATACACCACCCCTCCCTTAATACATACATACGCCACCCCTCCCTTAATACACACATACACCACCCCTCCCTTAATACATACATACACCACCCCTCCCTTAATACATACATACGCCACCCCCCCTTAATACATACATACAACCACCCCTCCCTTAATACATACATACACCACCCCCCTTAATACATACCACCACCCTCCCTTAATACATACTACACCACCCCTCCTTAATACATACATACCCACCCCTCCTTATAACATACATACACCCCTCCCCTTAATACATACATACACCACCCCTCCCTTAATACATACATACACCACCCCTCCTTAAACATACATACACACCCCCCTTAATACATACATACACCACCCCCCCTTAATACATACATACACCACCCTCCCTAATACATACATACACCACCCCTCCCTTAATACATAATACACATACATCATAACGCCACCCCCTCCCCTAATACATACATACACCACCCCTCCCTTAATACATACATTCACCATCCCTCCCTTAATACATACATACGCCACCCCTCCCTTACTACATACATACACTACCCCTCCCTTAATACATACATTCGCCACATATCATTTTGATACTACCGAGTTTTGTACAATACATAAAATCATTTTAATACATACATATGCCACCCCTCCCTTAATACATACATACACCACACCTCCCTTAATACACACATACACCACTCCTCCCTTAATACACACATACACCACCCCTCCCTTAATACACACATACACCACCCCTCCCTTAATAAACACATACGCCAACCCTCCCTTAATACATGCATACACCACCCCTCCCTTATACACATACACCACCTCCCTTAATACATTACTACCTCCTTATATACTAGTTACTAAAATACCAGCTACAAATTAAACTAAAGTTTGTGAAAAAAGATACAAGTCACTCCAAATTTAATTTACAATTTGCAATGATTGATTTTCCCTCTGTTCATTTAATTTTCTAATGAAGCTCATTTTTACTACTTGAGGCTGGCTTGGTTCGTCCTCAAAATAAAATAAAAACACCAAATTTATACTGCAGCATGTCTTTGGACTTGTTTCGTTCGTCCAGATAGTAAATGCAGTCGTTTTTCCCCAGCAATCACCCATACAGGCACTGACCTAGCTCAATCCTTCGTAACTTTTATGATAAAAAAACAGTAGATATACTTCCCATATTGAAAATAAATTTAGATAAAGGGATCATTTATTACATGAAGGGATTTGCTTGAACCAAATTTCAATCTAAATGGATTAATTTTTAGTTTTTTATAAATTTTTAAAAACATATAATAGCCATATGATAACAATTGAACTAATGCTGATAATGAGTTGAAACATCACACACATGTTAGTCTTATATATGACTACATGAGTGTCAACTCACAAATCGATTAATTTTTTTTTTCTTTGTTTAATGCATTTTTGAACTTTTATATTTTAATTATTTATACATGTATTTATTTAATTCTTATTTTTTTCATCTCATTAATTTATTCAATGTTTATTTCTTTCATTTATATTTTTTAATTATTAATACATGAATTTATTTAATTCTTATTTTTCATCACATTTATGTATTTAATATTTTTTTATATTTTTAATTATTTATACTTGCAATTATTTGATTCTTATTTTTATATCATTAATATATTCAATATTCATTTCTTTTATTTATATATTTGACTTATTTATCCATGTATTTATTTAATTATTATTTTTTCCCATTTATTTGTATAATATTTATTTTTATTTGTATTTTTAATTATTTACTCATGAATTTATTTAATTCTTATTTTTCATCTGATTTATGTATGTAATATTTATTTCTTTTATTTATATATTTTCATTATTTATACATGTATTTATTTAATTCTTATTTTTTTTCTCATTTATTTTGTGTAATATTTATTTCTTTTATTTATATATTTTCATTATTTATACATGTATTTATTAATTTTATTTTTTTCTCATTTATTGTGAATATTTATTTTTTTCATTTATATTTTAAATTATTTATACATGCATTTATTTAATTCTTATTTTTTATCTCATTTATGTATTTAATATTTATTTATTTTGTTTAAATATTTCAATTACTTATACATGTATTTATTTAATACCACAAATTTTAAAAATTTATAAAATGCAGAAAAATGTTTCTATCGATTTGAAATTTGGCAGGCATGTAGCCACATATATGGCAAGCAAATGTGCCATGTTTCAGCATTAGTTTGATTTTTATCAAATTGTTAAAAATAATCCAATTAATTTGAAATTCGTGCAATAAATAAGAATACTTTTTTGGGCAAAAAAATATGTATATCTTTTTGCTTAATAAATGAGTTTACGTCCCGAACCAGAGGCTCCGGTTTACACAAAATAAGTATTGTATACTTTTGCCAATAAAGAACTTAATGAGTTTATTACTAATAACTAAGTTTAATAACTAATCTTAATAACAAGCTTAATAATAACTAAACTTAATAACTAAGTTTCGATTTAATAAGGCAAGTATATCAACGGTTTTTGTTGGATGATGAAAGTTAAGCAGCAATGAACAAGGCCAGTGCCTGGATGGGCGACCACTGGGAATAAAACAAATGTGTTTCCTTGTCTAAGGATGAGTGAAGCGAGCCCATAGAGGAAAAGAAATGAGAATGAGCGAAGAAAAACTGATGTGGTTATAATACGACAAACAGCTAAAATCAGTTGACAGCGCGGGAAAATAGTGTTGAGGAACCAATAAGGTTGGACTGATTTGAAATTGAGGGTGTGGTTTATCATCCAGGACTAACCCCATTGGCTCCCTCCTATTTTTTCCACGCTGTCAACTGATTTTAGCCGTGTGTCGTGTTATAGGAAGAGTTTTGTGGCACCCCATACACAATTTTTTTAATATTTAGGATAAATAGGCATTGTTTTTTTTATTATTAATTAATATTTCATGCATAACTAAGATACACAATTAATAAAATTTCACACTTAATTAGCAACACTATAATTATTTTTATAAAATATTTTATCACGTCAAAAATTAACCACAGTTAACTAACAAACCAAAAACACTCTTTCTGCTTTTATAAATTGCTTTTACACATTGACATATTTAGCAACAAAACACAAACTAAATAAAACACTGCTTTACCTAAATAGGTTGAGTTTTAACAGTTAAAATTAGTGAGGAAAGAACGAACAATTCAAATTCTTGGTTTCTGTTTTTTTAACTAACTGTCTACTTATTTAAAACACAACTATTATTGAAAGAGTCAAATTTGCCAATAGAATTCATACCTCGTTATTGGCAGGGTTTCAAAAGATCTAAACCCAAAACTATTATTAAAGGGGTCAAAATGAACCAATAGGATTCCTTTCCACACTATTTATTAAAAAGCTGTCAACGAAATGCTTACTTTCACTTATTATTGAAGAGCTGTCAACTGATCTAAACTAAAACTATTATTATAAGGATCAAAATGAAACAATAGGATTTCATTCCCTCATTAATTATTGGTGTGCTGTCAATTGTTGTAGGAGTCAAAATAGGCCCAAAAAATTATATTCCCCCGACTGATTTTTTAAACAAGCTTTTAATCCAGGGAGTGACAGTGCTAATTACACGTATTACATAAAAATTTGGCTCGGGGTACTCAGAACTTTGCCCCACCACATGAATTCCCTTCGTTCATCCTCACTTTTAACTCGCTTTGCTCGACCTCGAAATATAAAAATCATCAAATTTAAGGATGTAAATAAAAGTCTATCTACAAATAAATTTCAACCAATGTAATGATGACAAAACCGGCTTTCAACCTAATACAGGTCATCCTCAGTGCCGGTGAGAAGAAGCTAATTTTTCCTCTTAAGTCTTGTTACAAGATTTGAGAGATTTGTCTGCATCCAGTCTCAAATCTTGTAACAAGACTCAAGAGGAAAAATTAGCTTCTTCTCACCGGCACTGAGGATGACCTTTATTAGGTTGAAAGCCGGTTTTGTCATCATTACATTGGTTGAAATTTATTTGTGGATAGACTTTTATTTACATCCTTATGGTATAAAATCCACTAGCGCTTATAATTCAAATATCATCAAATTTATAATGCAACAAACAGTAAATACATTAGTAGATTATTCAGTGTTCTATTATCTTTTGTGTAGAACTCCATACTGACTAGGTTAAGAAAAAGACTTCAGTTCTACAAATACTTTATAAAATGCTTTACAAATACTATAAAGTATTTGTAGAACTAAAGTCTTTTTCTTAACCTAGTCAAAATACATTAGTTTTAATCCCTGTGGTCACCTACTCAGGTACTAACCTTGCTCTATGGAACTTAACTTTTATTATTCAAAAAAGTCTGTAGACATGATTTTGAATGAGCACTAGTGGAGTTGTTCATAATGAAAGTATCGAAGAAAATATTCTCTCCACAAAACTATTAATTTATTCAAAGCGCTTTCAACCTACCTGAGGCCATCATCAGTGCCTGCACAAATAAGTAAAAATAACAAATAATTAAAAACAGTTAAAAATGTATAAAATCAAGTCAAAATACAGTAAAGACAATAAAAACTAAATAAATAAATTAAAGACAAATGAAATTTGTCTTTAATTATTCCTGGTAATTTCATTTGTCTTTAATTTATTTATTTAATTTTATTGTCTTTACTGTATTTTGACTTGATTTTTATAGATTTTTAACTGTTTTTAATTATTTGTTATTTTTACATATTTGTACAGGCACTGATGATGGCCTCAGGTAGGTTGAAAGCGCTTTGAATAAATTAATAGTTTTGTGGAGAGACTCTTTTCTTCGTTCCTTTCATTCTGTAGACATATTTGCCCTATTTGTTGTGTGAAGGGATACATGTATACTTAAGTTAAACACGATAGAATTATTTTTTTGATTTTTAACAATGTTTAAAATAAACTTATACGAGTCATTCCATAAAAATTGAACTAATACTATTAAGAGAATGAAACTTGGCACACATGTTGGTCTTATATATGACTACATGCGTGCCAAATCTTAAATCAATAAAAAAAAATTATTAGTTTTGATGCTGAGTCATTGTTGCTGATTATTGATGACAGTAATATATAAAAAAATTAACTGTACCAAAAGATTTATTTTTATACCGAGTTTCAACTTTCTATGATAACAGACACACACACATACACACACACACATACACACACACACACACACACACACACACACACACACACACACACACACACACACATACAGACAGAGTTATGGATTTTTAGTGCTAGGCAATACTTTTCCTATACACCTATTGTCCAAATGGGGAAAAGTAAAAAATATAAGCGTCAATTCCCAATGAAAATTCTCTATAAAAGTAGAATGAGCGTGAATGGAGTCCATCATAAATAATAAAAGAAAAGAAGTCTCTCCACAAAAAAAACTTTATTGGCAAAGCGCTTTCAACCTAACTAGAGGCCATCATCAGTGCAAAACAGTTGAGATATTCTTTAACATCACAAAGGTTTTGCACTAATGATGGCCTCTAGTTAGGTTGAAGCGCTTTGCCAATAATGTTTGTTTTGTGGAGAGACTTCTTTTCTTTTATTATTCCCTATAAACTTCACAATTCAACTCACTGTCCCATGTTTTCGATTCGTGTTTACATTTATTTTCTACATTAATATGAAATAAATGTAAAAATATAGTCATTAATTCATTTTTAGATTATTTTTAGATTGTAAGTTATTAGATATAAGTTAATTAGCGAAACATCTTTTTTGTAGAACTCCATAATTATTTAGAACAAGGTTGACTTTAGTTCTACAATTATTTAGAAAGAAAGCTATATATTTCAACCCCTTTGGGTCATCATCAGACCTAAACAACAAATTAAAATAAAAAGTACAAAACCTTTGACAAAAACAAAACATTATAAGTAAGGTAGCTAAATTAAAATTTAAATACAAACAAATCAAAATTTACTACATCCTCATAAGATTATTTAACAACTAGTAGTTAGTAGTAGTTGTTAAATAATCTTATGAGGATGTAGTATTGTTGTATCTTATGAGGATGTAGTAAGATTTGTTTTGTTTGTATTTGAATTTTAATTTAGCTACCTTATTTATAATGTTTTGTTTTTGTCAAATGTTTTGTACTTTTTTTTATTTGTTGTTTAGGCCTGAAGATGACCCAAAGGGGTTGAAATATATAGCTTTATTTCTAAATAATTGTAGAACTAAAGTCATCCTTGTTTTAAAAAAATATTAGATATATTTATCATAACAACTGTAGATTTTACGTTCAGATTGTATTATTAAATAATACTTAAATTTGGTTCATTGGTATTTGTAATTTTAGTATTTTTCTTAGAGTATTACAAAAAAAACTAAATTTAGATCTACTTCCAGGGGGGCTGACCCCTCAATAATAAAAAAAAATGTTAATAAGTTTCATCCGTCCAGAGTTTTTTCTACGAAGCATCAAAGTATATTACGTATTCTTAAAAAGATTCTTGATGAACATTGAAAGAGCATAGAACCGTAAACACAATAGAATATCAAAAAGCTGGTTTTCTGGTGCTCCTAAGTAGAGGTACCATCCAAACAACAAAAATGTATTTAAGAAATGTGTCATAAATGTCAATTATTGAATGAAGTTCATAAAATAACAAATATACATAAACAAACAAACTGGCTAAGTATTTAATAAAATTGGTCTCACATAGCAAGAATATAAATAAAAGAATAGAGATATAAATACAATTAAAGAAAATAAATAAAATAAAATAAATAGAAAGAAAATAAAAAAAAGGACAAAGAATATAAATCTACTTCTAATCGAAAAGGACTATAGTATTAAACTGGGTTATAATCAGTTGACAGCATGGGAAAATATGGTTGAGGAACTAATGAGGCTGACCTGATATGGTATTATGGGTGTGGTTTAACAACCGGGACTAACCTAATTGGCTTCTCTGCATTATTTTCCTAAGCTGTCAACTAATTATAACCGCGAGTTTTACCAAAATTCAATTTAAAACATTAAAATGCAATTTAAAGTACCAAATTATAATGAATCGATTGACATTTGTAATTAATGACTAATTGAGCATTAATTAATAATTTAACTTAATATTGCAGCAAAATTAAGAAATTAAAAGAAAATTAAAAATTAAAATTAAAAGAAAATTGTATGTTGTAAGGGCGGCAGCATTAGTCAAGACCACCAGAAAACCAGTTTTTCTGTTATAATTTATGCTACTTCTATATGAAGTATGATAAGAATTAATTAACTATAAGTTATAACCCATGAGGTTAGGTGAATTTTTTATTCCGAGGTTGAGAATAGTGAGACCGGAGTAATTATAATATTAAGACAACTAGCCAGCGAGCAAAGCGAGTTAGTTGTGATAAATAGTACCAAAGTACTCTGTCTCAAGATTTTTAAACATTTTTGCATAAGTATGTTCCTACCTCCTAATGACAAAGTCTAAGGCCCGTATTCAAAGACATCTTCCTAACATTTTCCTAACATTCTCCTAACATTCTCCTTGTTCCTTAAGGAAAATGTAAGGAAGATGTTAGGAAGATGTCTTTGAATACGGGCCTTAGACTTTGTCATTAGGAGGTAGGAACATACTTATGCAAAAATGTTTAAAAAACTTGAACTTGACTAAAAATAATAAATACCTATGTGTGCCAAATTTAAATAAATTCCTAAGTTAGTTAAGGGAAGTAAGTAGATCAAATCTAAATTTAGGGACCCTATTTGGGTCTGAATTTTATAACTTATAGGCAATGAAAAATCTATTATTGCAATGAATAGTTAGCAACACAGCTGCTTGAAAATAGAAATTTTAGTATAGAAATTGTTTGAAATGAGTTCAAAATGGAAAAACCACCTGTAGAATTGACACCTGTAGAATTGACACCTGTTGAATTAGTAAACCATTTTCTTTGAAATAATGCAATAGTAATGTCTGTTTAGAGCTTCAGGGATAACCCATGAGGGAAACTCCTAGTGTCGTAGTGTTATCTATTATCTTAAAATATTATTTCAAGATGGTGATAATTTCTTTTTTTAAATTAAATATTATATCAACTGAGAAGTGTAGAATGGGATTTGAATCCTAGACTTTCAAAGGTTGTCAGTCGGTATAAATACAGGCGGCTGGTTAGAAATAATATTCAGCTGCTTGTTCAGCATAAATAACTGGTTTAAAGAAAATTAAGCATACAGTATAACTCGAGTTATATATTCTAAACTTAGGGTTGTAAATATTCAGCAGCCAGACCTGGAAAATATCACTCATTTTGTTCTGCTTCAAACCAAATTTATTTGAAAATATACAATAAATAATGAAGAAAAAGCATAGTCTGCCTATCCAGAGTGGAACCCTCTATATGATTGCGCTAACTCAAAATTTAAAAAAATCACACAAATTTAGGTTTCTTGAAATAAGTGATTCTCTTATTGGCTGGTGGTGCCCAAAGCTTGAAGAGAACATTTTTTACAGCTGACAAAATTTCCAATCAATCGAGTGTTTATAGGTCAAAATCAGATTATTAGAATCTAAGTTCTAGCATTTGTAAAATTGCTGTACTATAATAATTTAAACATATCATTTAAAAATTGGACTTTCAACTATTAAAACAAAGCCCGTAAGAAAAAAAAATAATATTTATATGCAACAATTTATATTATTATTCTTTTACTACCACAGTGGCTTTTCCATTTTTGACTTCTTATGTAGCTTGAAAACAAATATTTTGCCCACTTTAGGGAAAGAAGAGCACACGATTAATTCAGCCATTATTCAATTTTTAAATAAAGTACATTTGAAGATTTAGGTCTTCCGGTGGTGACGGCGTCAATGTAGATGAAGAATCCGACGTTTCGCTTCCACTGTGGGAGACATCTTCAGGGATGTAGGACATCATGGATAGAAACACAATGCTCTACAAAACGGCACTGTTTCAGTTACAAAACTGAACTTAGTTCAGTGTGGACATCCATGATGCCCTACGTCCCTCAAGATGCCTCCCACAGTAGAAGCGAAACGTCAGATTCTTCATCTACATTGACGCGGTCAATACCGGAAGACCTAAATCTTCATGACAATAACCGCGGAAGCCTACGCAGTTTAAAAGTACATTTATTTTTATTTTAATGCCCTAAAAATTCACATATTTTAATCCATCACAATTAGTCTTTTTTATTTATTAAAATTTAGATTTAATTTTTTTTAGATTTTTTTAAAGTATCACCGGGTTTTAACACTTAAGCCATTTGAAAAATTTTGAAGTCCAAGATTTTTTAATTTAAGTTTATTTGAAGTTATTTATTTTATAAAAGTAATTTATTTTTATTTTAATGCCATAAAAATTCACTTATTTTAATTCATCACAATTAGTCTTTTTTATTTATTAAAATTTAGATTTAATTCTTTTTAGTATTACCAGGTTTTAACCATTTGACGAATTTTAAAGTACTTTAATTTTTTTACTTTTAGTTTATTATAATTTATTTATTTAAGTTTATTTGAATTTATTTATTATAATAAAAGTACATTTATTTTTATTTTAATGCCATAAAAATTCACTTATTTTAATCCATCACAATTAGTCTTTTTTATTTATTAAAATTTAGATTTCATTTTTTTTTTAGTATCACTGTTAATTTATTTATTTACTTTTTTTAATTAATTTATTTATAGTTGTTTCTTAAATTGACAATTTCATTTTTATTATAACTATTAAATAGTCATTATGTAAGATAAGCTCATACCAGTAAGTACAAACATGGTGTAGCTTCTTGCGTTAATCATCTCAAAGCCATTTCTTAGCATGATACCATTATTGCTAATAATATTTTGTATTATGTAGTTGCAATATTCAATAATAAAAAATCTAATTTTTGTCCTTACTATGGCTTAAGTGTTAATTATCCTTTTTTACAGTTAGACATAAGACACCAATTTTGGTTTATAGCTAAAAGAGAATGTTCATTGCTTTTAATAGATTTTTTTTTAGATTTTATTAGTAATATGTACATCTATTTTTCATTATAAAGCTTTGAATAATCACCAATTGTTGATTCACTTAGCTTTGGGTAGCCAATGTTGATGACTAGGGGCTAATTTCTAGATCTCCAATCTCCATATATGAAGATAAGTCCTGCTGCTGGGGCTTCACCAAGTATTTTGTTCATTTCATGGAACTCCATGAAATCAATACATTTTCAAAGTTGGCAAAGAAATTGGCGTTGCAAAACCTCAATTTCCTTGACAACCCGAGCTTCACTAGAAGATTCAAAACTTCTAGACATTAATTGTGGAAGCCTTCGTTTTCATGGTATTCCTTTGTCAAATAGACTAACTGACAAAGGAATATTTCATTCAATTGTTACCCGTTAGTCAAATAGACTGACAAAGGAATTACTAGTCAATTAATATTCTCCTGTCAAATAGATTTATTGACAAAGAAATATCCTTGTCAATTAATATACTCCTGTCATGTAGACTTACCGACAAAGGAATATCTTATTCAATTGTTACCACTAGCTAAATAGACACAAAGGAACTTCCTAATCAATTAATATTACTTTGTCAAATATGAATAATTGACAAAGTAATAACCTAATCAATTTATATACCCTTGTCAAATAGACTTATTGACAAAGGAATATTCTAATCAATTGATATTACATTGTCAAATATGAATTAATGACAAAGTAATATCCTAGGTCAAATAGACTTATTGATAAAGGGTTTGCCTATTCAACTTATATTCCTCGGTCAAATAGACTTATTGATAAAGGGTTTGCCTATTCAACTTATATTCCTCGGTCAAATAGACTTATTGATAAAGGGTTTGCCTATTCAACTTATATTCCTCGGTCAAATAGACTTGCCTATTCAACTTATATTCCTCGGTCAAATAGACTTATTGATAAAGGTACATTAACCAAAAAAAAAATTCCTTTGTTATCACACTTATTCCCTTGATATATTTGTTAATATGTCTATAGGTATTCACTGCCAAATGGTTATTATTTTATTTATTTATTTACTAATGATAATTTATTTATTTGTTAAATATTATTATGCACTATAAGGAAAATCATGTTGTTTTGATAGATTTTTTGGTATATATTAAACATGGTTAAGGATGAATAAACACACTTGAGTTTAAAAAAAAATATTGTCAAACCACAATAAGTACATAAAAAGTAGAAAACTGACGGGTTTCAACTATAAATTAGTCGTCGTCAGAGAGCATTTAAAGGACTATAAAGGAAATATATATTTCTTTTTTAAGGAACGGTGTTCATCCAAATGAACACTGCTTGGTGTTTAAAATTAAGTAATTTTCAAACACATAGCTAAAACAGCAAATGCTTTCTTATTGCCATATGATAGGACAGGGAAGTATAGCAAAAATAAAAAAATTGACACCCACTTTTTCAACAGTCAAATAATTTTGAAAGCGCTCTATCGAAGTTTTTAAAACAACAGTTTTATCAAATTATCTAAATGCAGTTTTTTTATTTAGATAATTCTTATTTTCAAATTAATTTAAAAAAATTATACTAATATTCATTAAAATTAATATAGAAAGCAAGCGAATCTAACTCCCACCATAGTTTCTTCTGATCCCCATTACTAATTTTTTTAATAAATAA
This sequence comes from Microvelia longipes, assembly GCA_018340805.1. Taxonomy (NCBI): domain Eukaryota; kingdom Metazoa; phylum Arthropoda; class Insecta; order Hemiptera; family Veliidae; genus Microvelia; species Microvelia longipes. Next base: position 7,357,968 of record JACMZG010001859.1, read on the forward strand.
ATAAATCTTTAGTAACATAAAATACAATAAATGCAGAAAAGTTACATCGTCACTTAATACTATTTAAAATAAAAAGCCCTCATCAAATAGATGTGGCATAGGTTTAATGTCTCAAATCAAATCTGCGCTCCTAATCAAATTTTATTTCTTTTAAACTCTGAAATAGAGTGCAATGGTAGTACAAAACCTGCATTACCTATATTTACAAATTTTTAAATCTTTAAAAAAATAAAAAAACTGTTAAAAGTTTAATCTAGGTCATTGTCTGGATGGGTGACCTCTAGGCATGAAACCAATGTATTACTATCTGAGTACGAGTGAAGCGAGTGCAAAGCTGGGAGGATGAGCGTAGCGAGTGCAAAGCTGGGAGGATGAGCGAATCGGATGTAATGAGAATAAGTTCCACAGTATCCTATACCCGATTTTTGTTATTGCCATAAACGTTACAGAATAAGCCTCCCGACTACGAAATAAGACATGATTTTCTAACTTGTTCTTAAAGCTCTACTTCTTAAAAAAGTTTTAGATTAAACTTGACTTCAGCTAAACCTTTTCTATAATACATAATATACATAATACATAACATAATAACATACATATACATAATACATAACATACATATCTATAATACATTCCTTACTAAAAGTCTTTTAATTTATAATATAAAAATGACGGCAAATGCATGATTTCGTAAAGAAAATTAAAAAAACCATAAGTTTGCATTTTGAATAGAATGTGTTGGTAAAGTAGAAAGTATTATCTTTTTTCTAATTTTTAATTGATTATATTTTTATTAATAATAAAAATTACACAAGGACTGATATAATGTTTTAAAATTTGTCATTAGAGAAATTTAATGAATGCTAGTCTAGATAGTGATAAAAAACGTATCAATATTATTGGTTGTTTTATTGTGTAAGTATTAAATCTGACCAATTAGAATATGAAGTATACCATAAAGAGTGAAAAGACAATTCAAGTTGTTATGACAACTGGTTTGTTGTACTGACAACATTCATGTTTTTAATAGAGAGGATAATTCTAAAACAGTATTTGAGTCTGTGTGAAACTTATAATTATATTAAAACACAAATATAAGTCTTACATCAAATGTAGTAATGATTTAAAAAATCGCCTTAAAACACTTACTTTTCACAAAGTTTATCCGCACCAACCACAAAGTCGTTTTTAGTTTTCAAATATCGCAATAAACACGATTGTAGACACCATTAAATTTATTTATATGGACATAGCAATGAATTTGGAATGCTTAGTAGACCTAGTAGTGTAGAAATCAAGTTATATGAAGCTTTATAAAATATGTTGACAAAGTGCGAAACTTTGCTAAACATATTGGTAAGCCTGAAAGAAATAAATGCTGAATCAATAATGCAAGATTGGCTCTATTGGCTGGAAACAGTTTTTTTAAATTTATAGAAGAGATTTAAAAAAAAAGTATTACCACAATTTAAGTGCTTTCTATCGATAGAGGTGGTTAGAGGTACTAAAGGAGCCAAGTTTTCTTATTTGCTCTGCATCCTAATTAATATGTTCCTACTCATCCAACACCGTAATTAAATAATAAAAAAACAGCTAATTAAATAATTGTGTTGTGGCAAATTACTACTAGCGCTATCCCTTTAACACTTGCACTAAATGCAAGTTCTGAGTTATATTGTGATTTTATCAGTTTACCTATAGTAATGCATATGATTATAATCAGTTGACAGCGTGAGAAAATAGTGTTGAGAAACCAATAACAAGCTTATATCATATTGGACCAACCGTCCAATATGAAAATGAGGGTGTGGTTTAACATCCAGGACTAACCTCATTGGCTCCCTCGCATTATTTTCCCACTCTGTCAACTGATTATAAACGTGGGTTATACTACAACTCTAAAGGCTAATTATAACTTGATTTATTAGTAGTTAGAATTTTGTTTTATGTTTATTTTATGTTTTGATGCACTTAAACTAATTAGTTTGAATGTTTGTTTCTTTCTGTTTTATGTTTTGTGTTTGTGTTATCATCCTTTGTGTTTTTGGTTGTGTTGCTCTCTATGCGCTCTAATGGATTTCGCCGCATCTCAAATAATTTTGGGGCTACAACAAATGATGATCCGAAATTCGTAACGATGGACAAACGAAACCAATTTGGGTGATTTATTTTGTGTGTTTTGATGTAAATTTTTGAATCGTCCGCAAATAAAAAGGCGGTATACTTGAAGCAACTCGACGATCTGTAATAGGTCTATTCCGACGAGAATCAGGTTCAGGCGAAAGCTTAAGTCAACCCGTTCCACTTTACGAACAACAACCGCTTCAAACCCAACCCCAAGAAACCGCTAAAGAGCAACCATCTAGAAGTCAACAACCGCAAAGAAGGCATAAAGTATTTAATAGAAGAGGGTCGTTATTGGAATTTACAACTGATCCCATTCAGGAGGAGAAAATTGACATAGGTAAGTCATTATGCATTCATACTTATGATTTATAAACAAGGTAATGAAGACTTTTGTCTAAAGTGATGTAGATATTCAGTACAGTAAGAGTAGGGCGTGCGTGGTCCAACTCCCCTGCAGAAGCTGTTTTAGATGGGCCTGTTTTTAAGTTCATCGTTTCTCCACAACAGTCTATCGTTTAGTTTAAAAATATTGACAGGTCAGTTTAGGCACCACTGATTCTTAAGAAAAAAATCCCTGCAAGAAGGGAGCGGGAAGAAACTATGTAAACAAATCAGGTTATTTTACCCGTATTTGCTTGGCGATGTTTTTTTACACTTCTTTTGTGTAGTTTTATTTTAAAATATCATTTTTAAGATTAATTTGAAAGTTGTTTTCAAAACAATGTAATCAAAAGAAGAACCACAAACAAATTGAACGATTGCCACGAAGAAGGTTTTTTCCCAACAGCGGTTATTGTGGTAGGGATTTTTTTCTCTTTTTAAGTGAGAGGTTGGCAGCTGCTTCTCTGATTGGTCAATCCCCAAAATACTTATGACCTTGGGGATTTTTAAACTAAACGATAGACTGTAGAGGCAGGTCGGTTCACCTTGTTCCACATATATAAAATAATTATTTCTTCAGTTCCAAGATTAAAATTATTTAAAGGGATTTGTTAACAATGTTAAAAATTGTATTAATTGTTTTAAATGTAAAATATTTATAAAATATAATAAAAATATAAATGGTGTGTTATTTTTTCAACTAGACCTGATGGTTCATATCACCATTAACTTATCATTTTAATGGAAAAAATGCTAAATTTATCTTATTTTCTTAACTACTAAAAATGTTCATATATAGATTAAAAAATGTCTTGTTTACATTCATTATAAATATAAATAGACGTCTCGATTTAAAATTGATAAAATATTGATAACGGCGGCATAGGTGATAACTAGCGCTCGGTGTGGAAGTTGATTCAACTAGCCCCTGTTTTTTAGGACCACCTCAAACCAGGGAGTTGGTCTACTGTGTCCCGCACCCTAGCCTCTACTGTATGAATTTCTACATCACTTTACTTTCGTCCTTTTTTAAAATATTAAATTATCAAAATATATGAAAAGCTTTCGCCCACGGATCTTGGGCATCATCAGTTCCTGAAATTAACAAAGAGATTGTAATCATACTATAATTACTATATAAACAAGCTTATGTCAGAAATAAAACAAGTAGTTATTCAGGAGCATTTCATACATCATCATATCCAGGAACATTTCATATATCATCATATCCAGGAACATTTCATATATCATCATATCCAGGAACATTTCATACATCATCATATCCAGGAACATTTCATACATCATCATATCCAGGAACATTTCATACATCATCATATCCAGGAACATTTCATACATCATCATATCCAGGAACATTTCATACATCATCATATCCAGGAACATTTCATATATTTTGACCAATAAATATTTTTAAAATGGACTGAAGTCTACATTACCTTATCTATAATTCCTGGCCAACCAGAAGATCTAAAGTTACTATATTTATTATATACATTATAGTTATTAATATATTGAACTCGAAAAATAATGGTCCAAAACCAACCAAAAATGAAAAGAACTCATCCTTTGTTCCACAGCCCTTGGCTGACTTAGATTAATTAAAGTAAATGAAGATAGAAAAATTTAAATACTCAACTCTCTATGACTCAACTAAAAAAGGGGTACTACTACTACATAATAGTCAAGGAACCGGACCTGGAAAAACGTGACTCATTTTATACCAATTCAAACCAATTTTACTGGTATAAAATATATACCGTACTGCTTTCATTTCAAAAAAATATATACTGTACTGCTTCATATCAAAAAAATATATACCGTACTTTCATATCAAAAAAATATATACCGTACTGCTTTCATTTAAAAAAAATATATACTGTACTGCTTTCATATCAAAAAATATACGTACTGCTTTCATATCAAAAAAATATACCGTACTGCTTTCATTTCAAAAAAATATACCGTACTGCTTTCATATCAAAAAATATATACCGTACTGCTTTCATATCAAAAAATATATACCGTACTGCTTTCATTTCAAAAAAATATATACCGTACTGACTTTCATTTCAAAAAAATATATACTGTACTGCTTTCATATCAAAAAATATATACCGTACTGCTTTCATTTCAAAAAAATATATACCGTACTGGTTTCATATCAAAAAATATATACCATACTGCTTTCATTTTTAAAAAAATATATACCGTACTGCTTTCATTTCAAAAAAATATATACTGTACTGCTTTCATATCAAAAAATATATACCGTACTGCTTTCATTTCAAAAAATATATACCGTCACTACCGTATTTCATAAAAATATATACCATACTGCTTCATTCAAAAAATATATACTGTACTGCTTTCATTAAAAAAAATATATATACTGTACAAAATATTCATTTTGTACTGCTTTGGTTTGAAGCAATACGAAATGAGTAACGTTTTCCAGGTCCAGCTCCCGCACTAAAATATAATAACACGAATTTCTGTGATTACACTTAATATCTTAAAGTCCCAAGCTTAGTAAAGACATCTGAAAACAATGTTGAAGAAATATTGAAGTATTAACGTGAAAATTTTATTAATAAGGAAGTTTAAGTTGCAAAGATCAGCATGTTTCTGTAATTGTAGGATTGATACATTTTTATATTTATGGATCCCGTTAGGTATCATATCTTCCCAATGCTATTTGGTATCATTGTAGATTATCCCAAATCATTTTTAAATTTACACCTAACCCAAAGTGCCTAAAAGAGATGATGTTATCTCAAATTCAATCCTTAAATTAGATACTTTTCGTATTTTCTTGTCTTGTCCTAAAAGAGATAATGTTATCTCAATTCAATCCTTAAATTAGATACTTTTTGTATTTTCTTGTATCGCACTTCTTGAGGTTTCCTTTTCACCCCAAATTTTTGTTATTTTATTTTCATAATTGTTTTCACAAAGTTTCACATCTTTTATGTTTCTTTATGTTCATGTTTACACATTATTTTGTGTTCAATGCAAACACTAGTTTCATGTTAAGAAACCTATTTTAAATTACTCATACTTTTTCTTATATAACAGTAAAGTAATATATAAACCAAGTAGGGAAACTCCTATACAAACCAATGTAAAAAATTCAGAAACGCGTGATCAGCTGATAGCTGGCTCAAAAATGAACAAATCGCTGAAATTATAATGAGCGTTTGAGCTTTCTAAGACTTACCTTTTTGTGTTTAATTTTATTGGCAACACTGATAACATAAGGTGAGTTTTACTTTTTATCGTGTTTCCGTACTTTAATATGTACATGCTAATTTACAAATATTGTCCTAAATTTTGTGAAATAAATGTTACAAGTGTTTTAAATCAATTGTTATAAAGTGGTAAATCATGTTTTTTAAAGATTTTGTAAAATATTCAGACAAACATTTATTGCCTTAAATGCAACTTAAAATTATGATTAATACGATTATATTTAAAAACTTTAGGTTAATAATTGTTAAATTACCAATAACATTAAACAATTTAAAAGAAAAAACTCTTATCACTCGCAAAAAAAGTTAGTGCACACCACTTTATTTAACTTCAATAACTTATTTAGTGTACACCAAATAAAGTTTTAGCCGCTTGTTTAAAGCAATTTAAACAAACCTGGTATTGAAAGAATCACTTAAACCTCTATTGGATGTGACAAAATATATTTCTTACTTAAATTATAAACATTTTATGCTTAAAAGTAGAGAGAAACGAAGTAAAAGCTAATATGTCTAGTACCGTATAATATTATATAATCGACATAATTATGTCTGTGTGTGTTAGACTGTGAGCGACAAATATGGTCTAAGAACTGAAGCATTTTGAAAGAAAATGCAATATGATCATCCGTTAAATACCCTATTAGAAGGATTATGCAACGTTTAATTTGAAAAATTGATTACAAACTCATCTAGTCTCTTAAGTACTTTTATTCTCTTATTTATCACCATAATGGAGACCTACACAAATCAAAATCAAAAAAATATTTATCATTATTATTATTAAATTTACATGTAAGTTCCTTACATGGAATGGGAAAGGAAAGTTCTTTCAAAAAAGACTTCAGGTCAGTAGTTCCGAGCCTGTGCAATGTCAGGTATCATAAAATATCCCTATCCTTTTAATGATAGAGATAATAAACCCATGTTCATTATATTATAATACGACACACTGCTAAAATCAATTGACAGTGCGCCAAAAATCTGTGAGGGAAAGAATTCTATTGGTTCAGACCGACCACGCTTCTTCCCTCTCTACCTCATGCCAACCTCGGAATAAAAAAATACCTTTTTCGTAAATAAAATCATAAAAAGGCAACACTGGTTGTAAATATTTGTAACCTTGCATCTTTTATTTCCCTCATTGTGCATATTGATCTGTTTGAGTGGTTTCATTTCATCCAATCTGTTCAATTCATCCAATAATTGCGGAGTTGTAATATGATCTGAGTGTCTATATTTGACGCATGGACATTGACGTATTCTTCAAGCATTTCTTGCTATTTGAGTACAGCGCAGAGTCTGTGGTCTATCAACCAAGACACAGACTTGGTTGATAGACCACAGACCAATTTTTTTGGAAAATACCATGTCTTTCAATAGATGACATTCTTGACTTTTTTAAGTTATGAATGCATATTGCGTCATATTTTTTATAATATGAAACAATACGCATTCAATTATACAAACTTGACACAAAAAAGCAGTTTGGAAAAAAAGTAATTATAGCTGACAATTTATTTAAATCATAAACTTTTATCATAGAACTATTATATCCATTGCATTACGTAATTAAACTTTAACTCCACTTAATTCATACTTCCGAACAAATTTAAAGCAACACTTAGTTGATAAATTTATAAGATACAACTATATTCCTACTTAAAAAGTAAATAAATATTTGTAAAAAAATAAAAAATGCGATATCAAATATAAACAAATAATAAAATTCAAAACATAACCTGACTTTCAGTGTTGCCAGAGTAGGGATTTTTTTTGTAGCTTAAAAGAAGGGATTTTTTTTAAAAAAAGAGGGTTGAAAGCATTGAGATTTTGGCGCGCTGTCAATTGATTTTAGGCGTGTGTCGTATTATAATGTTCCCTATTAATGAGAGTCCTTTAAGCTCCCATTACTCTAATTAATAGCTTTACTAAATTAAACACATGTTTTTGCCTTATGGTTTTAAGAACAGAAAGCATAGTCTTTCTGTGAGACACGTGTTGCTTCTGGTTTAAGCTAAAGAAACTTATAAAACTTGAAGTGGATCAAGACACAATATGCTTCCACTAGACTTAAGGTAGAACACTATCTTCTATCTTAGGGAGTTAGCAAAAAAGGCCCAAAAACAAGGCTACTTGCTAAGTGACTATCACCTCTCCCTAATCACTATTGCTATTGCTCGTCTTAAAAAATCCCCCTTATTTTTTCAAAATTCCAAATTACTTTTTTTTTACTCTTTGGCTGATTATTTCTGATTAAATTATCTATATTTTTCTATCTTATTTGACCTGGCAGCAGTGTCATCTTATTTAAGCAAGTACCAACCTTTGAGATCTGAAAGTAAGTAATAAATTTACTATTGTTGAATACATCAGATAACTCTAGTTTTAGAATAACTTAAATTTGTAAATATTCCTTAATACTCGTGTTGATATAAAAATTAACAACACAGCATTCCCTTTCAATACACAGATAGGGTTGCAAAAAAAATATAAATACGAGAATTAAAAAAAATTGAGTAAAATAAAAAAAAAAAAAAATTTAGAGATCAAAATTATTACCTAAACTAATATTGGCATTAAAATAATAAGATTTTATTTTATCTAACAAGGAAAATAAAATTGAATTATTTTATTTCGTCTATCAAGGAATATAAAATTTAAATATTTCATTTCATCTAGCAAAAAGCAGAATTGAAATGATTTATTTCATCTAGCAAGAAAACAAATGAAATGATTATTTCATCTAGCAAGAAAAGCAGAATGGAAAGATTTTATTTCATCTAGCAAGGAAAACAAATTGAAATGATTTGAAATTTTTATTATATACGCCATACCAAATTTTTATTATATATGCCATACCAAATTTTTATTATATACGCCATACCAAATTTTTATTATATATGCCATACCAAATTTTTATTATATACTCCATACCAAATTTTTATTATATACGCCATAACAACTTTTTATTATATACTCTATACCAAATTTTTATTATATACGCCATCCAAATTTTTATTATATACGCCATACCAAATTTTTATTATATTGCCATACCAAACCTCATAACTCTTTTCTGTTTTTTTATACATTTGGTCAAAAAACGGATGCTGTTTTTTATTTAATAAGATTTCTTTTTATTACTCTATAAAATAAGCATAAGGAATATTTATAAATCATTTTAAAACTTTAAACATTTGTACTCTAGAACTTTGCTCAAGTTGTTTTCGGCGTTGACCAAAAAAGACCGCACAGCCATAATGCTCAAGTTAAGTTTTTCAAACTTTTACTTGAACTTATACAATGTTCTAGATTACTTCTCTAAGTTATCTGACCAAACAATTGTAAATTATCAAAATATAATATGTGTATTTTTTGTTTTATTTGATTAAACTGAAAAGCTTTATGTGTAATGCATGATAACACTTTAAGATATGTTTCAGTTTAATTAATTTATTATTTGATATCATAAAATTAAAAAGCATGGTGTGGTTTAATATTTTTTAATAAGATTTTAATGATAAATTATATATATATATATATAATATATATATATATATATATATATATAATATATATATATATATATTTAGTAGTATTTTAGAACATTTCAAAAATTTGTGAAGAAACAAGAAACAAAAAATGTTCTATAATACAGCCTTAAGATTTTTTTCAGAGCATAATTGTTTGATTTCATAAAAAATGAATCAGTTTTTTCATCGTACTGAATCCCTACACACATACTCATCACTTCTGACTTGCTTAGCTCATCATCGGAACATATAAATCACTTATTTTAAATGTCGTCTAACAAGAAAGATGAATTTCAATGTCAGTGGTCACCCATTTACCTACTGACCACGCACCATGGTGTTGCTTGACAAATGTGATTCAATAAGAACCTTGGGTATTCTAACCGTATAAAAATAAAACTTTGTATAATTGTTTATTGTATAGAAGAACAGTATCATGCCAAATTTTTACTCGAGTGGATTATTTTTATATTTTTAATGATTTTTAAAAATTAAGCTTATGTTGATAATAAGATAAAACAGCACATTTGCCGAGATCCAATCATTTCACCAAGTTTTCTCAGCCAGGTCCCACTGCTTGACTTCAAGATAAAAAATGCCTCGTTGTACAATTGTCAAAAAAAATAACGACGCCCAATCTCCCCCCTCCACTTGAAATCCTACTAATTTACAAATAGTAATTACAACAATTACTAATTGCAATTACTAATTTACGATACTAACCTACAATCTACTTTTCCTGCGACTCGTTTTATCCAAGAAATTAAATTGTTATGTCATAAAGAAATAATAAAAATGCATATTTAAGAAATTAAATGTTTATACTTCAAAGAAGTATCAAATATTCATTTTTTAGAAATTAAATTATTAAGAAAGATTCAATGTGTTTGTACTAAAGAAGTATCTTTTTTTTCTTTTAGAAGTTATATGTGTATGCTCTGAAGAAGTATCTTTTTTTAGGAATTATATGTTTTTGCTCTAAAGAATTATCATTTTTTTTTTTCTTTTAGGAATTATATGTTTATGCTCCGAAGAAGTATTTTTTTTATCTTTTAGGAATGATATGCTTATCCTCTAAAGAAGTATATTTTTTTCTTTTAGGAATTATATGTTTTTGCTCTAAAGAATTATCATTTTTTTATTTTAGAAATTATATGTTTATGCTCTGAAGAAGTATCAATTTTTTTTCTTTTAAAAATTATATGTTTTTGCTCTAAAGAATTATCAATTTTTTCTTTTAGGAATTATATGTTTATGCCATAAAGAAGAATACATGAAGTATTATAAAGGGAAAGTGAATATCAATACCTTAAGTATTACGAGGAAAACTAAATAGCAATACCTTAAGTATTATGAGGGAAACATGAATTGCAATACCTCAAGTATTATGAGGAAAACATGAATTGCAATACCTTAAGTATTATGAGGGAAACATGAATTGCAATACCTTAAGTATTATGAGGGAAACATGAATTGCAATACCTTAAGTATTATGAGGGAAACATGAATGCAATATTAAGTATTAAAACATGAATAGCAATACCTTAAGTATTAAGAGGGAGAATTAATTAGTTTCTTTTTTTGGTTTTGCAGGTGAAGGTACATCATCAGGTAGTAGAGGCAAATGGGGCAAGTCTTGGGGTCGTGGTGTCCGGCAGCATTCACTACCCGCGGGATGTGCAATAGATTCCGCCGGCTCTACACCTCCAAGCAGCCCTGAACCTGAGGACAAACTCATGAAGTTTCCACTACCTAGAAGACAAGCTAGTAGGTCTGAATCCGAAGTAATAAGAAGAACATCTGATCCTAAGTACATCGAACTTAAACATCAAGATAGCAGTCGATCAACACAATCTACTGATTTAAGGTAAACTACCTAAATGTTAACCTCTGTAGCTGCAACAATATCACACCCTGGTCTATGCTCTCAATTTATATGAGCAGTATTTGTTATATTTTTTTGTTAACATTAACAAACACTTTGAGCATTCAAGCATTTCCCTTCACTCCAATCTCACTCAACCAATCCACCCCAGAGTTTGTACACATCCAATTATCTACATATGACTAGTTCACAGTGTTTCTAGTTCATCTAGCCCAACCAGACCCTATCCAAACTCACTGCTCTGGCTAGTGCCCGCGACTAGTTCACAGTGTGCCTAGTTCATCTAGACCAGCTAGACTCTGGCCAGGCTCACTGCTCTGGCTACGCCAACTTACTAGTTCACTGTGTGCTTGGTTCATTTGTCTTACTAGCTCCTCTGATCACATAGTCTCACTTGGCCCCGTCCTTCAACCAGTCTCACCAATCTCATCAGCTATCATTCTTTAGCTATATATCATTTGATACAACAGTTTTGCAAAACATGATAGTTCACAATATAATTGTGCGACAGACACCTAGGGAAATGTAACAATCAAATGCAATGCTACATCTGGAACTGTTCCATCATTCAACGTTAGTCATCATTGATGGCTCGACACAATGATGACACAGTATTCTGGTAAATACTTCACATATATTCTTTGGAATTAATTGAAGTCAGAGTGATTCTGGCTCTGTCGGACCCTGATGAGTAAACCTAACAAAACAGAGTAGGACATGACATTGGTCGAGCCATCATTCCTAGGTGTCTCTCGCACAATTATACTGTGTCATTCTTTAGCCCTGACCTGAAAGTCAAAGCTCCAGTGCTATTAGGAGACGTCTGTCTACAAGAACCAAGCACTTCATTCCTAGTCACTTACGTTATTTGTGTCGTTGCTTTCACTTTCTCTGACTAAGTTTTCAGACATACGAAGGCTCAGTATATCCCTTCATCTCCCCCAGCCCGCAGAACATTAACTTTTCGTGAGCTGGACGTCGGAAACATGGCTCCAGACTTGGATCCATGTTATATAATATTTATTTACATTTATTTTTATTATTACAATTATTATAAATATTGCAATAATATTTAAAGTACAAGGAAGTGTAAACAAACAGTGTGTTCTCCCTCACGGCACAGGCCATGCCTCTTGTGAGGGATATTCTCCTAGTATTTTTTTTATATTACATTATAATATTATATATTAGTAGTTTATATTATGTAATGAACAAAATTATATTATGTATTTAAAAAATAAATAAAAAAAAAGAATATTGCTTGACTAGTCACATATAGGGATCAGTCTTTAGTTCATTTGCTCCATCTTTAGTTATTTGTACCATAAAAGTGTACATTTCAATTCATATTTTTTTCCACCAAGTTTTTGTACCATAAAAGTGTACATTTCATTCATAAATGTTTTTATACCAAATTATTTGTACCATAAAAGTGTACATTTTAATTAATAAATATTGACATATGGTAATCTAATTTTATTTTTTTAGGTATGATCAATCAAAATCAGTCGATTTTAGATATCAGTCTGAATTACAAAATCGTCCAGATTATAGACAACAGAGCCGATCTAGTGAAATATCACATCAAGACAGCCGTAATTCAGATTCAAATCGACCCGAATCAAGATCAGATTTACGCCAAGATTCAAGATCATCATTACAAAATCCAAAACCCGAATCGAGGCAAGACTCCAAATCGTCAGATCGTCAAGACAGTAGATCTTCCGATCAGGACCCAAAATCACCCGAATTACCAAGTAAAAACGATAAGAATACTTAGCAAAAATCCGGGGGGAATTATTACCTCCCCCCTAGAGTTACCCATCTTTAGACATTCCTGTATTAAAATAATTTTTATTTTTTGTTGTTATTAAAAAAATGTTTTATATTTAAAAAAAAATGTAATTTTATTTTTATATAATAAATTATTGAATAAAAAGAATCAATTTTGAAAAATAATAAAAAAATATATTGTTATTTTTAATTTATTTTAGAATTAGTAACGTATAAAAATTATCTAAGCAAATTAGTTAAAGAACAGCTAAAATGGATACATTTATTCCAATGGGGGGTTTTTTTTATAAATATCCAGTTTTACTTGAAATCTAAAAAGTCTTTGCTGTGGCAATAGATGATTGAAGAAGGGCAACCTTTGATACTTTCTTTTCAAAAGGTTTAAAAAAATAGTCGTTCTATTTCATACAAAGTCTATGATTGCATTCTGAACAAACCTCTATTCCCTATCCTTTTGCACAGGGATCTACAAATTAACTGTTCTTTATAAAAAAAGCAATTTAATAGTTATTTATGCAACAAGGGAGTAATGAATGCTATTATTTACCTGAGCAGTTAGTTGGTTCTTAAGGCAAATGCTGAGGGAACAATGTATTTAACTTCCGAGGAAGACCAAGGATTCATGACTATTTACTCTCGAAGTGGTACTCTTAAGAAAGGTAATTTTGCCATTAGTTATTAATATTAATAGCATTTTACTCCCGAGGTGCATACAAGATTTTTATCTCCAGATTGAAATCATTTAATTATTGTTATATTCATACATTTTGATATATTTTTTTTTTTTTGGGGTTGGTTCCCCTTATAAATTGAGGGGATGCCTCTTCCAAAAAATAATTGTAAAAATACCCCTTCTTATTAGATTTGGGGGGTTCTAATCCCAATTATAGAACACTCTTTTTACTTAAAAAGTTACTCTTTAATCCCAAGGAAGTAAAAAGTTTCTTTTCCTCTCTTGGGAGAGAAAAGTGATTCTTTATTCCCTAAAAAACTAGTCATTAAACTTCACATAATATACCTAGCATACCTCTAATAAAACAGGTAAAGTTTGAAATCACAAGCAAATTTACCAGTATTGCCTACAGGTTTAACAATACTTAAATTTTAATTCAGTCCTATCTTATAGATCACCTATGGAATTTTAAATCAAAATTTTGGCAAAAATACTATTTAAAAAATAATACAATCCGTTTCTTCATAGATATCAATCTGAATTTAAAATTCATCTAAATAAGTAGTTGCTATTTTCTAGTAGCAATTAATTCATTATAAAATGCTTGTTTATCTAAAATATTATTTTAAATGTATGGCATAAAAATAAATTTGTAAATTTTATTATTTAAAAAATGAATACGCTTGTTTTATAAAATAAAATGTAAAAAAAATAATTAAAAATTAGAATTTTATTTTTCAAATGATTTTTTTTTCATTGCATTATATGCAAAGAAAGATTTACATTAATAATAATAAAAAATAAGTACACTATTCTGATATCGAAATGCAGTTGTTAATAATGAAGTATTATGGGAGATATCGTATAATATTTTGATATTGAAATGCAGTTATTAATTGTGAAGTATTATAGGAGATATCGTATAATATTTTGATATCGAATTGCAGTTGGTAATTGTGAAGTATTATGGGAGATATCGTATAATATTTTGATATTGAAATGAAGTTGTTAATTGTGAAGTATTATGGGAGATATCGTATAATATTTTGATATTGAAATGAAGTTTGTTAATTGTGAAAGTATTATGGGAGATATCGTATAATATTTGTATTAAAATGAATTGTCATTGTGAATATTATGGGAGATATCGTATAAATTTGATAATTTGTGTAATTGTGAAGTATTATGGGAGATATCATATAATATTTTTATATCGAATCGCAGTTGGTAATTGTGAAGAATTATGGGAGATATCGAATTGCAGTTGGTAATTGTGAAATATTATGGAAGATATCGTATAATATTTTAATATCAAAAAGCAGTTGAAATTCAATTTAATTTAATATCGAAATGCTGTGGTAATTGCGATTAGAGAATAGCATTAAGAATTACGCAATATGATGAATGAATGAAATGATGTTCCGGAAACAGACATATTGTTTGCATGAAAGTAAAATATAATGTAAATAAATCATATAGACTGTTTGTATACATGTTATTAACTATTATACGGCCTTATTCGAGTTACAAAAATGAAAAATCAATAACAGAAGAGCAGAACATAACTTTAATGGTGTCATTTTATTGTACTCTGGACATTTGCTAAACATTTTGAGAGACTAGATACTCCCCCACCCCTGTACAACCTCTATTGCTGCATGCACTCTACAAACGGCGGGCATTTTTCAGTGACGCCACATTAAACCACTTTATTCAACACAGACAATTAAATAGTATATGCAATATGTAATAATTAAAACTTATTTTAAATTCATTTTACTTAGTTTAAGAAAAAATAGTCGAAAAATAATGTAATAGTTACGTGAAATTGTAATTATTATGAAAAAACAAATCTATCAATGTACAGTTACGGCACCTAGCTACCCAAGGAATGATAAGAGCTGTTGTATCCTCCCTCTAAGGATTAGTCTCTTTGATTAGAAGTTATGTTTGGTCTGCCTTTAGAAGTTATGTTTGGTCTGCCTTTAGAAGTTATGTTTGGTCTGCCTTTAGAAGTTATGTTTGGTCTGCTTTTAGAAGTTATGATCAGTATGCCTTTTGAATATGATTTTACACTGAATAAATAACAAGTGAATACAAGGCCTGAATATTGTAAATATTTGTAGTAAAGAAAATGCTGTAGTGATTTAAAAATAATAATAATATATTTTATCATTTCGTGTTGGATGAAAAAATGTCCATATTTAAGTTTCTTTCATTACAATGAAGCATTTATAGCTGATGCTAAAAATATCAATAAATATATGTTAGATGCCCAATATTAGATATCTTAAAGAAATAAAACAACAAAAATATTAAGGCATTCTTTATAATGTGTTTTGAAATTTAGTGTTGTAAGCAAGCAATATTCTCTGGAAACTAATTGTCTGTTGCCAATTATAACATGAGTAAGCACACAACAAATTTTACAGCAGGGTCCCCTCTACATATTTCTAACTATGAGATGTTAGTGAGCTACTTTTTGGTACACAGGTTCTACAACACGGTTCTCACCCCTTACTTACTCTAAAATCCAGTCAAAAAGCTACTCTTCTAGGTACTAATTTTATAGTAGTGTCCCCTCTATCCTTTCCTTACTCCGAAATTCAGCTAAAAAGCTACTCTTCTAGGTACTAATTTTACAGTAGTGTCCCCTCTATCCTTTCCTTACTCCGAAATTCAGCTAAAAAGCTACTCTTCTAGGTATAATTTTACAGTAGTGTCCCTCTATCCTTTCCTTACTCCGAAATTCAATTTAAAAAGCTACTCTTCAAGGTACTAAATTTTACAGTAGTGTCCCCTCTATCCTTTCCTTACTCCGAAATTCAGCTAAAAAGCTACTCTTCTAGGTACTAATTTTACAGTAGTGTCCCCTCTATCCTTTCCTTACTCCGAAATTCAACTAAAAAGCTACTCTTCTAGGTACTAATTTTACAGTAGTGTCCCCTCTATCCTTTCCTTACTCCGAAATTCAGCTAAAAAGCTACTCTTCTAGGTACTAATCTTACAGCAGGGTCCCCTCAATCTTTTACTTACTCTGAAATCTAGCCAAAAAGCAACTCTTCTAGGTACTAATTTTACAGTAGTGTCCCTTCTATCGTTTCCTAACTCTGAGATCCTGTCAAAATTTATTTTTTTAAGTTCAGATTTTATAGGAGAGTCATTTTTATTCTTTCATTACTTTATTCTTCTTAGAGAAAGAAAAAAATAGGGACTAATTTCAAATAACCATAGGAAACCCATTGTTGAAGGGGTTTCCTTCAACAATAACCCAAAAACATTTTGGGTAAAAAAATTGTTGGTGTAATTTAAATTGTTATCATTAATTCATTCAACACTTTATTAACTCAACAAATAGTTCAAATAGTCATAAAAAATTGTTTAAATAAATTAGAATAGCAATATGAAACATATTTAAATAGATAAACAGGCTTTTTGTAAATTATTACAATATTAATTGTTATTAATTAGTAAAAGATAGTAATAGATGTTAGTTGATAGCACACGGTTTTTGCAACGGAAAAGAAAATCTGGCAGATAACGAATGAGCTTATAAAATAATGTAAGAAACGCAGCTTCTTACATTATTTATAAGGTATGTACAAATCCATAATGGTTCATGGTAAATATTTATATAATTATTAAAAAAATTGTTTAGTTATCCAAAATTTGATTATACTATTTATTAAAGCACAATAAGCGGAAAATAAATTATATTACTTTTCCTCATTTATACCGTAGGTATATAGGAAAAGTATTGTGTTTGTAAAAAAATCTGAAACCGGGATGAAACAGGAATTATCATTTTCAGGTGTTTTTAAGGCCTCCTGAGTGGTTTTCGCAAAGTTGTCTGTCTGTATGTGTGTGTATAAATATGCGTGTGTGTGTCTGTTATCATCGAAGCGTTTTATGATTTTTTGAAATTTTCACTGAGTCATTATTGCAGGTTAATGACGTCATAAAAAATATTTACAAATAGCACAACCACAGCGGTAGAATGATTTTTGTACAAAATTTCAACTCTATAGCATAAATACACTGGGTATTTAGTATCGTTGTCAGATAGTAAATACATCTGTTTAATACCCAGTGGTTACTCATTCAGGCACTGACCACTCTCGATGCTACTTAACTTTTATGATACAACCAAAATCATGGATAAACTTGTCGTATTGAACCGAAACTTAGCAAACTTATTTATTACGTAAAAGGGATACACTTGAGCCAAATTTCAACTCAACTGGATTATTTTACAATTTTTTAAAAAAAACGTCCACAAGTCATTTCATAAAAATTAAACTAATGCTTATATAAAAATCAATACGAAAAAGCCTCTCCACAAAGTTAATTTAATAAAATTCAAAAGTGGCTTTCAACCAAAACGGTCATCATCAGTGCCGAGAAGAATATTCTTTTCTCCGGCACTGATGATGACCTTTTTGGTTGAAAGCCAGTTTTGAATTTTATTAAATTAATTTTGTGGAGAGGCTTTTTCGTATTGATTATTATAATACACTCCACCTACGCTCTACCTTGATAACCTAACTAATGCTGTTTTACCTTGATGTGATTGTTTTACCTGCTTTACCTTGATAACCTAAGTAATAAGTTTAATTAATAAGTTTCAACTCTCTAGCATAACACTGGGAGCTACGATGATAACAGACACACACACAGAGACAGACAACTTTGTGAAAACTACTCAAGAGGTTTTAAAACCAGTGACATCCTGGTTTTTGGATTTCTTTGCAAACACAATACTTTTCTTATATACCTACTGTATAAATGAGAAGAAGTAAAAAGGGGAACAGTTTTTTTAGTTACACCTTATTAAACACTTTTTATCTAAAGTTCAAGTTTTTATCTAAAATTCTGATAAGGGGAACAGTTTTTTTAGTTATACCTTATTAAACACTTTTTATCTAAAGTTCAAGTTTTTATCTAAAATTCTGATAAGGGGAACAGTTTTTTTAGTTACACCTTATTAAACACTTTAAGTTTTTATCTAAAATTCTGAATTATTTCCAAAATTATTTCTTTATAACTTATTGCAAGCAATTTTTCATATAATTTAGATCTGTTGGCTGCATCCGGTTTTCAGTTCCACATCTCTGATATCAGTGGATTAAACTGGTTGGGCAGTAGAGATATTATAACTAAAGAGGCCTTACAGATTGAATTATGAAACATCAAAAAAGTAACCTGAACACCTTTTATTGTTAATATAACCAAATGAATTGTACAAAATTACAATAACTTATCTAATAGAAAGTTATTTATAATACAAGACAAAGGACAATGTGCATCAATGATTGATTTATTATAACTTTGATAAACTCTTGGAGTAGGTTAAGATGAGGTTACACAAAGACTTTGAGAGCTCAAAAAGATGTTTCACTGTATTGATATAGAGCATGTCCCCTCTAGTAATATATCTTCATGAAGGTATGGAGTTTCTGTACTAGTATATTTCTCACAGGGTAATTTTCTTTGAAAATTTGCTTAAAAAAGACTGTGTGCTATTGATCCTTAAAATATAATAATAATCATATTAATTTTAATGTTTTTAATCCAGTCAGAAAGAATTAATGACAATAAAAGTTGAAATATAATCATATTTAATAAGGAAATCCATAATATTGGTTTTTTATTAGCAAAGAATATTATGTTAAAAATATTATTTGTTAATAAACAAATAATATGTTAAACTTATTATCAGTCCATAAACAATTAATATTGTGTTAAAATATTGCTTGTTTATAAACAAATAATATTTTGTTCAAAGTTTTATTTGTTTATAAACAAATAATATTTTGTTCAATGTTTTTGTTTATAAAAATAATATTTTTGTTCAAAGTTTTATTTGTTTATAAACAAATAATATTTTGTTCAAAGATTTATTTGTTTATAAACAAATAATATTTGTTCAAAGTTATTTGTTTATAAACAAATAATATTTTGTTCAAAGTTTTATTTGTTTATAAACAAATAATATTGTGTTAAAAATATTTTTTTATAAACCCATTTGCTTTAAAAATAATATTTGTTAATAAACACAAATGTGTTAAAAATATTGTGTTAATTAACAAATAATATTCTTTCAAAATATAATGTTATTTGTGTTAAAATAAGGTTTGTTCATAAACAAATAATATTGTGTTAAACTTTTGTTTGTTAATAAATAAATAATATTGAATAAAAAACATTGTTGGTTAATAACAGAATCATGTTGCGTTATTCAGTAATATTTGTTTATAAGCAAATATCTACAAGTTTATTTTCCAATTAATGAATATTTATTAAATTTAATCATTTATTTAATTAATGAAAAAGGTAGGAAACAGGGTGTTTATCATTGAATTGAGATTCATAAGAGTTAAGTGTATAAATTTTTATTAAAATTTAAGTTAATTTGGGTCTTGGTAGTTTTTAAACGGAAGAAAGTTTAGATTTAATATACTTTAGGTTGGGGAGGTATACTTTTGGCTTCTGATTTTGATGGCGTTCCTACAGAGAAGTCCTGGGACCCCTAGTAGTAGTAATATGGGGGGAGTGGTAGTAATTACCAGGCAAGTAGGCCATGTTGTTGGGCCCTTTTTTCCAGCTCCCTAGATAGTGAAGATAGTGTTCTCTTCCTTTTAATTTCAAGTGTAGGTATATTTCATCTAATCTAGACAGAAGAACCGTGGATTTATTTGGTTCCTCTCATGCTTTTTTCAAGCAATCATACATATTTTCACTGACTCTTATAGTCTAGTGAAAACTAGGAACAACACGTGCCCTCGATGGTAAACCAAACTTCCATACACTTTAAACTACAAGGCAGACACACAATAGTATTATAATGAAATAAACTCGGAAGTTTAAAGTCCATTCATTCTGTGTATTAACCGAGAACCTTAACCACACCACGGGTGATGTAAAGCCCCTAACAAGTTGATAACTTCCTGGGTGTCTATAGATTCTTAAAAGGGGTAAAAGGATTTGGAGGGCATCCTTTTACTTGTTTAGGTTTGTAATAAAACTTGGGTGGTCTATTATACCATAGATCTTAAGAACAAGTTGAAAGCATTCTGCAAGTCCATATATTTGTTTAGAGCGTAAGAAGATCCGGAGGGCGTCCTATTCTTTTTCCAAATTTGTACTGACGACAAATCTGAGTGTTCTAAAGCTTTGGTTACATTACCTTATTCTATTTAAAAATATTGACAGGTTAACCACTCCTTAGTAATTTGTAGTAAGTAACCTGTTCGTATGGGACAATCTCACTTTTTTATAATTCCTAAACACAATTATGCTTTAGCTGAACATTTTGTGTCCGACCAAAGTAAATACAGTGAGCTATTTATTTACATACTTGAGGTTACTGTTATGTATATGTCCAAGACATTAAATAATGAAATAAACAAAAAGACTTAAGAACAGAACGACATTATAATTCACAAGTCCACAAGATACACACATGTGATGTGGGGCGGCCATTATGAAGCCATTATGAATACAAAAAGGCCCCCTGCCGGGGCCATTTATAAAAATCTAAATAAAGCTTTACAATCTTTATAACAGTTACTTTTTTACAAAGTTTTTTCCAACAGACAATTTAATGTTTTGGTAAAAAAGCCCATATTAAAGAGCAGTTTTAACTTGAGAACATATAACAAAATACTTCATATATCTGCAACTGTGATATTTTATAGCCAAGGTAGTAGTGGTGTAATGGTTAAAACACATTCCTGCTACCCAGACAATCCAGGTTCAAATCCAGTTAGGGTCTTTAGGATTGTTATGTGAAGGATATAAATGTGCCGTCCTTCAGAAGGGATGTTAAGCCAGTGGTTGCGAGCCAGTGTGATGTCGGGTACTCTAAAAAGATCTCTTACCCTAAATGAACATTGATTAAGCAAAATTTAAGACTCATAAGTAGCTTATATAAAACCATGTATTATTTAGTACAGATGTTTTGCCTTATTGTTGTGAGAGCTGGAAAGTTTAATGTGGCAGTGAGGCACAAGTTGTTTCTAGTTAAAACTTTTTTAAATTAATGATGTTTCTATTAAACATTACACCAAACCCACCTATTCTGGCAGACTTTTAAACTATTTATCCCATCAACCCCAATTGTATAAAATAAATAGTGCCAAAAACCTTATCCGCAGAGTTTTGACCTTAAGCAATCCACAATTTATAGCTGAAGCCACCATCAAAATTAAAGATATACTTAGAGAAAACAATTACCCTGATAGACTAGTCTCCAACCTATTGTTTCGTTACCATAACCCACTTATCCAAATACCTCCTATTACTGCTAATGATACCGACCGACCGAATAACTTACCTACTTACCACTCTCTTACCTACATAGGACACCCTACATACCAAATTAAAAACTTATTTTAAGACTACAACATCAAAATTGCTCTAAAAAAATCCTGTTAATAAAAACAGGGATAAGTGAAAAGCAAAAAAAATAATATAATAATAATAATACATAAAAAGGATTAATACCATAGATTGGTAATAAGGATTGATAAGGTTTAAACACCAATTCTCTTATTTTATTGTCAATTTAACCCCCTTCAAGTTTAATCTTTATTAATTAATTATTAAACTAATCAAACTTAAAAATTTGCCTTATGCTGTCCATCAAAAACTGTCCCAAAAAAAAAATCTTTACCTTTACGTTGTTTTCCTTGTTTTACCAATGTTAATCATAGTTGTTGCGTGGAGCTAATAATGTCTAATTAAGCACCACATTAAATAAATAAATAAATAAAATCCTGTTAATTTCTACATTAAATATTTTTCAAAATTAAAAAACCCCCTCACTAATGCCCAGAGATGCAATGTTATATACAGAATACCATGTAAATAATGTTTCTAGATAAAATTTATTGTATCCCGGCTCTTGAGTGAATTAGGTGCAAAGTGTGTACTACTAGGACTCATATGCTAGAATACTATCTTCTATCTAAGGGATTTAGCAAAAAGTGCCCAACTAGGTGACCTACATTGTAGGTGATCCATAACCTTTGCCTAATAACAATCACCATCACAGGTTTCAAATATGTTAAACAATTAGTTTATTGGCCTGTATAAAACTCTAGTGTGTTCCTCAGATATATATATTCTCCTAATTGGTAAATATTCTTGGTACAGAATAAAATAAATAAATAAAAAAATAGAAAGTGTGCCTATTTGTTTGTTCTATTTTTGTAGAATACTTGTCTGTTTATAATTTATAAATGTAAACACAAAAACGATTAAAAAATAATAAAAATAGTAAAATACAAGGATTTAGTGGTATATATATATATATATATATTATATATATATATATTATATATATATTTGATCACAGAGCAACTTAATTTTTTTGGAAATTCGCTAAAACCTGAAAATGTATAAAAATTATAAAATGATTGAAAGAAATAAAATTCATAATACTAAGTAAAAAAAAAAAATACTGACATGTTTTATTATTAATGTCATAATTTGATCTCTTATATTTTATAGATAAAAAATTAATTAAAAAAATCAAAAACTTATCAGCTGATTGTAAAAACATTTTTTTTAATAAAAGAGGTTAT
Organism: Microvelia longipes; assembly: GCA_018340805.1. NCBI lineage: Eukaryota > Metazoa > Arthropoda > Insecta > Hemiptera > Veliidae > Microvelia > Microvelia longipes. The sequence continues at coordinate 7,381,217 of JACMZG010001859.1, forward strand.
ATTACTGCCACCTTCAGAGGGCTCGTCGTGCTCATTCAGACTAGAAGTTATTCACTGATATAACTTTATTAGTTGAAGTGGTTAGAGGTGGTGTCCGCCTGCTGATGATGGCGTTATGCCGAAACCGGTCCAGGGATATTCATATCTAACAGCAAGTATCAATGACAGCTGATTCATCAATTTTTAAAAAAAAAAATATCGGTCAGATGTTGAAAATTAAATAATAATAAATGATTGGGGGTTTCTCGTAACAGTAAAAAATTCGATTGAAATAAAAAGATCCTACAGTATACAGAAATATTACAAAACCAAATTTGATTTGTTGTCGGATTTAAATCATTTTCAGAAACAAACCAAACGAATATTTTGAAAAGAAAAAAACATTTTTTTATTTTTTTTAGAAAAAATTTTAATAATAAAAAGTGGAAAGAGCTCAGCATGAAAAGTTGGAAAATATTAAATTTTGTAATATATTGGTGTATATATCTAGGAATGTACAGTTTCTATGTATCTATGAATGTATCTAGGAATTTTGTAAGGAAGAATTAAAAAAGAATAATAACATTGATAAAGGCTGACCAGGAAGTTTAAAAATACGATACAATTATTACTAACTTCATTTAAAATGCCTGTGAGTTTTGCCAACGTTTGTGTAGTCTATCATATTTTTTTAAAGTATTACTAATAGTATTCACTGTAATGTAAGTAATGTAATTTAATAAGTAAAATGTACTAAGTAATAATTTACTTATTATGTTACTAGACAGTAAAGTCATGCAATTGTAGAGCAGTCATCCAAATATCAAATTAACCCAAACCAACCCAATCAAATTGACCCAATTAATTTTTTCCATGAATTGTTGAAATTTTTAACGTTAAAGTAAAAATTATTTATATGGAAAGCAAGATCAATCTTTTAATACAAGTCATAATGCTGCTAACCAGATGATACTTAGCACACATGTTGTTCTTACATGTGACTACATGCGTCCAAAATCTCAAATTGATAAAAACATTTTACCGTGTTTTACGACTTATCAAAAACTTTGCTTTGTTATTATTGCCAGTTAATGATGTCATAATAGTTATTTATGCACCAAGGGAGTAAAGAATGCTATTGTTTCCCTTAGCAGTTAGTTGGTTTCTAAGGCGTAAGCCGAGGGAACCAAAGTATTTAACTCCCGAGGCGAAGTCGAGAGATTTATGTTTTTTAACTCCCGAGGCGTAGCCGAGGTGGTAATTGCGAGGGGGAAAATAGAATTTTACTCCCAAGGTACATACAAGATTTTATCTCCGGACGTTGATTTTATTTTAATACGTTTTGTTGTATTTTATTCTAATTTTTTTGGGTTGGATTCCCTAATAAATTTAGGGGGTGCTGACACCAAAAAAAAAATTAAAAAAATTATTGCTCCAAACTACTTCTTTTGACCTGAAACGGATTTTGGTATATTTTTTGGTCGAGTCCCCTTAATAAGTTTAGGGGTGCCTAAAAATTACAAAAATTGATCGGGGACCTGTATAAATATAGAAAATACCACTCCCCTAAAAAATTAATGCAATTGGGGCTAAAGTAATCCAATAATAGGAAACATTTTTTATTCTCAAGGGAGAAAAAGTTATTTTTTACTCCTAAGGGAGTGAAAAGTTACTTTTTCTCCCACGGGAGTGAAAAGTGCTTCTTTACTCTCTAAAAACTAGTCAATAAACTTTACATTATACACTGTCTGGAGATAAAGAATTATTTTTTCAATATCACAACTAGATTTAAGAACTGATCTTTGTACCATATTTAGTTTTGTATCTTTCTACCTTAAAGAAACTAGAAGCTACGATGATTACAGTCCTACACACACACAGACAACTTTGTAACGACCACTTTTTTTTGGGAGTGACTGCTCCACGTAGTACTACAGGTCCTCGGTATCTTTAATTATAAAATGCAGAATTATCAATACTAATGTCTAAATTTTGCCATTTAGGTCTTACAATGTACATTTGTACCTTCAAGAGATCCTTATATTATTGATAAAATCATATTAGGGTTCTAGTGTTTATATGTTTATGATATATATCCACTTCCACAAAGGCGTGTTAAACTTTACAGCTCATACGGGATATGTGCCCATTAGTTATATAGGTAGTAATAGGTATCTACAAGAAAGTATGCTAATTTCTTTTTAGTTAATATAAAAATTCTCCTAATTTGTTTCCTACACTGTTCCAATTGCAGGATTATAACAATGAGGAAGATGCATGTTTGCCAAATATATTTTTATTTATAAGTATAATACATTTAATGAATAATAGCACTTGCCAATTTTTTTAGAGTGTTCTAATTATTTTTAAACAATTTTTAAAATATACTGTTGTTGTTGGGGCGTGTTGTTCAAGGCGAGACCCGTATCGCACTACAGCGGATTTATTTAGAACTTTTCGTTATTATCATTTGTCGCTTAATGTACCTTTTACTTTCAGACTCTTAGTTGCTTTATTCTATCGTAAAAACCGCTTCACAACTTTTTTTTAGAAACTAATGTTCTGGCGGGAAATCACTCTTATCACATGTGATAACAATAATTTATGTGTCATCAATGTATTTCAACTTTTTAATTATAATATTTATGCTATTTTAAATAATTAAAACGAAATAAATGTAGTGGTAACTTTGTGTTTTAAAATGTTTTTTTAAAATGTTTATCAGTGTAAGTGATAAATTTTCATTCAAGTGCTTGTTGTTCACCCTACTTTTCGTTTAATTTATAAAATTATAACATTGAATTTGAGTAAATAGTTATTCTTTAATTGATATGTACTAACTTTAATAAATAAAAAAGGCATCAATAGAGCTTTTGTATTAGTAATCTCAACGCCAAATGCTGCTCAAAATCGGATACAATCGTCCCAAATGTAAGATGATATGAGTACGTACTTAATTTAAACAAAAATAATTAAAAATTAGTCACGTGATTTTTTACAAAAGATAGTGCAGACTAATAAAATAATAACTATTTACCCCAATTCTAAGCAATAATATCATAATTGCTTATATTATAATTGCATAGAGATATATACTAGAGGGGGCATAGCCTATCTTAATACTTTGAGAGGCCTGAAACATTTTTAGTGGGGTTCTCAGGGGCTCTGTGTAACCTCATTGAAACCTCCTCCAAGGGGGAGTTGAGGTTATAATTAATCAATTGTTTTCGGCTTCCCACAGATTGTTTGTGTTGTGATTTGTATTTTAAACATTCTACTATATAATTTACTGTTTTTTTGTTCTGTTTATTTAATGATAATGATAATCGAATGTGATCAGGTTACTTTTTCGATGTTTCAAAATTCAACCAATAGGGCCCCTCTAGTAATATAACTCTATGTATAATTGAACGAAACATAAGGTAAACAACAATCAAGTAAAATTTTTTTTTCACTGATATCCGAGCGGCTTTGCCTAAAACATTTTAAATCCAGGTTTATATGATACTTTTGAGCTTTGCAGGCTTAAAAATATCTCGCACAACAATAAAAACTAGTAAACTAAAAATGGGTTTTGAACATGAAACTAACAAATGTTAGTTTTAGCATTGACCTTAAGATTTGAAATGAACCAATCAACTAAACAACACAAGTGACGTAATAGCTTTTTGCCGCGAATCTTACTTTTTTAAATATTAAATTTTATTAATTGGAGTAATAAAATAAGTCTCTCCACAGGTATCAAAAATTTATTTAAAATAAAGCATAACCGGCTTTCAACCAACTAAAGGTCATCATCAGTACCGGTGAGGTGTTAGGAAGTTAGGATTTGAGTCTTTTCTTACTATTGACTGTTATTAGACTTGAATTCTGTTACAGAATTCAAGTACAGAATAAAGGCCCGTCTACAATCTTAAGTTAAGTTAGGAAGAAGTGAAGAATTCTTCAAAATCTCTTTTTCTTCTTAAATAATTTTTTTTCCCGCTCTTTTGACTTAAGAAAACCATAAAAATGGTTTTTTATAAGTTACTTAAAGAAGAATGTACAACGTTATCTGTTTTTGAATGATTGCAATATTTTGTAAACGATGTGATGTGATTGTTTTGATTGTTGTTGTTTGAATATGTGATTATGTGATTGTTTTTTTTTTAAAATTTTTTTATATAATATATATTTTTCTTTTTATTTTTGAATTATATAGTTTTTGAAATGGATGAGGTTCCTACGTCTGTAGACATACTAGAGATAAGGAAAATAACGCTCCCAATTACCTCATCCATTTTAATTTTATTTATTAATAAAAATAAACACGGTCGATTTTAGAAGTAAAGTAAAAAATATTTGCAAAAAGTCTTTAAAAAATGGAAGGAAAGACCATTGAAAAAGCAATGTTTATTTAAATTGTATTAAAATTGTCATTGAGCTCTGCTCGTTGTTACCATAAATAAATAAATAAAATGTGTGTAGACGGTAGAAAGAAAAGTAGTTTATTATTTAGTTTATTAGTAGTTTATGTTTATTTAAATTGTATTAAAATTGTTATTGAGCTCTGCTCGTTGTTACCATAAATAAATAAATAAAATGTGTGTAGACGGTAAGAAGAAAAGTAGTCTAAATACAGCTATATGTGTAATTGTAACTTTAAAACTTGACTTAACAACTCAGAGGTTGTAGACGTGTTTACGGATCTCTTAAGTCTAAAGAGCGGGAATTTCAAAATAGTTTGTTCTAAGTGAGAAATTCTTCACTTCTTCGATTCTTCCTGAGGAATTCTTCAATTCTTCCTAACTTAACTTAAGGTTGTAGACGGGCCTTAACTTTTTTTTAATTCTTTTATTAATTGGTTATTAAAATTTGAACAAATAATATTTTCAATTTTTTTCTTAGAAATACCTCGATGAACCTAAAATAACAAAAAACCACAGTTTAAAATTTATGCATCTTCTTCATTAGGGTTTTTCATACCTTACTTAGTTTCACCACTTGTATAAGGTGAAATAATAATACAAACAGCAATAAATAATGACAAGTTATTAGTATAGTAAAAATTATAAATAAAATAGTAAAAAATAACATAAACTCAACCAATAAAATAGGAACAATGTTAAAAAGGAACTTATAATGTTAAGGTCCTGTAAAAATTTCACTTAATATTCGTACATAAATAATTATAAGAAATATAGTTCTATAAAAACAACATCACATTGCTTCATTTGTGCCCACTCATCACTACTAAATTAATATGGAGACCAATCATGCAAATAATTATCATTTCCAGAATCGCTGAAGTCAGTGTAGTTATTCGTAATTCATTATTATCAGTTGCAAAACAATTGGGTACGGGGAACATACTTTTCAAATCGGATAAAAATAAAATTAAATAAAATAAAATTCCCGTTTTAAGTCCTTTCGGCCCATCAGGGTATTCACTCTGCGGGAACCACCTCAGGTGGGTTGCATCTACTACACTCTAAGAAGTTGGCGAAATCTTTTTAATACAAATAATATTCATAAAATCTTAGAGCATAGCCCGGGCTGCGAACCCCGGACCTCCGGTGCCGAAACCGAACGCCTTTACGATCACGGCCACGGAGGCAGATATCAAATCGGATACAGTACAAAAAAGGAAAAGTAAAAACTTGAAAAGTTTGTATTATATTAAAAATAAATAATACATAATTGATTCCATTCTTTTGACTTTTACAACAATTTAAAATTATAAAACAACATTGTACAATAAACATCGTTATTTAACAAACAATACATAAATACATAGATACATGAGATCGCCTTTGAGAAAATACTTAAAACAATAATCCTCCATTCCTTGTAAAAACTTTGAGTCTATTTTTAAAAGTTATAATTTTTACTTTTCCTCATTTATACCGTAGGTATATAGGAAAAGTATTGTTCTTGCAAAAAAAAAATCCGAAACCGGGACGAAACCGGAATTGTCCGTTTCAGGTGTTTTAAGGCCTTCTGAGTGGTTTTCGCTAAGTTGTCTGTCTGTGTGTGTGTGTGTGTCTGTTATCATCGTAGCTCCCAGAGTGTTTATGATAGAGAGTTGAAATTTTGTACAAAAATCAGTAAAAAGGATTTGTAATTGTTTATAATTGCTTAAGGGTCATACTGGAGTAATGGGCAATGGGCTTACAAGAGTTGTTATTCCTTTGTCAAGATTTGCAATTGTTTATAATTGCCTAGGGATTTTACTGGAGTCATAGACAATAAATTCCGGATTGTTGTGCTATCCGGAAAAAAATATTTTTATGACGTCATTAACCCGCAATAATGACTCAGCGAAAATTTCGAAAAATCCTAAAACGCGGAAAAATGATGCGATCGGATTGAAATTAGGCACGCATGTGACTATGTATAAGACTAACATATGTGCCAAGTTTCATCTCATCATCAGTATAAGTTCAATTTTTATTAAATGACTTGTGTATGTTTTTTAAAAAATTGGGAAATAGTCCTATTGAGTTGAAACTTGTTACGAGTTGATACCATTACGTAATTAATAAAATTAAGTTTTGTTTCAATAAAACAAATATATCCATGATTTTTGTTGGATCATAAAAATTAAGGGGCATTGAGCGTGGTCAGCGCTGTATAGGTGACCGCTGAGAATGAAAAGGATGCATTTATTATCTGAAGACGAGTGAAGCGAGTCCCAAAGCATGTTGCAGTATAAATTTGGCGAACTGTATTTCTGAGGACGAGCGAAGCAAGTCCGAAGCAGATATGATGAGCGTAGAGAATCCGTAAGCTTGCAGCACGATTAGACTCGAGTATTTCCGGTGTGACAGGAAAACTCGAGTACGCAATTTTTATTTGATCATTAGATTTGGATTATTTTATAAACTTCTGTCTACGTTTAATTAATAAATTCTTTTAGTTGTTCTTTTGATAATTTCTTTTAAATTCCTTTTAATTTTGCTTATTAAATTCAATGAGGCATAGGTACATGCTTTTATAATTTGCGTTACATAAATTTGTAGGTTGGTTGGTTGGTTATTTCAATTTAAAATGTCCAAAACTTAATATGGCGGCCAGTTCTTTCTTTGAAGAAAGAACATTGAAGAATACATTGTGGTAGAGAGTCACTTGTGCTTTCATTTTTCACCGCTATTTTGGGAGACCAGCGCTAGTAGTGTGAAAAAGGTTGAAAACTGGAGTAAGTTTTTTACAACTTGGTCTGCTTTTAAAATGTTTACTACCTTTCAGGTCCATATTTTATTGGTTGAGATGTAGAGCCTAAATAGTTAATTCATAGAAATAGTCTCCATTTTTATTTTTTTTTAATATATTACAAAAATATGTAATAATCAAACAATATATAAAAAAAATATAAGCAAAATAAATTATTTACCATATTAATAACAATTAGAAGAATGAATTTAGAAACGTTTAAATTCTTAGGAGTTGATTCAATAAAAAAAAGTTATTAAAATTAACTTTTTTATATGATTTATTTAAATTATTAAGAAACACGTTCATAAAATTAATTTATTAATATTATTCTTACTTATGAAATTAATAAGAAATAATTAATTTCATTAATTATTTCATTTTTTTTTTTTTTTTTTAATTAATTTTATTAATTTAATAATGATAATTAAAAAAAAAGTTTATTAACTATATTGTATTATATTTATTTTGTAACTTTTCATTTTTTATAATAATTAATATGAGTTTTTAAAAATATTTTTTTTACTTAAAAATAACAAATAAAATGTTTTTATTTTCTAAAAAAATATTAAAAATAAATCAAAAATGGATGGTAAAGAAGTAATGTTATGTTTTTGAAAATGATACAAGAAATATTTACTTTTATATTAAATAAATAAAAATTAATATTATTATGTTGAATTTTTTTGGTTTATATTAAATTTTATTTTGTTAAGAAAACACCGCTTCCCGCATTTAAGGTTAAAAATCACATAAGTCCTGTAAGCTACCAAGTAGAGGTTTCGTTCTGAAGAGTGTCCAAGCCTTCGGCAGGGTATGGCATGCTGAGTTGCTTTGGAAGCTCAAGACCATCCTTCCTTTCACTTATTACCTTATCCTTCAATCCTTCCTTAGCAATAGATACTTCCAAGTAAACCTTCGCTCTTCCTTTTCCTCAATCTATCCTGTGAGAGCTGGGGTGCCTCAAGGAAGCATTCTGGGTCCTTTGTTGTATTCAATTTACACCCACGACATCCCCCAACATCCAAATACAACCCTAGCTACCTTTGCTGATGACAAAGCAATCCTATCAGTCCATAAAGATCACATTTCCGCTTCCGATTACCTTCAAATCCATCTTTTACTCCTAGAACCTTGGTTGAGGAAATGGAGGATAAAAATAAACGAACAAAAAAGTGTTCATGTAACCTTTGCTCTTCGTCATAGTACTTGTCCTCCAGTCACCCTCAACCAAGGCATCATTCCTCAATCCTCCACTGTCCGTTACCTTGGGTTACACCTCGACAGAAGACTGACATGGGCACACCATACGAAGACCAAACGAACTGACGTTACTCGACGTTTTAAACTACTTCTTAGACTTCTAGACCGTCGGTCCAAGCTAACACTAAATAATAAACTTCGAATCTATAATACTATTCTCAAGCCAGCTTGGGCCTACGGTTCGGAAGTCTGGGGTAGCACCAAACCTTCCAACTCTAACCGCCTCCAAATCCTCCAGTCCAGAGTCCTAAGAACCATCACAAACGCTCCCTTCTTCGTTTCTAACCTCACCCTTCACTCAGACCTTAATGTTCCATTTGTCCGCGACTATTGCAAATCCCATTATAAATCCTTCCACGAATCCTTAACAGATCACTTCAATCCCTTGATCCAAATCCTTTCCTCCAGAACTATCCCTGATAATCCTCCTAGACGCCTAAAGCGGCAGTGGCCTAGAGACCTGCTTGATTAATTAATTAACCTCCCTCCCCCTTACACGCCTGAGTGATATCATTGGATATCTTCTCCTTCCCGCCAAATCACGCCACCATATCCCCCTCTCACTAATACTTGTTACATTGAAAAATGTAGTTGTATTAATAAAATCAATTAAAAAAAAAAAAAAAAGAGTGTCCAAAGTTGTGAAGACAAGGTCTAAGATACTTTGTTTCCTACTTAAAGCGTGTCTAAAGTTATGAAGACTTAGTCTAGTGCCAAAAAGAGTCTCATATTGTGAAGAAGAATACTACACACTTCGTCTCGTAACAAAAGAAGTATAAAGTCATAGAGTTATATACTCGAGGGGGGCATGGCTATCTAAATACATTTAGAGTCCTAAAACATCTTTTTGGGGCCCTTTAAGGGCTCTGTGTAACATTATTGAAACCTCCTTTAAGAGTAAATTAAGGTTATAATACACCAACTGATTTTGGCTTCCCTTGACATGTTAGTGTTTTGATTTGCATTTTTAACGTTCTAATATATAAGTTAATGTGATGTACAGATTATTTCATTTTATTTTTAAGCGAAGGTGTTCAGGTTACTTTTTCGATGTTTCAAAATTTAGCCTATAGGGCCTCTCTAGCAATATATCTCTATATATGAAGTAGTGAAGAAAGGTTTGAGATACCCAAGGATGTTGAATAAAGGGGATGACGGACTAAGTCGAATTGCCATTCAACAAAGTGACCCCATCGAAAATTAAAACATAGAGAAGAATGAACACGAAACACACGTCAAAAACCAACTGCACATGCTTGGTACAAACTGCGCATGCTTATGATCCTTATAACAGCGCAGGTCTTAAAATTTAGAGGCAAACTTAACTCTCAATGGGTTTCCCATTGTTTTGCTTGGGAAGGTTATAAACAAATTGAAAAAAGTTCATACTTTTTAACTGTTTTTTGTTAATATTGCTTAACATTAACAACATTAAAGAAAATTAAGAACATTACAACCAAAATTGAATCTTGAAAACTAGCAAAACATTTCCCTAAGCAAACAAAAACAAAATATTAACACATTTAACTTACTCTCTACGAAAAGTAAACGGTAAAGCTTTAATTACTCTCACTAAAGTGGCTACCTAGAGTCCAAAATGTAAAATATAAGCACAAATGACTTGACAAGCACCAAATGTAACAATAACGAAAGCACTGAAGAAAGTTGAGAAGCAAACTCAACAACCAAGAATTGTATAACAACTTAGCTACATAACCTGCGTTTGGCGCCTTTTTTAATTATAACCTAAGGGGAGGTAAGTTTGCTCCTATTTCTCTATCTCATACAACTTCCATGGTCAGAAATGTTCCTTAATGCGTCATCCCCTTTATTCAACATCCTTGGAGATACCTCATCTCGTCCTTCATCTTTAAGAAATAAACAACAGCTTTTTTTTACCACACAATTTAATCTAATAATGTAAGCAACACGTTTACATGCAAAATACAACTTTACATACAATCAAAAATCGGGTACCGGGTACCTCGGAACTTTTCCTCATTACATCGGATTCACTACGCTCATCCTCTCTGCTTCGGACTCGCTTTGCTCGTCCTCAAAAATACAGTTCGCCAAATTTATACTACAACATGCCTTCGGGCTCGCTTCGCTCGTCCTCAGATGGTAAATGTATCCGTATCATTCTCAGCGGTCACCCATACAGCACTGACCACGCTTAATACCCCTTAATTTTTATGATCCAACAAAAATCATGGATATACTTGTCGTATTGAAACACAACTTAGTGTACTTATTTATTACGTAATAATATACACTTGTATTAAATTTGAACTCAATTAAATCATTTTCTGCTTTATTACAATTTCTTAAAGTCATCCATTAAAAATTGAACTAATGCGTATAATAAGATGAAACTTAACACATATATTAGTCTTTTACATGGCTACATGCTTGCCGAATTTCATCGCATTATTTTTCCGAGTTTTATGATTTTTCGAAATTTTTGCTGAGTCGAAATGATTTTATGAGAGAAATGTTTATTTTATTATTATAAAAATAATATTTTTCCGAATAGCACAAACTACAGCACAATTGATTTTTGTACAAAATTTCAACTCTCTACCATAAACACACTGGGCGCTACGATGATAACAAACATACACACACATACAGACAGACTTTGCGAAAACCACTCAGAAGGCCTTAAAAACGCCTGAAACGGACAATTCTGGTTTCATCCCGGTTTCGGATTTTTTTGCAAACACAATACTTTTCCTATAAGGCGCGGTCGAATATCCACGGCCTTCTAGAACATTGCATCACCAACAAACTTTTTTTATAACTTTTTTTTTCAAAATTTTCAGTAATTAGCCAGATTTGTGATAAATGAAGCCTATTTCCGTAATCTGCACACTCTTTTGGTTAATCTCAAAGAGAATTCACTCAACGATTTATTTTTAATCTAACTTGGTACATACCAGAGACTATAGATACTTAAACAGTAAGACTGTCGACTCAATGGTGGGAAAATTTGGATTCCGGTCGACACTAGCGCGGCGGGGGACCTACCTTTCAATTGAGTGGGCGTGCCTTGATTTCCCGCTTTTTGCCCACAATCAGTTTGAAATTTAATTTTTATACTTTGTATAATTATACTTCTAACGAACCCTACCACTTTAATCTTACACAGAACGCTTTTGATTATTTTTAAGTTTTTCATTCAAGTAATTTATTAATTTAATCGATTCAATCAGGTAATAATGAAATAGTGGCTAAAGTTTACACGTGGTAGAAGATCATGGCATTAATGCAGCCTATATTTTAACTACATCGGCAAGATGCGCACATGTGATTTAATGTAATTACCTGATAAAATCGACTAAATCAATCAATTAATTAAATGAAATTTACACTTATCTGCCATCAGTAGCGTTCTCTGGAAGTTAAAAAAGCTTCTATTTACTTTTAGTATCTGAATTTTTTAAATACAGAACATGCAACGGCGAACCGTTTTTATGAAAAATACATACAAAAAACAATAATTTTATTATAATAATAAATGTAGCTGTCATAACCAAGAATTGTCATTTTTGGAAAGCTATTGGGGTTAGTTCATGAGTTGTCCGCACCGGTCCGCCGCAGCGCTATTTTTAGTAGCTTGCGATAATCGAATCCAAACTTTTCCTCATTTAAGTTAACCCCCCCTGGTACATACATAACTACTGTTAGTCGTCAATGTCAACAAATATGACATGTCAAAATATAACACAAATCAGGTAGATAGCATTGACGTCTAACAGTAGTTATGTATGTACCAAGTTAGATTAAAAACGGTACGGTATAAATGAGGAAAAGTAATAAAATAAATTAATAATAATAAAGCCAGGTCAGGAATAACGTCACAGGAATAGGTTATTTTACAACTGTGAAAGTTAAGGTTATGATTTTACACAGGATGTGTTAGGGTGACGTCACAGGGTTAGGTTTTATTTAATTATCTCTATTTTTTAGGTATAAGCCTCTGATCAATTTTTGACAGGATCTTTACCAATTAACTATTATGATTTTGAGCAATATGCAATTTAAAGAAGAATTTAGTTTCCAGTCTCTTGTTACAAATAGGGCAGGTAAATTTTGATCTACAGTTATCAGCTTTACGATGATCAAGATAAAGGGACCATTGCTGAAATATTTGACCGCAGGAGCATCGATGAGGCATCAATCTGCTGGAGCTACCACCAACTGCAATCAAAGTAATGGAATACATATCATATGATGCATTTAGTTCATACACAAAATAAAAAGATGTAATTAGATTTTTCAGTACCAAAATTGAGTTTGGACAAAATCCTTATTAAGAAAACATAGAAACAGTTTTGTTCTTCATTATTAACAGTTTTGAAACGATGATGGCCTCTAGATTGGAAGAATTTTGACATTAAAGTTTTGTTCTGTGGAGAGTTATAATTTGTGGTTTCTTTCTTTTATTATTTAGATTTTTCAGGTTTCAACCTACGTTAATTCTTGGACACCGCTTATTTTTTCACTACGTGTCAGGGATGATTCCACCAGTTAACTGTATCGTCACCTAACGATATCGGACATCAATCGCCGACATAATAACTGCATACATTCCCGTTGTAATGTCATGAAGTTTTAGATCTTCCGGGTGATGACCGTGTCAATGTAGATGAAGAATCCGACGTTTCTCCTCCACTTTTGGAGGCATCTTCAGGGATATAGGACATCATGGATAAAAACACAATGCTCTACAAAACTGAATTGAAGATTGGAGACGAGGGTGGCCCTATTTGGAGCCGGGCGACATAATACCAGAAAGACACTTGTACCTTCGAACCTTCCTATCCCTTACTATGGTAACAATTTTCGTGCTCGAAATCAAGGTCAGAGTCAGGGGAAAAAGGGTAACCCGATCAGGAATAAATAGGGTAACTCGCTTCTACAATCTTCAGCTCAGTTTATTAAAAAATCGTTCAATTTCTTCCATGATGTTCAGTCATTTCATCCATGATGTTCAGTCATTTCATCCATGATGTTCAGTCATTTCATCCATGATGTTCAGGTCATTTCATCCATGATGTTCAGTCATTTCATCCATGATGTTCAGTCATTTCATCCATGATGTTCAGTCATTTCATCCATGATGTTCACATTTCATCCTACAGTCATTTCATCCATGATGTTCAGTCATTTCATCCATGATGTTCTACATCCCTTAAGATCCCATCTAGTAAATGAAGGAAATGTCGTCCCGTTGCCAAAATCACCACTGAAATTCCTAAAACCTTCTCATCAATCATCCTTAGTTACTGGTAAGTGAAGTTTATAACAACAAATCAATTTTGGTACAGCCAGCAAGCCAGGAAAATTCCCTTCGGAATGCTTGTTTTTTGCCTCACCAATCCAGTCCTTGCTCTGGTTCCCGGCTTATGTTTTATATTCATAACAGTAGCACTTCTACTTATTTGTTAATTTCCCTGGACTTTTCAAAGGGAATGCGTTTCAAAGGTTAGCATAAACTTAGGTTTCAACGAGTCCCTAAAATTTTTGGTAAAAATGATTGACCTAAGGGCGAGTATACTTTTGTACAACCTACAGAATAAGCAGCCTCATTACCTTTCAGGGGAATCCAGGAAATCTGACGAAAAAAAGAAGCATAAACCGAAAATCAGAGCAAGAACAGAATTAGTGAGCGAAAAAACAAGCATTATAAAGTAAATGCGCTGGAATTTCCATAAAACATATTAATAGTAAGTCAAGCACCAAGAGAGTAAAATAATACGTAATTCCCTAAGCAATAAAGTTTATCCATAAGTTAATATTTATTTACACACAAAGAGAGTAAAATTAAGCATAATCCCAGAGCAATGAAGTTGATTCCTAAGTTAATACTTATTTACACACAAAGAGAGTAAAATTAAGCATAACTCCCAGAGCAATGAAGTTGATTCCTAAGTTAATACTTATTTACACCCCATAACTCCCAGAGCAATGAAGTTGATTCCTAAGAATACTTATTGAGAGTAAAATTAAGCATAACTATGAAGTTGCTAAGTTAATACTTATTTACACACAAAGAGAGAATTTAACTCCAGAGCAATGAAGTTGATTCCTAAGTTAATACTTATTTACAGCATAAACTCCCAGAGCAATGAGTTGATTCCTAAGTATACTTATTTACACCCAAAGAGAGGAAAATTAAGCATAACTCCCAGAGCAATGAAGTAAGAATGAAGTTTAACCCTCCTAATTAATTTACACCCAAAGAGAGGAAAATTAAGCATAACTCCCAGAGCAATGAAGTTGATTCCTAAGTTAATACTTATTTATACCCAAAGAGAGTAAAATTAAGCATAACTCCCAGAGCAATGAAGTTGATTCCTAAGTTAATACTTATTTACACACAAAGAGAGTAAAATTAAGCATAACTCCCAGAGCAATGAAGTTGATTCCTAAGTTAATACTTATTTACACACAAAGAGAGTAAAATTAAGCATAACTCCCAGAGCAATGAAGTTGATTCCTAAGTTAATACTTATTTACACCCAAAGAGAGTAAAATTAAGCATAACTCCCAGAGCAATGAAGTTGATTCCTAAGTTAATACTTATTTATACCCAAAGAGAGGAAAATTAAGCATAACTCCCAGAGCAATGAAGTTGATTCCTAAGTTAATACTTATTTCCACAAAGAGAGTAAAATTAAGCATAACTCCCAGAGCAATGAAGTTGATTCCTAAGTTAATACTTATTTACACACAAAGAGAGTAAAATTAAGCATAACTCCCAGAGCAATGAAGTTGATTCTAAGTTAATACTTATTTACACCCAAAGAGAGGAAAATTAAGCATAACTCCAGAGCAATGAAGTTGATTCCTAAGTTAATACTTGCCAAAGAGAGTAAAATTAAGCATAACTCCCAGAGCAATGAAGTTGATTCCTAAGTTAATACTTATTTACACCCAAAGAGAGTAAAATTAAGCATAACTCCCAGAGCAATGAAGTTGATTCCTAAGTTAATACTTATTTATACCCAACGAGAGGAAATTAAGCATAACTCCAGAGCAATGAAGTGATTCCTAAGTTAATACTTATTTACAAAGAGAGTAAAATTAAGCATAACTCCCAGAGCAATGAAGTTGATTCCTAAGTTAATACTTATTTACACACAAAGAGAGTAAAATTAAGCATAACTCCCAGAGCAATGAAGTTGATTCCTAAGTTAATACTTATTTACACCCAAAGAGAGTAAAATTAAGCATAACTCCCAGAGCAATGAAGTTGATTCCTAAGTTAATACTTATTTATACCCAAAGAGAGGAAAATTAAGCATAACTCCCAGAGCAATGAAGTTGATTCCTAAGTTAATACTTATTTACACACAAAGAGAGTAAAATTAAGCATAACTCCCAGAGCAATGAAGTTGATTCCTAAGTTAATACTTATTTACACACAAAGAGAGTAAAATTAAGCATAACTCCCAGAGCAATGAAGTTGATTCCTAAGTTAATACTTATTTACACCCAAAGAGAGGAAAATTAAGCATAACTCCCAGAGCAATGAAGTTGATTCCTAAGTTAATACTTATTTACACCCCAAGAGAGTAAAGTAAGGCATAATTTCTAGTGAAAGAATAAGTTTACTTCCTGCGGCGAAAACCGAGAAAATCATAGACGTTAAAACTTCTATGATTTAGTTTAAATTAAAGGCTTAACGAAAGATCAACATATAGTTGCCTTACGACCTTATTTTATGTTGCTTATGTTTATGTATTTAAAAAAAAATAATTAAACATAAATGTTGGTTTTTGAGGCGAAGCATTTAATTAACTGGTTGTTTAGGGAACAATGCCATTCATCTCATCCTGTAAGTATAATAATTCAGAAGAGAACACAAATTCATAATTTAGACAAAATTTCTTTATTAAAAATTGTAAATAAAGCATACAAAACAATATAGACTTATAATAAAACTAATATAGAAGGAGCACAGGACCGTAAACACAATGTAATTCCACTGATAACACGAAACCCGGTTGACTGGTGGTCTTAAGTAGGGGTACCACCCTAAGAACAAAACATTGTATTAAATATATGTCATAAATATCTATTAATGAAGAAAGATCGTAAAGAACAAAAATAATAACATAAAACACCTGAGTATTTAATAAAACCGGTCTTAGATGGCAAAAGGATGGCGGAATACAAGAATCTACATTTTGTTGACGAGGACTACTTTTAATATAATTTTAAATAAAAACGTTAAAATACAATTTAAAGTGCTTAAAATATTGTAAAGCACCGATATTTATATTAATGTTTTATGAATAATCAATCATTAATTAATAATAGAATATAATAATTCAGCAACCGGAAGTATTGCCAACTTTTTTTATAAGAAAATTGTACATTGTTAGGGTGGCAGCATTACTTATATGTAATGTCCACCAGTGAACCAAAAAAAGTCCACCAGTGAACCGTCTTTCGTGTTATGACTGCTCCTTCTATATATAGTATTATTCTAAGAATATAGCCATAATTTGCAGAGATTTCCTTTGAAATCAGGGTTGGCAAAAACCCGGGTTTAATTGTAAAAACCCAGCCCACCCGGGTTTTTTTTAAAAAAAACCCGGGTTTTTTGGGTTTAATGGGTAAAATGGGTTTTTATATTTCTTTTTTTTAATTGCAAGTTAAATAATCGTATTTTTAAGCCTATTTTAAGAATCTAGTTGATAAATAGGCGTAATACGTAATTAATACATTTATTGAACAAAGTTTTAGTTAAATTAAGATTTTTTGTAAGCAAAGATAATATTTATTTCAGAAATTTTAAGTTTTAATCAATAGTTTAACTAAAAAAATCCCCATTCTTAATTAATAACAATACCTAATACTTCTCTCTTGTAAATATAACAGTTAAAAAATAACAGTCACAAAGCAACATTGCATTACAGATTCTTCATAAAAAAAATACAGCACGAAATAAAAAAAAAAAAATGAACAATAAAGTTTAATAAAAATAAAGAGCATTCATATATGTATACCAATGCCTTGATTTATTTTACATGCATAGAACAGATGCAAGAATAACCTAATTATACTTTTTATAATTATTTTTAGCTAATTTCCCAAGGAAACAACAAGCTTTATTATAAAAAACTAAATTAATGAATAAAAAATATAAAAACCCAGTAAAAAACCCGGGTAAAATAGGGTGGGTTTTGCCCATTTTGCCCGGGTGGGTTTTTTAATTTTCCCCACCCGGGTGCCAACCCTGTTTGAAATCCATCTAATTATTATCTATAATTACTAATTATGAAAACTTCACTTTGGACAGTGTTTTCACTGTCCAAAGTAAAGTTTTCATAATTTTTTAATTTATATTTATAAATTATTTAATTTAATTACCCACTCTATTCACAAAATGATCACTTAAAACACTGAGAATTGTTATAATTCTGAAACAAATAAGTAGAAACAGCTGATTGTAAAGCAAGTTTTGAAACAACAGGTGTAGGTATATTGAGTTATGTCAGGGTTGACCCTAAATAAAGATTTTTAAGCCTAATTTTGACTAGTTATTTTAATTTTAGTCTTAAAAGATTACAAGGAACTAGCTTTGACAGGGGACTAGATTTTTTTTGGCATTTTTGTCTAATTTAATAATACCATAGAGCTATATTACTAGGGAGCAAAGCCTATCTCATTACATTGAGAGGCCTCAAACATTTTTTGGGGCTCTCTGTAACCCAAGGATCTTGAATAAAGGGTATGACGCACTAAGTCGATTTGCCATACAAATAAGTGACCCCATCGAAAACTAAAACATGAAGAGAATTCAACACGAAGCACACGTCAAAAACTTACTGCACATGCTTGGTACAAACTGCGCATGCTTACCATTCTTACAACAGCGCAGGTCTTAAATTTTTAGAGGCAAACTTACCTCTAATGGTTTCCCATTGTTTATAGCTTGAGAAGGTTATAAACACGCTTAAATTATCACTCACTCAAGTGGCTAAGTATAGTCCAAAATTTAAAATTAAGCAAGCACAAATGACTTAACAAGCACCACAAATGCTATACCTTCCAAAAAAGTTGGAAGGTAAGTTTGCTCCTATTTCTCTGTTTCATACAGCTTCCAAGGGGTCAGAAAAGTTCCTTAATGCGTCATCCCCTTTATTCAAGATCCTTGGTTTTTATTAAACATCATGGTACCCCTCTAGTAATATATCTGTATTAATAATACTAATTATTCTTAGGTTTTTATAAAATTAAAAGGCGCATCCTAAAATAAATAAAAAAAGGTCGGGTACGGGGTACCTCGAATCTTTCCCTCACATCATCGAATTCGTTACGACCATCCTCACCACTTCAAAACACCGATTCGCTCCTCCACAAATGACGAAAATAACTAAATTTATATTTCAGTTCGTCATCGTATTACTTCGCTTCTCTCCATACATTAGAAATCCAAGCACTAAGCTCGTTTAATACTGCTTCACAGTAGTAATCCAACAAAACCCGTAAATGTAGTGTACAAGTCGTATTGAAATGAAATGTACAGTCTATCGTTTAGTTTAAAAATCTTGACAGGTCAGTTTAGACACCACTGATTCTTAAGAAAAAAATCCCTACAAGAAGGGAGCGGGAAAAACTATGTAAACAAATCAGGTTATTTTACCCGTATTTTCTTGGCGATGTTTTTTTACATTTCTTTTGTGTAGTTTTATTTTAAAATATCATTTTAAGATTAATTTGAAAGTAGTTATCAAAACGATGTTATCAAGAGAAGAACCACAAACTAAGTGAACGATTGCCGGGAAGAAGGTTTTTTCCCTACAGCGGTTATTGTGGTAGGGATTTTTTTCTCTTTTTAAGTGAGAGGTTGGCAGCGGTTTCTCTAATTGGTCACTCCCTAAAATACTTATGACCTTGGGGATTTTTAACTAAACGATAGACTAGTATTCTTATTTATTACATAAACAATAATTAGTTTACATAAAATACGCTTGTTCCGAATTTCAATTCAATTGGGTGGTTTTTAAATTTTTAATGATATTTTAAAACACGCATACATGTCATTCCATAATAATTTAACTAATGCTGATGAAGAAATGAAACGTAGCAAGTTTGTTGGTTTATATAAAACTACTTGTGTGCCATATTTTTGAAATTTTCGCTGAGTCATTATAGTGACGTCATAAAAATATATTCCCGATAGGTTAGCTACACCTAAAAATTGATTTTTGTACTAAGTTTTTAGTCTCTAGCATAAATACAATGGGAGCAACGATAATAACAGACACACACACAAACAGACCTGTAACTTATTTCGTGTTAATTAATTTTATAAATTATCTCTGAATAATAAATAATTGTTAATGAAGTAAATAATAAAAGAAAAGAAGTCTCTCCACAAAACGAAACTTTATTGTCAAAGCGCTTTCAACCTAACTAGAGGCCATCATCAGTGCAAAACCGTTGAGATGTAACAGAAAAAGAGATGCGAGTCTGTGTTTCCTTACTAGGTATTAGAGTCAGACACTGATGATGGCCTCTAGTTAGGTTGAAAGCGCTTTGCCAATAAAGTTTAGTTATTTGGAGAGACTTCATTTCTTTTATTATTTCTGATGGACTCCATTCACGCTCATTCTACTGGTATATGTTAATGAAGTCATAGAAAAAATATTTTTCAAAAAGTAAAACTTCTCGTAACGATGACTTTTTCATTTGTTTAGTATTAAATTTCAAACTCTCTAGCTAAAAACACACTGGGAGGTACGATAATAGCAGACACTCACATACAGCCTCATAACATATAAAAACCACTAAGGATGTCTTAAAAACATCTTAAACGGGCAATTCAGGAGAAATCTCGATTTTGGATTGTCATAACAAACACAATACTTTTCCTATATACTTGGTATACATGAGGAAAAGTCAAAAATTGGTACTTTTTTAAAGTCTACTGAATAGATTTCACATTTAAAAATACATTTCCTAAAAAATAATACAAGAAAAACAATGCTTTAATGAAATTCAGTTAACGAAACATTAGGTATCCAATATTCAGCGACATAATGTTCATGCTGTTGCTTATCATTAGCGTGTTTAGCAGTTATATGCTGATTAAGATGACACTTCTTAGCAAAATGAGATTTGCAATAAGGGCAGAAAAAACGTCTGCGGCATTCGTTTTTGCGGTGGTGAGTGAAGTGTTTTTTGTAGCGGAATTTCAGTCCGCAGTCGCACACCCATTTCATCAGGTCCCGATCGAAGAAAACCGCTTCTAATGGATCTGCAAAATGAAAAAAATAAAAAAGAAAACAAAAATTTGTTAGTAACAGGAAACATAGTAATTAATGGAATTTAAATATAAAAGAAAAGTAGTCTTATTTAAGATTTAAAACCCGAGCTTACTTAAGGATCCTGAGTGTCATTAGAGTAAGAAATTTGACAAAAAAATAAAAACAAATAAGTGCGGCGTGCCTCAAGACTTTTTTCACCTTATTAGAACTACTTCTGTCTCCTTTCCCTCGTCCGAAATATGGAAAACAACCAATGTATACTGAAGTATATAATTCTATATGCAGACAATAAATATCTAAGTTATAACCAGCGATCACCTATCTAGAATCTGATCACACTCGATGCAGATTAACCCTGTGAATATATATGCAGTATTGAAATATAACTTTGCATGCTTTATCCCACAAAGGGATACTCCCTTGCCAAATTTCAACTCATTTGGTTGGTTTTGCAAATTCATAAAAGGGATTACATGGATAATGAAAGTAAATTTTACTTTCATCTTATACTTTCAGCTTAAAAATAAAGTAAGCTGAAATCACTCCGATTAGTATATGGCTAGTATATACTAGCATGTGTTGCGTGTGTATAGTACAAACTATTATATATATACTACTATATATGGATCACGTCAGATGCTACTAGTGTATGGCTAATATCAGATAATACAAGTATATATCTCATGGCAAATGCCAATAGAATAGTATATGGTAAGTGGTTAGATATTGCCGAGCTAATTGTTTTTACACAAATAGACTTAAATAAAATTCTTAACAGTTTTATTTACAAGCGACATTACTATGCGGAAAATGCTTGATAACCATATGCTGCTTAAGATTACATTTTTTCTTGCATGAGAACTGACAGTGTGGACACTGGAATGTTTTCCCGCATTCGTTGCGTAAATGTGACTTAAAGTTGTACTTATAGCGGAATTTGCTGCCGCAAGTGCAGACGAACATTTGGAGCGTTTCGTTGAAAAAGGAGATGAGACCTATAACAGATGAAATTAAAAGAGAAAGTAGTGAATATCGTTATTTGGGCTTAAAGATTATTTTTATTTTTTGATTTATTTTTATTTTTTTATCTATAGACTACATTCAACATCCAAGCGAAGTTAAAACAGTAATTGGTATTCAATCCTTAGGTTTAAGGAAAACTAATTCCTATAATATTAACAAAGGAATAAGTTTTACTAACCTCAAGCGTCAGACCATGAAAAGGTCACCAGTTTTTACTTCTAGCTTAGATTCGAATTCCAGTCAGGATATATGTTTCATGCTAAATAGCAAATATCCAGTTATTATATTTAACTTAAAATGAGATGTAGCTTGTTTTTAAGGAGATCAAGGAACGTCCGGTCCGGTAGTCTCAAAATTGTCCGAATCTTAAGTTCAAACCGTGCATGTTTGATTGGCATGCATATTTGATTTATAATCGATCAGTAATTGGGGGACAACTTGTCTAAGGTAAAGATGCTTCTGAAGCAAAAGCATTCGAGTTATAAGAACTTCTAAAGTCTAAAATGAGGTTGGAGAGAGCTGTAGATAAAAGGTATAAGCGAAGCAGGAGAGGCGTCGAAGTACATTCGGCTCTTATTATGATAATGTGGCTCTTATATATCTCTTATAAAAGTAAAAATTAACACGTGTCGGTTGTAAAGAGTAGTTTGAAAGTTAAAGAAAAAGTTAAATAAATCAAGTCATGATTTTGGGCACAATAGACCCACATAAGAGGTTTAAGTGCCTTGGAGATAATATCCACCGGGGAAAAAAGTCATGACAAATAATTAGTCAATCCAGTAATACTTGCTATTAAATGAACCTTGAATAAGGTGGACTACAATGATCAGACAACAATAATCCTACAATCTTCAATACTGGCTTTGCCTCACAACCAAAAAAGGTGTCTTTAGACTCATAAGGAGTTGACTAAATCAATTTCACAGAAGCTTCATAAAATGAACATTTAATTTACTAAATAGTCAAACATGGGTTCTAAATTTCTCCCTCCTGCGCCATTATATGAATAGGGCTTTATAATAATCATATTGATAAGGCTATAGCCCACCACTCTAGGTTATTTTATGTTCACCATTATCTACTACCGCTACATTTTACTAAAAAAAACTATTAGTAACACGTAATAAAAAAAAGAAGACAGCAGTTCAATATAGTTAAGATTTAATTACCAACCTTTCAACCAGGGATCTTGGTATTAGTATAAATAGCAAACATTTGATTGGATTAAATTTTCCATTTTGTTGGTTTGTCTTTAGTTTTACGTTTACAATTTTTTTGTTTGCTTAAGTTTTAATATCTTTACCCTGAAGACGACCAGGATCTCTGGTTGAAACCTCGATAGTTAAATCTTAACTATGTCGAACTGCCGTCGTCAATTTTAGTAACCTTTTCTAGTTATATTTTTTACAGCCCATTCATATAATTTTTCAATTTAACTTGGATAGAAATTTGAAGGTTATAATAATTGATACTAAATTACTGTTTTTAAAATGTACAATTCAAATTTAATTAAAAAATTAAGATTAAACACAATTTCAGGAGCAAATTCATAATGAGAAAAAAATTGGCACAAGAATAATGGTTAATTATTTATGGGATTTATATATAGGATATATGTGTGAGTCCATCACCTTCTGACGGTATGTCCAGTTACGTCGAATTCTGTTAGGTGATTCTGTTTGCCTAGGCCTAGGATGTATTGTCAATTCCTATTGATGACATCGCCTAGATTGTTGTAGGTAGTTAGGGCTTGTCTACTTTTTCAATACAGTACTAACTAGATAGTTAGATACGTTGTCGATCTTAAGAGCAACCTAGGAACAGTGTTTAAGAGCTATATGAGACTTCATATGTCCTTTTTGCTTAGAACAATGACTACAATATGGACATTGGAAGGTTTTGCCACATTCGTTCTTAAGATGAGATGAAAGGTTATGTCTGTGAGTATACTTATTTCCGCAAGTACAGACGTATTTCCGGAGTTCTGAGTCAAAATAAGATGATAAATCTATAACACATCAACCAAATAACAGAAAATATTATATCATTACGATAAAGTCATCAATTAAGGAACTAATAATAGAGTTTAAAGAGTGGAAATCACTTCGAACCAATCAAATATTTCGTTTTATTTCAATTTCTAAACAATTCTTTATTTTCCGAACTTTTCCCTTTATTAGAGAAAATAGAACTCCAAGTCTTTAGGCTGAGCTTCCCCAGTTTACTTCGTCTTACTTGTCGTAGAGACTTCCGAACCAGAAGTCCAGACTTCCAAGCAGTAGAACTGACCAAACCTTTGTCCCCATCATGTCTGACTAATAATTGGTTTTGATTCTCAACAAATAATTCTGATGAGTTAAAAAAACACATAACATTATAAATGGGACGATAAAAAATCGAATCTTTCAATAAAATGGGAGACTAAGCTGATATTTATTTAGGTGGGATGGATTGACATAAAATAAATAATTGTAATGAACACTAAGCACATTGATCAGAAATAATTTAATTTAAAAAAGTAAACAAAAAGAATTTTTAATATTTGTGTGAAAATATAAGGATTAGTAAAGTAGAAATTCAAGAGAGCCAGGGATCAAATACGAGAAGAGGTTTAAATATTGGTGATCATTTAATTTCGATCCCAGTTAATCGCTTGAAAAGTGTTGAGGGATATGTGTGTTGACATAGGATTACTCCAGCTATATGATATTCCTTAGTCAAATGGACGTCTTGGCAAAGAAATATTAATCGAACTGAAAATTCTTTTTTATGATTAACTTAATGACAAAGAAATATTAAATGAACAGAATATTTCTTTGACGTATGGACTTGTTGAAAGGATATTATAGCCATGTGATATTCCATTGACAAATAGACTTAACAAAAAGGATATTATAGCCATGTGATATTCCATTGACAAATAGACTTAACAAAAAGGATATTATAGCCATGTGATTATTTCCATTGACAATAGACTTAACAAAAAGGATATTATAGCCATGTGATATTCCATGACAAATTAGACTTAACAAAAAGGTTGATATTCCATTGACAAATAGACTTAACAAAAAAGGATATTATAGCCATGTGATATTCCATTGACAAATAGATTAACAAAAGATATTCTAGCCATTTGATAATACAAGGCGAAAAAGTCAATGATGTATATTTTTACAAAACAATATTAAAAATAAAATTATACAAAATTAAAAATTCTTGGTTCTAACACCCATTCCCCTTAATAATTGGTTAAATTTTAACAATCCATAGTCAATGGAATTTAAATGGTCTGTAAAATTATTGAAAATTTTGAAGAACTATATGATACTTCATAAGCCCTTTCTGCTTATAGTGATGGCTGTACTACAGACATTCAGGGACAATGTTTAAAAGCTACATGATGTCTCATGTGTCCTTTCTGATTATAGTAATGGCTGCAATACGGACATTTATGAACAATGTTTAAGAGCTATATGATGCCTCATATGCCCTTTCTGCTTAAAGTGATGGCTGTACTACAGACATTCAGGACAATGTTTAAAAGCTACATGTCTCATATGCCCTTTCTGCTTATAGTAATGGCTGCAATACGGACATTTATGAACAATGTTTAAGAGCTATATGGTGCCTCATATGCCCTTTTTGCTTATAGAAATGGGTGCAATATGGGCACTGAAACAATTTGCCACACTCGTTCTTTAGATGTGCTGAGATGTTACGTTAATAAGTTTTATTTATTTATTTATTTACATACTTGAGGTTACTTTATTACAAAGTTTATCAATTGTCAAAATTTTACAATTAAATGAAAAAAAAAACAAGAAAACAAATAGATTATAAATTATTAAATAGACTGCATAAACATAGGCAGCATAACTTGAATAACAAACTTGATTAAAAAAAAGCATAACATTACCTGAGAAACACTAAACATTTAAGGTGGGAATACTAAATTATCAGCTAAAAATTCGTTAACATTATATTAGGCTTTCTCAAGCAACAATGTTTTAATGCTTTTTTTTTGAAATTTTTGGGTGGAAGTTCAACTATTGAAGCTGGTAATTATTAAAGCACCTTATTCCATTAAAATTTGGGGACTGATGTGATTTGTTGAGCCTACAAGTGGGAATATTGATGTTAGCAATATATCTAGTGCCATAACTGTGGTTCTTAATATAATTGAACTCCTCCTCATCATACTTTGCTTTAACGAACAACAACAATGAAAAAATATAGGCTGAATGAAAAAGTTAACTTATTACCACAAGTACAGATGTATTTCTGCAAATCTGGATCAAAGTAGAATTATAAACCTATAACACGAAAGGAAAAAATTGAAAAGTATTTAATAAGAATAACAAAAAACTGGTAAATATGTAACTGACATTCCCTATATAAAGTTTTGTAGCACTTTTAGGACTTAGACGTGAAGGCGTACTGCCACTACGAGAAAAGACACCTTTACACTAAATGCAAAATTTTTATTTTCAATTTTAATTAGTGTTTATTTTTTAGTTGACCTTGAATCATCAAGTAAGTTTACCTATTGATTGATTTTGTATCGTTATACAACCTTATTTTTATCACGCGTAAATCTGTTTTATACCCCAAACTACGGCTAAAATTGTATCATAATCGCTCCAAAACTAAAACCAGTAAACTTCGTGTGGCATCGTTAGATTTTATTTAATAAAGAGTAGGGTTTCAAAGCGTAATATCAAAAATCGGAAAAAAACCTCATCCGCATAATGTGCTGAACAATTGTAGAAAATTGTAAGCCTCTACAACAAATAGTGAAAGAGCAATCTGAGAAATTTGAAAAAAGGTACAGGTAGCACGGCAAAGAAAATGAGAAGAGGGCGAAATTAATTTTTAGGGGGAATTCACTTAATCTTGTTTAAAGAGAAAAATTTCAGATTTCTAGCAACATATCAAACCAGACACTTGATCTGAACCCAAATCTTATCCGATTGCGATAAGAAAAAAAATCAACAAAAAATTGATCCTAACATTCGAACTGATAACGTCCTCAATTGGGTTTATGCCATTTCCGGTCTCTAAGGATGGTCCAATTGATCATGTAAAAAACAAAACTTTTGTCAAATTTAAAAAAAAAAAAACAATTTTGTTGATGCCATCAAGTAGGGTTATCAATTTATCAAAAGCAATAGATTGCCAAACATAATACAATATATATATATATATATATATATATATATATATATATATATATATATATATATATATATAATATATATATTATATGCAAGTTAAATCTAATGTCTCTGTGGAGAAGTGCCGTTATAGATTTTTAATAATTAGCTTAGAACCAAAGATATTTCAGTTTGAATAATATCCCCCCCCCTAAACTTTAAGTGAGAGAGTCTTAAAACGTAAAGAACTTCAGCATTTAAAAAATAATTTAGCCTAAAGTTCTAAAGGAAAAAATATACAACATAAATATCAAGTGACGATTCACATTTTAAACATAGTGAGCTTATTTATTTTGACGAAATTTGCATTTTGATGTGGCGTTGTGTCATGATCTGTGTCTTTGCCATTACTTTTTTTGTAAAGGAATTCTTTTTAAATACATTTTTGTTACTTAATAATTAAAATTATTAATAATAATTAATATTAAATTAATAATATATATTAATATACAGGGTGACTTACTCTTAATGGGACAAAATAAAAATCTTGATTCTATGGACCAGGATGAACAAAAAATGTCATGTAAGCATAGGGTCGATTCTCAAAAGTTCTCTAGAAAAATCGATATATCGAATTATTCGATACTTTACTATCTAATTCTCTAAAACGATCTACAACTTGAAAACTACTAAAGCTAAAGAGATGCGGTTTTCACTATTCTCAAGGACATTAAATTCCCTTTAAAATGGTATACTTTATGTCGCAATCATCACAATTAAACTTTAATTTATTTGCATTTAAAATAAAATTTTATTAGTACTAAAAATGTAAAAAATTTTAAATGCCAAAATCTTCGATATTTTTCACTCATAGTTGAAACCTAAAAATCTTAAAAACAGCCTCATTCCATACCCTTTAAAATGATATAACATAATCTATGGCTTGTTTTTAACTTTAACCGAGATATTCTTAAAAACTTGATGTAAGTCGCTTAGATTCTAAATTATTCACTATGTAAACAAAGACATTTACATTTAAATTATTTCAATTTGATTTACAAAATAAACTTTATTTTATTAGTTATAACTATATTATTAATTATTCTATGTTTTATTGCAGCTCTTGACTCATGCACTTTTAGCATCAGGTCATCTCGATTTTGTGGGCTTGCCTGTATACTTCATCTTTCATTGCGCACCAGAGAAAAAAATCTAGAGGTGTAAGATCAGGAGATCTCGGAGGCCAGGCTATTGGTCCCTCTCGTCCAATCCAGCGATTGGGATAATTTTCATTCAGTCCCACAAAATCGAGATGACCTGATGCTAAAAGTGCATGAGTCAAGAGCTGCAATAACTGCAGCACAAATTGAAAAAGCTACACAATCAGTGTTAAGAAGATGTAGACTATGTATTAGAGTTGAAGGAGGAAGATTTGAATCTCTCTTATGATTTACATGAAGAATGATTTTTAATTCCCCTTGCAGTAAAAAGTTAATTATTTATTTATTATTTAATTATGTACAAATATACCTATTACTTTGTATTCTTTCAACAAAATTCTTCAAGAAATGTTTTTGTTGCATTTGTTTTATTATAAGAGACTTAAATTAAGTTTTTTAAGCTATATGGGAGTGGAGGGAGGGGGTTGATTATTTTCTATGATTAATAAAACATAGAATAATTAATAATATAGTTATAACTAATAAAATAAAGTTTATTTTGTAAATCAAATTGAAATAATTTAAATGTAAATGTCTTTGTTTACATAGTGAATAATTTAGAATCTAAGCGACTTACATCAAGTTTTTTAAGAATATCTCGGTTAAAGTTAAAAACAAGCCATAGATTATGTTATATCATTTTAAAGGGTATGGAATGAGCTGTTTTTAAGATTTTTAGGTTTCAACTATGAGTGAACAAATATCGAAGATTTTGGCATTTAAAATTTTTTACATTTTTAGTACTAATAAAAATTTTATTTTAAATGCAAATAAATTAAAGTTTAATTGTGATGATTGCGACATAAAGTATACCATTTTAAAGGGAATTTAATGTCCTTGAGAATAGTGAAAACCGCATCTCTTTAGCTTTAGTAGTTTTCAAGTTGTAGATCGTTTTAGAGAATTAGATAGTAAAGTATCGAATAATTCGATATATCGATTTTTCTAGAGAACTTTGAGAATCGACCCTATGCTTACATGACATTTTTTGTTCATCCTGGTCCATAGAATCAAGATTTTTATTTTGTCCCATTAAGAGTAAGTCACCCTGTATAATAATATTATATATATTAATATATATATTATATAATATAATAAAATATTAGTAATTAATATTTTAATTACTTTTTTAAATAATTCTTAAATTTTTGTTGTAATAGACTCGTTTAAATGTTTATCATTGTTTTTCTTAGCTATTAATTTTTTTAATGGCGCCCAACATGGGGCCAGTAGATTTTGCTGTGTAGTAGTACGACTGAGCCGCCTCCGTGGCTGAGGTGGTTAGAGCGTTAGTCTTTACACTGACCTTTGACACCCACGGAGGTCTGGGGTTCGCATTCCAGGTTACGCTCTCAGTTAATATAAGATTATTGTTTAGATAAATTATCGCCAACTTTAGAATACACTTTGAGCGTAACGGTTGCTTCTACCACCCGAGGTGGTTCCCGCAGGGGTTATCCCTGATGAGCCGCAAGGCTCTAAACGGGCATTATTATTATTAGTAGTAGTACGACTTAAGTATGAGACATTTTAAACACTTTGGATTTGCCACAAAATTTTATAATTTCTTCACATGAGTAGATTACTTATTCGTCCTCTATTTTAGAGGCACTTTAATCTGACACAATTCATAGGTCTAAACTTAATTAATAATTAAGAGTTTAGATTACCACTCAAAGTCTTCTTTACAAGGAACAACAAAAACTAAACAAATTCTTAAAACAAATTTAATAAAAATGAGTATACACATACAAAAATATTTACGTATAAAACAATAATGTAGTGATCGAAATAATACCTTTGATATTTTTTTTAATTACTAATTTAGTGCGTTCAGTAAAAAAACTTATAGGTTGGCAAAGGTCGAATTTACATGATTAATTTTTTTATGCTTGTATCCGTAGGGTCGTTCCTAATTCAATTAATGATACTTAACTGTCACAAACTGTTGTTTTGAACAATTGTTTGTAAGATTATAGGGTGAGATATTCAAGTTTGATTGGAGTTTGACACAAATATGCTCGTTTCCTAGGAGATTTAAGAAAAAACTTGTAACCTTCTAGTGTTTTTTAATAAAACTCTTTGAAAATCGCTAATAATTACAAATCTACACTTGTACATTAGTGATACAAATTTCTTACAATTATTAGTAAACTTGTAGCTTTTTACTTGTAGTATACAAGACTTGTTCTTTCGTGAAACGCGAACCCTAAAAAGCGCTTATGAACCCACCTCTATATTTCATTCATCTTGAACTGTACCTACAACATGTATATACAATCTTAACACACAATATGCTTAAGGGCAATATGCGTCTTTAAATGACTTTTCTGCTTATAATACAGGAAGCAAACCGGACATTGAAAGAGTCTACCACACGAATTCTTCAAATGCGACCTTATGTTCTTCTTGTGAGTGAACTTCAAACCGCATCTGCAAACGTATTTCTGATGCTCTGCACTAAAATATACTGAAAAATCTGAAAGCAGTAAGTCAATTTAGGCCATTGCACTCATCAATTAAATCGAATTCAGCAAATAGCTCCCGAAATAATTATCCACTTTGTAGCACACATATTTAAGACTTGACATTGATTTGAGATTTGACCACTTGTTCAAACCCTAGTAAGTAGCCCACTTATTAGGGGCCTAAGTTAGAAGTGGTCTAGACTAATGGCTCCCACAGGTGGACTAGACTAATGACTCCCAGAGGTCGACAAGACCAATGGCTCCCAGAGGTGGACTAGACTAATGGCTCCCAGAGGTGGACTAGACTAATGGCCCCCAGAGGTGGACTAGACTAATGGCTCCCAGAGGTGGACTAGACTAATGGCCCCCAGAGGTGGACTAGATATGGTCCCAGAGGTGACAGGACAATGGCTCCCAGAGGTGGACTAGACTAATGGCTCCTAGAGGTGGGACCTAGACTAATGACTCCAGAGGTGGACTGACTATGGCTCCCAGAGGTGGACTAGACTAATGGCTCCCAGAGGCCGACTAGACTAATGGCTCCCAGAGGTCGACTAGACTAATGGCTCCCAGAGGGGGACTAGACCAATGGCTCCCAGATGTGGATTAGACTCATGGATCCCAGAGGTGGACTAGACTAATGGCTCCCAGAGGTGGACTAGACTAAGCTCCAGGAGGACTAAGCATGCTATTAGATTGCAAGGATGTCGAATGCGAATCTATTGCTATATAAGCTGTCTACAAAAAAAAAATCTTCAAGAAGAAAAATTAACATTTTTTTTTATTAGAGTGTATTTAAGAGCGTGGTATGGTGCTACAAGTGCGAGTCTGACTGCATTGGGTGTGGCCCCAATGTCTGACTTGCATTTTTATTCAATCATTAGTCAATAACGAGGCTATAGATTTAAAATTAGCATAGTGCACTAAAAAGAAAATATAATTAGGCTAGGTAACATTATTGTTATTCGTTATTGTAAATATTGTATATACTTATTTTATTTGAGAATACTTTTTATTAATTAATGTTACTAATTTTTAATTAACGCTTAATTTTTATTAAATTAAAGTAATCTGTGTGTAAGTAATAAAGTAATTTTTTATTTTACTTTTGGCATGTTTTCTTAAAACACTTCCTTGGTATTTCCTTGACTCATCTTTTAATCATTAAGTGGACACTAGGGTTATTTTACCTGAAAGTATTTTGGTAAACAAGTTTGTGTTAATTACTAATGTATTAATAACTCTATTCAAAGTTATAAGCTATCTTGCCTTTCTTTATTCTATTCAGTTTTTGTGAAATTCTATAAATTTTCATATTTATAATAGGAAGAGGGGGGGGGAGGTCAGGCAAGGGGGGGGGGGACACACAAAGTTTCAGATGTCATAATAATGACTTGTTTGAAAATAAATTCAGACCAAAAACAAAATGAAAATTCTTGAAACTGAATTGGACTATTATACTCACTACTTAGCTTTCACCTACTGCGAGATATGATGACAGTGTTTTGTATGTTACACATTAGGTACAAAAACATAATATGCCAATGAATTGATAACAAAAAACATATTGTATGAGTTATACTTAACAGTGTAGAGGGAAATAATGTTTTTTGAAATGTTTTTCAGAAAACCACAATTTTTTTTTTAATTTTCACCATTAAATATGAGATTAGGTACAAAATAAGATCATTTTAGATCATAATAATAAGTTCATAGTGTCTAGTTAGTGGGTTAAGTATTATTTTTACCTAGGAAATAATGTAAAAATCACAGAAAAAAAAAATTGTCACGAACATCGCAATTTTGACGAATTTTGACACCTATAAAACTTCAAAGGCCCGGCGGCAACCTGTTAATCACCTCGATCGGCTGAAATTTTTATTGGAATTATTTTTTCATATATTCGAACAAATTAGGGTTGGAGTACAATATTTCTAACATTTTTTTTCACCCTATAGCTAAGGTCACCCTAGTGCACCACATTCATATAAATATCTCAAAAAATTTGTTAGCCCCAGGTGTGTTTAAGGTTTCCTGAAGTCAGAAAACTTCAAAAAGTCATTAGAAATACTTTTTATCAAACTTCTTTTTTCGTCATTTTGATAAAGTTTAAAGCGACACTATTTCGATTCACCGGGTTAAAAAAACCCTTAATCTTATTAGATCTTCTCTCATGAACTTGATTTTTCTGTCAAGTTTCATTCATTCTGTCTGAGCCCTTTGAGTCGTAATGTATTTGCAAGAATGTGTGTATGGATGTATGGTGTAAGAGTGCATGGATGTGCACATTTATACACTCACACATACATACAGACACCTACTGTTTTATATTTTTATAAAACAGATCTGCGTAAGAAGTAGCAAAATAAATTAGTGACATTACCTTTAGATTTGATTCTAGCAAAGCCAATAGTGGCTTTAAACTTTGATTCTAGCAAATTACATTAGCGGCTTCAAATTTTATATCTAATTCTTATACATTAGCGGCTTTTTTATATCTAATTCTAGCAAATTACATTAGCGGCTTTAATTTTTATACCTAATTCTAGCAAATTACATTAGCGGCTTTAAATTTTTATATCTAATTCTAGCAAATTACATTAGCAGCTTCGAACTTTTAGAACTAATTCTAGCACAGTAAATTAAAGACTTTATACTTTTAGAAATAATTTTAGCAGAATATATCATAGGCTTAATGCTTTTAATTCCAATTAGACGTCGGTGTCATAATCACCGGTTTTGACGATATAGAATAAAGTGCTAAATTTTATCTAAAATTAAAGGATCAAAAACACAAAAATTAAGAAAATAATATCACAAAAAAATATATTTTTTCAAACATAAACATACAAAATTATAAAATATAGTAAAGAATTCAATGTTTGATAAAAAATTATTAAACGTACATTTCTAGGACTTAGGTTAAAAATATAGATGACAACAGTCCTGTATTGTTATTTATTAAAAACATTAGACAACGTTTCGCTACAAGTACCAACTGCATCACCCAATCTATAACTCAAATGTGTTTTCAAATGTCTCAAATGGACATGAGATTCCTCAACAGCATGAAGTACTAACTACATCTTCCAATCTATAACTCAAATGAATTTTCAAATGTCTCAAATGGACATGAGATTCCTTAACAGCATAAAGTACCAACTACATCTTCCAATCTATAACTCAAATGAATTTTCTAATGTCTCAAATGGACATGAGATTCCTTAACAGCATAAAGTACCAACTGCATCTGCCAATCTATAACTCAAATGTGTTTTCAAATGTCTCAAACGGACATGAGATTCCTTAACAGCATAAAGTACCAACTGCATCTGCCAATCTATAACTCAAATGTGTTTTCAAATGTCTCAAATGGGCATGAGATTCCTTAACAGCATAAAGGTACCAACTGCATCTGCCAATCTATAACTCAAATGTGTTTTCAAATGTCTCAAATGGACACGAGATTCCTCAACAGCATAAAGTACCAACCTGCATCTGCCAATCTAAACTCAAATGTTTTTCAAATGTCTCAAATGGACACGAGATTCCTTAACAGCATAAAGTACCAACTGCATCTGCCAATCTATAACTCAAATGTGTTTTCAAATGTCTCAAATGGACACGAGATTCCTAACAGCATAAAGTACCAACTGCATCTGCCAATCTATAACTCAAATGTGTTTTCAAATGTCTCCAAATGGACACGAGATTCCTTAACAGCATTAAAGTACCAACTGCATCTGCCAATCTATAACTCAAAATGTGTTTTCAAATGTCTCAAATGGGGCATGAGATTCCTCAACAGCATGAAGTACTAACTACTTTCCAATCTAACTCAAATGTGTTTTCAAATGTCTCAAACGGACATGAGATTCCTTAACAGCATAAAGTACCAACTGCATTGCCAATCTATAACTCAAATGTGTTTTCAAATGTCTCAAATGGGCATGAGATTCCTCAACAGCATGAAGTACTAACTACATCTTCCAATCTATAACTCAAATGTGTTTTCAAATGTCTCAAACGGACATGAGATTCCTTAACAGCATAAAGTACCAACTGCATCTGCCAATCTATAACTCAAATGTGTTTTTAAATGTCTCAAATGGACACGAGATTCCTCAACAGCATGAAGTACCAACTACATCTTCCAATCTATAACTCAAATGTGTTTTCAAATGTCTCAAATGGACATAGATTCCTTAAACAGCATAAAGTACCAACTGCATCTGCCAATCTATAACTCAAATGTGTTTTAAATGTCTCAATGGACGAGATTCCTCAACAGCATGAAGTACAACTACATCTTCCAATCTATAACTCAAATGTTTTCAAATGTCTCAAATGGACATGAGATTCCTTAACAGCATAAAGTACCAACTGCATCTGCCAATCTATAACTCAAATGTGTTTTTAAATGTCTCAAATGGACACGAGATTCCTCAACGCATGAAGTACAACTCATCTTCCAATCTATAACTCAAATGTGTTTTCAAATGTCTCAAAACGGACATGAGATTCCTTAACAGCATAAAGTACCAACTGCATCACCCAATCTATAACTCAAATGTGTTTTTAAATGTCTCAAATGGACACGAGATTCCTCAACAGCATGAAGGTACCAACTACATCTTCCAATCTATAACTCAAAATGTGTTTTCAAATGTCTCAAAATGGACATGAGATTCCTTAACAGCATAAAGTACCAACTGCATCTGCCAATCTATAACTAAATGTGTTTTTAAATGTCTCAAATGGACACGAGATTCCTCAACAGCATGAAGTACCAACTACATCTTCCAATCTATAACTCAAATGTGTTTTCAAATGTCTCAAATGGACATGAGATTCCTTAACAGCATAAAGTACCAACTGCATCTGCCAATCTATAACTCAAATGTGTTTTCAAATGTCTCAAATGGACATGAGATTCCTTAACAGCATAAAGTACCAACTGCATCTGCCAATCTATAACTCAAATGTGTTTTTAAATGTCTCAAATGGACACGAGATTCCTCAACAGCATGAAGTACCAACTACATCTTCCAATCTATACTCAATGTGTTTTAAATGTCTCAAATGGACATTCTTAACAGCATAAGTACCACTGCATTCTGCCATCTATAACTCAAATGTGTTTTAAATGTCTCAAATGGACACGAGATTCCTCAACAGCATGAAGTACCAACTACATCTTCCAATCTATAACTCAAATGTGTTTTCAACAGACATTCTTGAAGTACCAATCTGCAAATGTGTTTTTAAATGTCTCAAATGGACCGAGATTCTCAACAGCTGAAGTACCAACTGCATTTCCAATCACTCAAATGTGTTCAATGTTCAATTCAAAACTCAAATGTGTTTTGTAAATGTCTCAAATTGATATGAAATTCCTCAACAGGATATGTTATTTCAAATGGATATGTTATTCCTAAAAACATTATTCAACATAAGTACCAACTACATCTTGCAATCCAGAACTCGAATGTGTTTTTATATTTCTCAAATGTGTTTTCAAATGTCTCAAATGGATGTGTGACTTCAAATTTGATTTCTTCTTACAAGAGTACTGACAGTAGGGACAAGGGAACGTTTTACCGCACTCGTTTCTCAAGTGTGAAATTAGGTTCTGTCTGTGAGTGAACTTGTGACTGCACGTACAAACGTACATTTTCAGTCCCGGATTGAAGTAAGTTGATAAGTCTGGAACAAAATATGTGAAAAACGATTAATGTAATATGAGATTAATACCAATGTAGAATACCAATGTTTATGTAAAAGTCTTAAAGATAATTATTAGTAGTGGTGCCCTAACAGTTAAATTTTGAAATATCAACAGTAAACTGACCACCCTCGATTATTAATATTATAAAATAAACTGTACAAATTACGGGCTCAACGCTTCAACCGCTTCGCAACTTCGGCCCACATCGCTGTTTTTTTGTTGTATAAATTGTTATTAAATGGCATATCTTGTTTTAAACGCCATGGTAACGTCACCTCGTGAAACCTCTTCAAAATCTTGCCATATGCCAAGTTTCATCTTAATTTTAAATGGCAGCTAGGGTTAAATGGCACACACAACACACACCACACACACACACACACACACACACACACTCACTCACTCACACACACCACACCACACACACACACACACACACACACCACACACACACACACAACACACACACACACAATATATATATATATATATATATATATATATATAGAGTGTGTGTTTGTGTTCAAAATTCGATAAAAGCTGCTAATCCTTACTTTTAGTAAAACAAATAAAGGAGTAATGACATTGTAATTTATAATTTTAAAAAATAAAGAATATTTATTACTAATATTATTACAATTATTATTATCATTTTGAATAATGAATCACATTAATTTACTTTTAGGTGAAAAAATTATGCACTGGCTACAGATGTGGTTAAGGCCTTATTGTATTTATAAAAAATTAAAACAATAAGAAACAAGTTTATTACATTTTTAAAAAGTTTTTGAAAAGTTTAAAACGCCTGTAACGTCTTGGGATGACTCTAAAATCTCAGTTCATTCTTTTGAAATTTATTAATGAGCCAAATTTGGAATTGGATCACCCGTTCGTCTGTGTCTTGAACAAATAAGTATATACACACACATATATACATATATATACATATATATATATATATATATATATATTCTTACATATATACTGCATACATACACAACAATATTACTCGCTGAAGAAATGAAGAAATCAGTCAGGCTTAATGGGGTTCTATTATAAATCATAATAAGTGATCAACAGAATAAAACTTTATTGGCAAATCACATAATCACTCTATCATCAGCGCAAAACCCAACAAACAATCAATAAATGATACTCGGTAGTATTGAATAATTATTCTCGGTAATATAAATGTTTTTAAATTGGACGACTCAAATGACCTCTATAATGAGGTTTTGCGACTAATTCGTTTTAGATTCGTAAAAATGTTTTAGGGTGATATGAGATTTTAAATTAGATTTTTGATTGCACTTAAAAGGACAGTGGGGGCAATAAAACGATTTGCCACATTCGTTACGCAAATGGGCCCTGAAGTTATATATTCTTGTAAATTTGAGTCCACACTGGCACACGTACTTTTGTAAATTGGCGTTGAAATACATTGAGTCGTCAATGGCTGAAACAAAATAGAAATTTGAAGGGGTTATAAGTTAATTGTTCTTGAAAAATTACTTGCTTGCTTCACTCTAAATATTTCATTGCAAATAAACATATAAAATTATTCACTTAGAGAATTAAAAAAAAAATCGGGTTCGGGGAAAAGATTGTATACTATTTCTTGAAGACTAGGTCCTGGCAAAGGATCTTGGATGAAAATTTCTTCAAGAAATGACTGAAACAAGTCGGAGTCGGCCATGTTGCCTCAAGGTATTCTTTAAATTCCTCAAATGAGTCTATAGACATTACAGATGAAACACTTGTTGGTCAAAGATGGTATATGATCTGTTACGGAGTTCAGCGAAATATGTATTGCGTAGGGTTTCCCTACACGTTGAACACTGATTGGCGTGTTGATATATAAATAACGGCCAATCTCTATTCGAGAAAAACTTCCGTATCTCGGAAGTTTTCTCTCGTCACATCAGATTCGCTGTTCCGACACAGGATGATTTATCTATATAGAGTTACGCTCAAAGTGTATTCTAAAGTTGGCGATAATTATATATATACAATAATCTTCAATAAACTGAGAGCGTAACCTGGGATGCGAACCACAGACCTCCGTGGGTGTCAAAGGTCAGTGTAAAGACTATCTTTTATATAGTAATATTTAATTTAAGTAGATACTCGTTTAGTTAAATGGTAATAAAAGACGAGATGATTGCATAATACTAACTTTGCAAAGAGGGAAGAATATTATAGTAAAGAGAGTTTGTTTATGAGCTGCCGCTAGATGCCAGCATCTAGAGATCACTTTCACCTTCTGTCCGACTTTCTCTTATACCTTCTGACATTCTATACCTATTATATTCTTTGCCTAGTATACTCAAATAATGCTTACTTGGTTTATGACTTACTCCGTTTTCCCACTGCAATTTCATTACAGTTTCATGGTGTGTATAAGTTCACAATGTCGCACAACGATATGTCTCTTCAGACTACTTTTTCTATTGGAATAGTAATGGCACTTGGGGCAGTCATATCTTTTACCGCATGAATTCTTCAAATGAGATATTAAATTCGGTCTGTGGCTGAATTTAACTCCGCATGTGCACACGTACATTTGTAGATCGGTGTTGAAGTAGGACGATAAGTCTGAAAAAGAAGATAATTATTTACGTGGCATTTGGCTAAAAATCATAAGGTGTAATTAAATATTAGCTCTTAACCAATCACCTGCACCACTGGAACAAATCCTCTGGCAAGGCACAGTAAACTTATGTTAAAGGGCCCAGTCCCAAGGTAACTGAGGACCTCCTCAGTTTAAATAGAAGGGACCTTAGAACAGTAACTACTGACTGGTCACTGTCACCTCCGAAAACACTTTACATACTTCTGAGATGTGAAGTCCTAGCCTTTCAAAGGTTCTCCAACTTTGGTAGCAGCACTCTCACTAAGTTTGACTCTACCAATAAATCACTGGTAAAAAAGATCCTAGACCTAGTCCGGGGTAAAGAATTATTCTGACCTGGACCAATTGAGGGGATTGTACAATAGACTTCCAGTCGCAGTGCAAATGGAGCCTATCCTCGACTCCAACCCCAATCATTAATAATAATAATGTAGCCAACTTATTTGAGGTCTTAGTTATGAACTTCCTTTTAGTTTAGAGGTTTAATTGTAGAGGAAGGTGGGAACCACTTGTTTAAACGCTAGTAAGTAGCCCACTTATTTAGGACCTTAGTTACTAACCTTACAGTTTCAGAGCTATTAGATTAGATTTTAGAGGGAGGGAACCACTTGTTTAAACCCTAGTAAGTAGCCCACTTATTTAGGACCTTAGTTACTAACTTACAGTTTCAGAGCTATTAGATTAGATTGTAGAGGGAGGGAACCACTTGTTTAAACCCTAGTAAGTAGCCCACTTATTTATGACCTTAGTTACTAACCTTACAGTTTCAGAGCTATTAGATTAGATTGTAGAGGGAGGGAACCACTTGTTTAAACCCTAGTAAGTAGCCCACTTATTTAGGACCTCGGTTATTAACAGTCTCACGGGGTCAAAACACTTATCAGTACACCATGTGCGGTCGAAAGAAAATGAAACAGATACCGTTTTGGCTGGAATTCGAACCCTAGTCGAAATAGGCTAAGACTACCTCGCTGTTCAGCAAAGAGATGTAAAGGAAAAGGCACCCTGACCATACTAAACCCTTAACAATATTGAATCTTTGACATAATCATAAAGGTTTTTGGTAAAAAAACGTACAAAGAGTAGTTGATTTTCTTAATTTCATGAGAATTTAATTGTTGTCAAGTTACATCATTAGGTAACCGAGATAGCAATAGAAACGACAACGAAACTTCTATTTTACGTGGTCTTTTTAGGACCGAAATCCTTTTAACTTAGTCCGTGGGCAAGACATTGCTATGTAGGAATTGAAAATGTTTAACAGCAATATGACACCTTAAGTTTGACTTAGAATTGCCACAGTATTGACAGTGAGGACAATGGAATTTCTTGCCGCATTCGTTCTTTGCGTGAGACTTAAAGTGATTCAATCTTGAGAATTTCTTCCCGCACGGGCAAATATACATTTCAAGTCTGTCGTTGAAGAATTCTGAAAAATCTGAAACAAATAAGATGTCAATTTATTTTCTGTTGATAAAGTCAGATCTCGCTTATTGGTATTAACTCCTCATATCATCCTCTTACAAGCCTTACTCTCTTTTATCTACCTAAGGACTCTTTGATTAAACATAAAGAGCTGAGACTTCAGAAGCGTCTTCTACCACTCAAAATAACTTATAGTGATAAAGGCTTCTTAAGTGGGAGAGCGCACGTCTGTAATAGCTGTAACCTACCCTAGAATAATCTTATCGACTTTTCTTTCGTCTTATCGGATTTTGGACCCTTTTTTTTTAGATTCAGATAGATATTATATATATATATATATATATATATATATATATATATATATATATATATATATATATATATATATATATTTATATATATTATGGTTTAGCAAAACCTATTTATTTTGTAATCAGATACCTTTAAATTGGTTTATGGTTGGATTTTGGATACAAAAAAAATATAAACTTTCCATTATATTTTATTATTCAAGTATATTTCTATAAAAAAAATGGTTTTGTATTAAGTCAGAGTGTCTTAGAGCAACATGACGTTTCAGATTACACTTCTGTCGACACCGATAAGGACACTTATGGCACTGGAATGTTCTTCCACATTCGTTTTTCAAGTGAGACGAAAGGTTGTACTTATGGGTAAATTTATCGCCGCACTTACAGACGAACATTTGCAACTCTCGGTTAAAGTAGACCAATAAATCTGAAACAAAAATCATTTGAGTAGTAAAGGGAAAATCGGGTACGGGGGTACCTCGAACCTTTACCTCATCACATCGGATTCGCTACTCTCATCCTCCCTACTTCGGACTCGCTTCGTCCGTCCTCAGAATATACAATTCGCCAAATTTATACAGCAACACGTAAATAAAAATAGTAAATACATTCGTTTCATTCTCAGCGGTCATCCATACAGCACTGACCTCGCTCAATGCTGCTTAACTTTTATGACCCAACAAAAATCATGGATGTGACTCGTCGCATTAAAACGAAACTTGGTGTACTTATTACTTATGTAAAGCTATATACTTGTACTAGATTTTAAATCAATTGGAGTAGTTTCCCATTTTTTAAAAAACGTGCACATGTCATTTAATAAAAACAACTTGGCCCACATGATTGTCTCCGAATAGCACAACTACAGCTGTAGACTGATTTTTGTACTAAGTTTTAACTCTCTAGCATAAATACACTGGAAGCTACGATGATAACAGACTCACACACATATACATACTCGCAGACAAAAAACTTTGCGAAAACAACTCAAGCGGCCTTTAAAACGCCTGAGTGGCCTTTAAAACGCCTGAGTGGCCTTTAAAACGCCTGAGTGGCTTTTAAAACGCCTGAGTGGCTTTTAAAATCCGGTTTCGGATTTTTTTGCAATCAAAATACGTTTCCTATATACCTACGGTATAAATGAGTGTGTGTGTGTGTGTTTGTGTATGTATGTTATCATCATAGCGCCCAGGGCATGATGCTCGGCCCTGCTCGGCTAGGGAGAGGGCCCGGGCCCCCCTCCCTGCCAACGCCCATGGTGACATCGTTCTCGGTACGCTTGACTTCAGAATAAAAAGGTAAGCCACATGTGCAGGAGTTACAAATTAAATTTAATTAAAGTTTAAGAAACAGAAGATAGCATGAAAGCACTTTTAAATAAATTAAAAAAAAAACAAGAAATAAAATAAAATAAAAGCACTTTATTTACACTTAAGGTATAAAAAATGAATTTTCTCATTTCATCTACAATTGCCAACCTAATTTTTCATATTGTTCAAAATGCTTAACAATAATATGCCTCTTAAAGTGTGATTTCTGTCGACTACCGTATTTACAGAACGGACACTGAAACAATTTGCCGCATTCGTTCCTTAGGTGACAGGAAAAATTGTTCTTGTAACTAAATTTACTTCCACAGGAGCAAACGAATTTCTGGAGACTTTGATCGAAATAAGCGGAGAAGTCGTCTGGAAAACAAGAAATTATAAAAGTTTATAACAAAAAGTTATGTAAGAGTTTAATATTGAATTAGGGGCACCAGTAGTTGGGAAGACGTTTTCGGCACGGTACAGGGGAGGGTCAGGATGAGGTCAGGTACAGGGGGAGAGTCAGGATGAGGTCGGGTTCAACTCTTTTATAACTGCGTATTTATGTTATATAAACTCACTGTGTATTCTCTTTACGTGAGCAGCGTTGAACATGAACCCGACCCATGTTCTTTTAAACCCGACCCATGTCTGTTAAACCTGAACCATGTTCTGTTAAACCTGAACCATGTGCTGTTAAACCCGACTCATGGTCTGTTAAACCCGGCCCATGTTCTGTTAAACCCGACCCATTCCTGTACGAACCCATGTTCTGTTAAAACCAACGACCATGTTTGTTAAACCTGAACCATGTTCGGTTATGTGTTGTAGTGGTCTTATTGGCAATAAACTCTTGTGATACAAGAAAGAAACAAATCGATCGATTTATGGTGGAAGATTACATTTTATTAGCAAATTTCCTTCGTTAATTTGTCTATCCCATTCGCTAATGGGATAGACGTCATGGCAGGAGTTGAAACTCGAACTATGACGTAATTCCTTTTAGCGAATTTCCGATGGAAAAATCGCTAATGGGATAGGCGTCAGGCAAGAGTCGAACCTCGGACCACGACACAAATCCGTTTCAGAGGTCAAACTTAATAATTAATTTTTTCTTCAAATTACTTTAGCCGCCTTCTATCATTGGCTGTATAAGTAAGTGAATAGGCTTCTGGTAGATGGAAGAATCGAAATCTCTTTAGTTTTTTAACCACCCAAGCTTTAATACGTGGTTCAAGGTCTCAATCCATGAACCATAGATTATATAGATAAAGAAAGATGATCCAGGAACTTATTATTTCGGACAAGAAAAGATTAGTTCCTTAGCCATTTACAGGAGCGCTAGTGTGTAATTTGATAGTTTCATTATGCCAACTACGAGAATGCGCTGCTGTCGTCTAGTTTTCAAGAAACTACTATTAGCACAACACCGATTTATCTAAATATTTGTTACATATAATAATGACAAATTTCGAGTAGATACTCATTTGTTAAAATGGTAAAAAACCGAAATTAATTATTATACTAACTTGAAAAAGAGAGGAGAATGTTATTGTAATAAGGGTTATTTACAGTTCTGCCGCTAGAGACCAGCACCAAGTATATTCCAACATTCTGTCTAATTATCTCGTATACCTTCCGACATTCTATACCCATTATATAATTTGGCTGGAACCAAATCCAGATTTTTTCTTTAGCTATTTTTTCAAAATTGCAATAGGACTAATACTATTATTTATTTCCATCTTTGGAGAGTTTCACTTCCGGATAAATTAAATTTTGATAATATATTAATGACCTTAATACCTGCTTGAGCTAACCAAACGCCTAGGTGCCCGAATTGCCATCACTTTAATTCCTTTATTCGTAGAACAGAAAATAGTGTTCAGACTCTGTCAGAGCCCTGATTAGTTAGACGTAACGAAATAGAGTAAGACATGACATTATGTCGACCCATCAATGATGAAGAATGTCGAATGATGGAACAGTTTCCAGATGTAGCTTTGCATTTTGCTTGTTATATTTCTTAGGTGTCTCGCACAATTATATTGTGTCGGGTTAATGTAAATTTGTATATAACTATATATTTTGGTCTTACACTACGTTTTTAGAAGTGCTAAAAATTTTAACTTTTTTTTAATTTAAAAAGTAGAAGGCGCGGGTTGAATACCACGGCCTTCTAGAACAATTGACACAACAAACTTTTTTTTCAAATTTTCATAACTTAGCCGAGATGTTAATGAAGCCTATTTTCGTTTAATCTGGCACGCTCTTTTGGTTAATTCTTAAAGAGTATTTACAATTCCACTCACGTTTATTTTTTTAATCTAATG
Organism: Microvelia longipes; assembly: GCA_018340805.1. Taxonomy (NCBI): domain Eukaryota; kingdom Metazoa; phylum Arthropoda; class Insecta; order Hemiptera; family Veliidae; genus Microvelia; species Microvelia longipes. The sequence goes on from JACMZG010001859.1 coordinate 7,425,540, forward strand.
TACATACATAACTATTTAGACGTCAATGTTTATTACCTGATTTGTGTTATATTTGAATGTATTAATGAAAATGGAGCACAAATGTTATTATTTGCAGTCAACAACACCCAACAACAAAGAGGTAATTCGTGATGTACGCATGTACGTACGTTACGTACATACGTATAAACGAAGGAGTAAAAATGTTTTATATTGAATCTGAAAAAGTATTTATTTGGAGGTTCAAAAATTCATTTAGATGTTAATGGGCCTTAAACATATTTTAGAAGAAAATTAAAAATTTTCCCTTGTGACCTCCCCCCCTCCATTGAAGAATTTAAATCTAGAAATGGGTTTAAAATGGGGTCATAAAGGTTTGAAACATGCATTTTTAGATTCATTGTCCAAAAAAACTTAATTTATAAAATCAACAAATGGCCCATAAAATAGGAGGAATATGGCTCAGTAGTCGACAAAAAATAGACAAGAAGTATTGTAAATCTATGTCATTTTATTTAAATTTAACGTCAAGGATAAATGTTTTAACGTCACATGCTTCTTCAAGTTACAGTTAGTAGAGGAAGTAAAAGGACAATAAGGGCAGGGAAATTTCTTCCCGCACTCTTTCCTCTTGTGGTAGGTAAAGTTGTTTCTCCTTGAAAATTTGAGTCCACAGCTGCAGATATACATCTGTAATTCAACGTTGTAAAACTGCTTCGCATCCAAATCTAACAAATCAACAGAACAAAACACAGTAAATTATTAAAATAGCTGAAATAGTAAATATTTATTTGTGTAAACAAGGCAGAAGAAAAATGGAATATTACTGGCTAGTTTAAAATTTTGTCCTCGAGCCAAAGGCAAGGGTAGACCACAACAGAAATTACCTGCAGATGAGAAGCCGGAAGTAGGCAAATTGCTGTATAAGTGTTAGTAATGCTTCCTCCCCTGCTTAATTAGCAGGACGTTTTTTTGCTAAACTTCTTTAATCTGAAATGAAATCTGAGCGAATAAAAACACATATTGGTCGGACCTTCGTCCAAAAATTTGGGGACTAAGACTCCAAAATTACAAAACAATTTCAAAACTCACAACGACTTTTATACAAAACAGACTTGAAGCAATTTTTTGGGTTGGAGAACTAACCAACCCACAAGCTCGAAACCACCAGCTTATTGTCCCTTTCGAAGGACAGTAAGCGAAAGAATGTCTATCCTTCACATGAAAATCTTAGAGATCTCATCTGGGATCGAACCCTAAGTGTCTGGATGGCAGACGCACGAGCTAACCATTAAACTCCCTATTAAAAGGCAAGAATCCAAGTCCAATCTCGCAAAAATCATAATGTCTTTTCAAAATGATTCAAATTTATTATCAAGATAATGTTTCAGTGTGACGTGCTTCTTGAGGTTGCATTTAGTCGAAGATGAAAAAGAACAATAAGGGCAGGGGAACCTCTTGCCACATTCATTCTTCTTGTGGAATTTAAAGTGATTCTTCTTAGAAAACTTGAGTCCACAGCTACATACAAACATCTGCAGAATTGCGTCGTATGATTCCAAATAATTTACATCTAAAACAAGAAAAATAGTATAAACAAAACATAAAGAAAAAAAAGTAGTACATATTAAACAAGGAGAAAAATAAATATATTAAATTGGATATCTACTTTTAGTTTCGTGAAGAGCTAAGTAAAGTTTAAAATAGTAGTACTATAGAGTAGTTAGTCAGGTGGTAATAGTCATAGAGATATATTACTAGAGAAGCCCTATGGGTTAAATTTTGAAACATCGAAAATGTAACCTGACCACCTTAGCTAAAAACATAATCAAATAATCAGTACAAAATTACAATAACTTATATAGTTGAACGTTAAAAATACAAATCAAAACTTAATCAATGTGCGGGAAGCTGAAATCAATTGATTTATTATAACCTTAACTCATTCTTAAATGAGGTTTCAATGAGGTTACACAGAGCCCCCGAGAGCCCCAAAATGATGTTTCAGATCTCTTAATGTATTGAGATAGGCTATGCCCCCTCTAGTATATATCTCAATGATAATAGTAGTCAGGATCTCAGATATAGATCCTGTTTATCTATATCGATCTATAATCTTATAATCGATATATATAAGATCTATATCCAAAAAAAAATGTTCTTTAATTTTTGATATTGAATTATATTAGTTAAATTTTGTATAGTTCAAAGATTGTTGTAAACGGACACAACAATCTTTTGTCCGTATTATGTCAATAAATAAATAGAATGAACTTGTAGAAATAAAATAATTATAAATTGCATTCATTTTGTCATTTTGTGATTAATAACATAGAAAATATGTTGGACCAAACTCTCTTAGTTTTTAACTGCGTAGGCTTCCGCGGTTATTGTCATGAAGATTTAGGTCTTCCGGTGGTGACCGCGTCAATGTAGATGAAGAATCCGACGTTTCGCTTCCACTGTGGGAGGCATCTTCAGGGATGTAGGACATCATGGATAGAAACACACAATGCTCTACATAACTGAACTGTTGAGTTCACCGCGGAAGCCTACGCAGTTTATTATCTAACCTCTACGGTAGAAAGTTTTTAAGAAGACAGTTCAATTTTTGTAGAACATTGTGTTTCTATCCATGATGTCCTACTTACCTGAAGATGCCTCCCACAGTGGAAGCGAAACGTCGGATTCTTCATCTACATTGACGCGGTCACCACCGGAACACCTAAATCTTCCTCTTAGTTTTGTAGTTAAACTAAGAAATCCTCTCATATATGTCTATAAATCGGAGCGTCAAAAAGATTGGTTGGTCCAGCCCAGGTATAAAACTAATAGGAACATATACTTTGTCAATAACCAAAGAGTTGTTAAATGTAAACAGATTAATTTTAGGTTAAATCTGGAGTGATAGTAGGGAGATGATAGTCATTTATACTAATGACATTTTTCTCACGCTGTCAATTAATTTTAACCGTGTTTCGTACCATCATATTAGTATATCCTATGGAGTGGTTTAAAGGCTACAAGCCTAGTTTACAATAGCATATGTTCTGTTCCTACGCGTTGGAACCCATGGCTTACTACATGGCTATTTCTGTCACATTAGGTTCTACTATTAAAACTCATATAGTAGACTCTTCGATTAATTAGACACAACTTACTAGCAATAGAAGTCATAGGTATAAATTACTATTATCTCCCTGCTATCACTATTGCTAGTAAGTTCGAAGAGTTTACTATAAGAGTTTTAATAGTAGAACCCAATGTGACAGAAATACCCTTTGAACCACTCTATAGGATATACAAGCTAATATGATAGTACTAAACACGGTTAAAATCAATTGACAGCTTGAGAAAATAATGCAAAGAAGCCAATAAGGTTAGTCCTTGATGTTAAACCACGCCCACAATTTCATATTCGGCCAACCTCATTGATTCCTCATGACTATTTTCCCACGCTGTCAACTGATTTTAACCATGGGTCATACAATAAAGGGTTCTTAATGTTGCGTATACGTACATGTTGCGTACAGGTAGATGTTGCATTAATTTAAAGTAAATAAATCTTTCAGGAATATCTGGAATCACACAAGCTTGTAACCACCTGTTAACATCCTGTCCGTTACGAAGACTCCTTAGAATAATACTATATATAGAGAAGAGCACTACTGATAACACGAAAGCCGGTTTCACTGGTGGTCTTAAGTAATGCTGCCAACCTGACAAAATAAAATATTTTTTACGAAGTTGGCAAAATTTCCGGTTGCTGAATTATTGCGTTCTATTATTAATTCATGATTGATTATTCATAGTTCTGTCTTGTTGTATTTAGTACAGTCTAGTAGGATATGTTCTACTGTTTCGTCTATTGCAGTGGCAGGCTGGGGAGTCTAAAATTATGTTAAAACTAGTCTTTGCCAACTAAATGTAGATTCTCGTATTTCCCTACCCTTTTGCTACCTAAGCCTGATTTTATTAAATACTTAGCAAGGTTTTTACTTAAGGTTTTGTTACTTAAGATCTTTTTTCATTAGTGGATATTTATAACACATTTATAATTTATGTTTTGTGTTAGGATGGTACCCTACTTAAGACCACGTCACCGGCTTAAGAGTTATCAGTAGAATTACACTGTGTTTACGGTCCTATCCTCCTTCTATATTAGTATTATTCTAAATTTTCCCAACAATCAACTTCCTAACACTATCTTTCCAATTTGGTCGACTTTCATCCATTGTAAGAGTAGGCTTTTACGCATTAAACCACTCAATAGGAGATACAAGCTAATAACATTAAGAGTTCTTAATGTTGCGTATACTTGTTGCGCATACGCACAAGTTGTATTCATGATAAGAAAATAATCTTTCACACATGATTGTAATCACTTGTTGAACTTTCCGTTCCTCGCGATGAACAACACAAATTTTGCTGATATCTAACCTTAGAATAATACTATACATAGAAGGAGCACAGGACCGTAAACACAATGTAATTCCACTGATAACACGAAAGCCGGTTGACTAGTGTACTTAAGTAGGGGTACCACCTTGACAACAAAAAATTAAATTAAATATGTGTCATAAATATCTATTAATGAAGAAAGATCGTAAAGAACAAATGAATGAATGAACCATTTATTAGATCTAAATACCTTCACATTTATACATATTTTTACAGAATTTATAAATTCATATTAATAAGAAAGATATGATCTAAATCAGCCTGAGCTGTGGTTTTTATAAGTTTATAATCAATATAAACTTAAGTTTTTGTTCTATATTCTAATTTTCAAAAATCTTTTACAAAACATTTAATAGGTATATTAAATAGTGTTATAACATTTTGTTCATATATATATTATAATGTACCACCTTGACAACAAAACATTATTTTAAATATGTGTCATAAATATCTATTAATGATGAAAGATGGTAAAGAACAAATATAATAACTTAAAACACCGGCTGATTATTTAATAAAACAGGTCTTATATGGCAAAAAGGTGTCGGAATACAAGAATCCACATTTAGTTGACGAGGACTACTTTTAATATAATTTTAATTAAAAACGTTAAAATACAATTTGAAATGCTTAAAATATTGCAATTAACCAATATTTATATTAGTATTTTATAAATAATTAATCATTAATTAATAATAGCACATAATAATTCAGCAACCGGAAGTATTGCCAACTTTTTTTAGAATATTACATATTGTTAAGGTGGCAGCATTACTTAAGTCCAACAGTTAACCTTCACGCCTTGCGTATTATCAGTAGTGCTCCTTCTATATATAGTATTATTCCAAGTTCCAAACACTATCTTTCCTTCTATATATAGTATTATTCCAAGTTCCAAACACTATCTTTCCGATTTGGTCAACTTCCATTTATTCCTGTATAAGGCAGTTATGTTCGGATTAAGGCCCAACAATGACCGGTACATATCAACTATTCCTACGTCTTGATTGACATTATTTTTGTGGAATGTTCGACTCATTAATCAATTTTTTTACCCAGTTGACCATAGTATCGAACTCGACTCGACCACGAATGTAGACGTGAACGACTTAAAATGCACAAAAGATTAACTCATGGATTCCGAAATAAAATAATTATATTATTAAAAACGCCAAAAAGTACGTAGAAATTATTTGTGAAATCCCAAAGAATTAATTATAACGTTCTTATAAATCATATTTAAAACGCAGCAGATATTTTTACAACACAGTCCAAATCTATAACTATGATTTTAAGAGTAAATCAACCGCAACAGCCAAATTAAAAGACAGAATCGACAGATACAAGTAACATCCGCCATATATAAACCTTTTAGTCCCATAAGAGCTGCATACAAATTCTTTAATTTTATTACTTGAGTGGTAATAATGCAATCTTTATTAAACTGTTTCTTCAAAATTATCTATCTGATAATAAAATGGAAAATAAAGAGATAATATTTTCTGATGAAGCTATTTAGTTTTTCACGAACAGACAGAAATATCAGATGAGCTACATAGAAGAATTTTCCAGCTTCAATTTTTAAAATTTCTTCTAATATAATCAGTGCATTTTGAAGAAGAGTTATAGAACAGTAGGAGAGACTCGAATATTCTCTACTTCTTCTACTTTTTCTAGAAATAGTAATACTTTTTCTAGAAATACTACTTCTTCTACTTTTTCTTCTACTTTGTTCTACTTTTTCTACATTCTCTACTTTTTTTCATTGACTGTTTGGTTCCAAAAGCATTAATTAGCTATTAAGAGAAAAAAGTATCTAATTGTTAGAGTTCTTTAATTTCTTCCTCATCAATTGTTTATGTTTCTTCAAGCAACAGTTGGTTGAAGAATTAAAAGGACAGTAAGGGCAGGGTAATTTCCTGCCGCACTCTTTTCTCTGATGGTAGGAAAAGTTCAAACGTCTATTAAACTTTAAACCACAGTCGCAGACGAACTTGTGTACTTGTTTGTTATAAAAATTGGACAAGTCGAATTTCTTGGAGCCTGCGGACAAAAGGAGAAGGGTATAGGTTACTAAAAAAGTTTTCGAAAAGGCAATTGTTAAAATGCACCAGCACATGTGACCTTGGGTACATATCGAGCTCCTAGAATGTGCCAGCACATGCGAGACCTTGGGTCATATCAACTCCTAGAATGTGCCAGCAATGCACCTTGGATCCTATCAAGCTCCTAGAATGTACCAGCACATGTGACTTTGGGTCCATATCAAGCTCCTAGAATGCACCAGCACATGTGACCTTCGGTACATATCGAGCTCCTAGAATGTGCCAGCACATGCGAGACCTTGGGTCCATATCAAGCTCCTAGAATGTGCCAGCACATGCCACCTTGGATCCATATCAAGCTCCTAGAATGTACCAAGCACATGTACTTTGGGTCCTCAAGCTCCTAGAATGCACCAGCACATGTGACCTTCGTACATACGAGCTCCTAGAATGTGCCAGCACATGCGAGACCTTGGGTCCATATCAAGCTCCTAGAATGTGCCAGCACATGCCACCTTGGATCCATATCAAGCTCCTAGAATGTACCAGCACATGTGACTTTGGGTCCATATCAAGCTCCTAGAATGCACCAGCAATGTGACTTCGGTACAATCGAGCTCCTAGAATGGCCAGCACATGCGAGACCTTGGGTCCCAAGCTTCCTAGAATGCACCAGCACATGCCACCTTGGGTCCATATCAAGCTCCTAGAATGTACCAGCACATGACTTGGGTCCATATCTCATAGAATGCACCGCACATGCCACTTGGGTCCATATCAAGCTCCTAGATGCACCAGCACATGTGACTTCGGGTCCATATCAAGCTCCTAGAATGTGCTAGCACATGCGACCTTGTTCCATATCAAGTTCGTATAATGCGACAGCACCTATAACCTTGGGTCCATCATGCTTAAGTTTTTTCAGCACATAAGACCTTGACTCCTAATCATATTCCTACGTTTATAGTTATTAATTATAATCAGTTAACTTAATCAAAACGTTATTATAATAATAATAAAATAACGCTCATCGATATGTGAAAGTTTAGCCAAAAATTTAATAACGATGCAGAAGGTTCTGCGTGTGTCAAGACATGACAATAATAATTCCCTTTAGAACCTTCAGTTATAAGGGCTAACCTCTCGTAAACAACTTCATGTTGGGCAACTTTTACGCTCAAATTGAACACTAAAGTTAGAGATAATTTATTTTAACATATTCATTAATTTTAACAAATAAATTAAGAGCGTAAACTGGTATGCGAACCCCAGACCTTCGTGGTGTAAATAGTCAGTACAAATACAGACGTTATAACGATTTCGGCCACGGAAGCGTCAAGACGTGCAATATACAAATATAGCAAGGCTCTTAACATTGAAGTTCTTTTTTCTCCTAATTCTTTAAAACTTAAAGTCCTGATCAAAATATTGAACGAGTATAGAAACACAAGTGTAACAAAATAAAACTACAACAACATAACAACAAATAAATAAAAATTTATTCTTAAATAATTTCAAATATAAAGAAAGGATGTGCATTATAAACAACATTTAAAACATATGGTTATATAAAAATAAGAATAATATTTAAGCTTATCATCAAATCAAGCTTGAATGGTATTCAAGTTTATTATTAAAAAACATTTAAAGCTTGTCATCAAATCTAGCTTGAATGCTATTCAAGTTTATTATTAAAAAACATTTAAAGCTTATCATTAAATCTAGCTTGAATGCTATTCAAGTTTATTATTAAAAAAAAAACATTTTAAGCTTGTCATCAAATGCGAGCTTACCTTTTTAAGCTATTATAAATTCACGCATTCATACATTTTAGGCTGGTAGCTTATATTCAACAAGTAATAATAAGGTTTTAGCTTTTTTAAGCTAAACATAAGTTCTCTAAATGCAGCTTTAACGATTTTTTTAGTTTTATAAGCTTAAACACATTTTAAATGGAAGCTTTAACGCTTTAAAAGCTTCTTATTAAATTTAAGCTTAAATGCTTTTACGATCACTATCAAATACAAGCTTGAACGATTTTAAAGTAAATAATAAAGTGTAGATTAAACTCTTTTGAGCTTACATGAGATTCAAATTAATACTTAATTAAATTAATTAAAAAGGTATTGTAGTACCAAAATTATATAGGTATTGTGGCACCAAAATTGCATAAGTATTGTTACAAAATGAAAGAGGTACTGTGGTTCCAAAATTAAAAAGGTATTGTGGTTCCAAAATTACATAAGTATTGTTACAAAATGAAAGAGGTACTGTGGCCCAAAATTAAAAGGTATTGTGGTACCAAAATTATAAGTATTGTTACAAAATGAAAGAGGTACTGTGGCCAAAATTAAAAGGTATTGTGGTTCCAAATTATCAAACAAAAATTCTTAAATGTTTTATTAAACTGTACAAGTACAACTTATATCTTATTTCGAAACAAACATTTGTATCAAATGATATAAAAGTTCTACAGACATACGGATAGATGTGCATATTTTAGGCAAACACTCCCGCAGTGTTTTTAACATAGAGTTGAAAATTAATAGATAAGTCATAATGTCTCATTGTGCTGCATGGAAAATAATATTTTTCAGATCACGATAACGTATTTTACTGTCATCAAACGTTTAAAAAATCGTAAAATTTGACCAATCGAGTTGAAATTTGGCTAATATACCTTTATAAATGGTAAAACGGGCCACATATTTTAATTTTGGTTGCTATTTTGAGATCGACTTTTGAATTTTTTTAACTTTTACGGTCCATAGTTTTCAATTTTCTTACTGTTTTTGGACACATAACAATAGAATTAATAGTTTAAATCCCTTTGTTATTTATATTTTATTTTTTAATTTCTTAGGTATATGTTAAACTGGGTTCAATCAACTTTATCACTATAGAGGAAGTTTTCTTATTCATCCTTAAAAAACTTTAAGCATAATTTTGGTGATTTTGCGGACTTAACCAAACAATTTTTACTCCACTTTTTGTTTTTAAAAAAGCTTCAGCAAAAGCTTATTAAGAAGGCACTTAATTGATAAACTCATCCAAATTCGAAATGGACACAGGAGTTTTTGCTTCTTTAATAAATTCCATTGCAAAAGGCGTATGTCTAGTGGCGATGTGCTGCTTCAGATGGCTCTTCTTACCGGCATAATGGGAACAATAGGGGCAAAAGAATTTTCTCCCACATTCGTTCCTTCTGTGATAGTTAAAATGATTCCTATTGGTGTATTTATGGTTGCATATGCACACATACATGTTAAGAGATGGATTAAAGAAGGATGATATATCTGGAATATGAAAAAAAGAACAGAAAAGCAAATATTATATAATTATAAGTAGATCATAAAAAACGGAAGGACAAAATAAACCAAGAACAAGACTGTTAAATCAACAATGATTTAATTAATAATTAAAAGAAGAGCGACTTTCTTAGCACTTCTGGCATCCAGAGCCAGCCTAAATGAGTGCAAAGCTATATATATATATATATATATATATATATATATATATATAATATATATATATATATATATATATTATATATATATATCTGCCTTCAGAGTCCGAGGACTATAAATGAGACCAGATCTGTGTGTAGTTTGTCCTTCAGAGTCCAAGAAGTCTAAATGAGTGCAGAGCTATGTATGTCAGTCCTTTAGAACTCTAAATGAGTGCAGAGTTATGTATAGTCAGTCCTTCAGAGTCCTAGGACTCTAAATGAGTGCAGAGTTATGTATAGTCAGTCCTTTAGGTCCTAGGACTCTAAAATGAGTGCAGAGTTATGTATAGTCAGTCCTTTAGAGTCCTAGGACTCTAAATGAGTCAGAGTTATGTATAGTCAGTCCTTCAGAGTCTAGGACTCTAAATGAGTGCAGAGCTATGTATAATCAGTCCTTCAAAGTTCTAGGAGTGTAAATGAGTGCCTACTAGGCCCCTGAAGGACAATAAAAAGCTACACATTAATTTATCAAGACTGAGGATGACCAGAAGTGGTTGATAGTCAGCCCTTGTTTCAACATTAAAACATACACGGTGAAGAGAAATTTGTTTACGTGTACAATACTCCACATAGCAGCGATCTACAAGCATGTATGGATATGAAAAATCAGGTACGGGATGCCTCGGAACTATTCCTCACCTAGACATATTTAAATGAAAAGTATCTCCATAAAATAAAACTTTATCGGAAAAGCGCTTTCAACTTAGCTAGAGGCCATCATTGGTGCAAACCCGATGAAGAAATAAAAGGATAAAGAGTAAGTCTATGATTCAGCTTTAGATATTAGAGTCCGACTCCTCACCGCTTCACTGTGGGAGGCATTTCAGGGATTAGGACATCATAGATAGAAACCAATTCTCTACAAAACTGAACTCAGTTTCTATGGGTTCAGTTTTGTAGAGCATTGTGTGTTCTATCCATGATGTCCTACATCCCTGAAGATGCCTCCCACAGTGGAAGCGGTGAGGAGTCGGAAAGCGGGGTGGGGAAGTATCTAGTCTCTTTCTAGGGAGACTATAGTAGGGGTAAGTACAGTTACGGCACCTATGGAAACTGTCTCACTTCCAGAACCCTTATCACTGTGTTAATCGGGTTCTGTACTCCCTCTAATAGTATTAGTCTCTTTGGTTTTTAGTCGAGTGCTGGTTTGAGTCCCGAAAAAGTAATGTCCGAAATGAAAGTAAGTTGTTCGTTAATAATTGTCTTGTCAGTAATTACTACATTAATCATATCCTACTTCCCCCCTTATCTTCAGAGGGCTCATCGTGCTCATGTTAATACTTATTAACGTGCTCAGTTATATCAGTCATTCACTGATATAACTTTATTAGTTGAGAGCTCGAGTGTTGCCCCGCCTGCTGATGATGGCGTTATGCCGAAACCGGTCCAGGGATATTCATATCCAACAGTAAGTATCGACGGTAGCTGATTCTTCGATTGCTTCTTCTACTTGCAGTAAATACAATCTTTTTTAGTTAATTATAACTTCGATAACTTCGCTTAGCTGCAGTTGTTGAGGTTACAGACTTCTGACATAGTCAATCTGCTGGAAATCAGAACTTATCCCTCTGGTATATGGGTTTAAAATCAAAACCCGAATATAACTGAATTTGGGGTTGTGGGTCTAGTTATGAATGGTAGTTGAAATAACACAGAACAAATTTGGGAATACAAAAAACATACCAGCAGTACACCCTAAAGCATTACTCTTAAATATAGCCTTTAGAGTGATAATCTGGTATAAAAATACAAAACATACCAACATAGAATTTGTATTGATTAAAAAAATATAACAAGAAAATCAAAATAAAATAAATGGAATGCAAGAAATATAATATTGCTTTGCTTCAAACAATAATTTTTAATAGTCCCTTCTCTATAACATACTTTTATTTAAATTTTAATATTTTATTTAATTCCTAAATTCAATAACTGCACTTATATAATTAATAAAAGAATAGATTTAAATTCATTTGTAATTTTCATTCGATACATTGTCATTAGTCTTTAATTTGTATTACAATATCACAGGTAAAGTTTGCACAATGTGTTGATCAAGAAATAAAAAAAGAGAATAAAACAAAATTCAAATTTAAAAAAGAATAATAACAAATCAATAACTTAATGAAGTAAATGAGGCAAGGAGATGCTAAGATCTCAAACTACCATCCATATAGCAAGATGAAACAAATCGAGGTCCTAGTTTTGTCGGACAAAACTTGTGAGATTATTTTTTTTAAATTATAGTATTTTATTTATTATATCAATATTTTTTTACGAGAACAAGAATTTCTTGTAAATTTAAATTATGTAAATAAATAAAATATATCGAGAATGGAGTTCATCAATTGTCAATAAAATAATAAAAGAATAGTCACAAATTCAATACTAAAATAGCAACAGTCAACTTATAGATGTCATAGCAATGACTAAGTCTGAAAAGAACAGCAGCCAATGCATTTAACAGAGCTAGATCTGGTCCCAGCATTAAGAACAAATATTAAGGCATAATAACAAAAATCAACCTTTACAGACTATTGTATAGCCTGGGCAATATCAGAACAGCTCCTAATGCATTAAAAAAGGATCTTATCTAAGGAATGACACCTGAATGCAAAGAGACTAAAACTATTAGAGGGAGTATATGACCCGTTTAACACAGTGATAAGGGGTCTGGAAGTGAGGCAGTTTCCATAGGTGCCCTAACTGTACTTACCCCCACTATAGTCTCCCTAGAGAGAGACGAACTACTCTCCACTTCCCTACAACTTCTATCGGAGCACATATTTATACACCCTATAAGAGACTAAAACTATGACGTCACCAATTTACCGTTAGGGCACCTAGCTACCCAAGGAATGATAAGAGCTGTTGTATCCTCCCTCTAATAGTTTTAGTCTTTTTGCCTGAATGTGACACCCACGTAAGAGCTTCACAGATTAGAGTATCTCTTAAAAGGTATCAGCTTTCTTCTCTGCCAAAAACCTACCACCCTAATTATATGACAGAAGAAGGCTCGAAAGTTCCGACAAGATATAGGTACTTTTGTAAACTCTTTCCATTATTTTAAATCAAGTTTTCAATCAAATTTCCATTTGTACTTCAAGTATTTTGACAAATTATAATTGTGCAAGATATATACTCTGCTACATCTAGGAACTGTTCCATCATTTAACATTTATCATTGTTGATAAAATTATGAACTGGAATTATGAAATTCAAATAATGGCATTTCCCGGTTTCGTTACGTCTATAAGGACGCCAACGGAGCTTAAACTAATATAGCTTAAAATTACAAAGAATATAAAGCATAGAATTTTACTAGTTACATTCCTAGGTGCCTCCTGCACAATTATATTGTGTGTTAAATAATCATGTTTGCAAAACACGGTAGTATCAAATTATATACAATTGTTTTATTTAACTCTAGTCGAAGTAATATCGATAGAATTTGGATCAGTTGCATGCCTTAACGCTATATGCCTTTTCATATGACTTTTCTTTAGACACTGATGTGAACACATTGGGCACTTAAAAACCAATCCACACTCCCTATGTCTGTGAAACGAGAAATTATAAAGGTGGGAGAACTTCAGTCCGCATATGCAGATGTACTTAGACACAGTTGGATTAAAGAACGTTTCAAATTCGAGGAGTCGAGAGATTTTACCTAAAACAAGAAAGATAGGAATACACTTTTTCAATAAGAAACATCAAAAAATTGAAATAGATAATGGTTATAGTTTATGTCACATAATGCATACAAAGGTGAGATAAATACTAATATGTTTATTAAGTCAAAAGTTTATCTTTATGTCACTGCAATTACATTTACCGACAAGCGATAAAAAAAAGATTAATTGGTTTATGTAGGTATCTAACAACGAGTTTTAAAAGGTAAACAGGTGTCCAACAGGTTGGCACTATAAGCAGATGACTTAGAGAACCTGATATCAATCCTTACAATGATTCATGTACACAAATTTCACTGTAAAAATAAAGCACAAAAATTGATTTTTCAAAGTTAATGCTATTCATTACAAGAAGGGTTCGAAAATAATTAAACTTAAACTATAGCAGGTGTATCGTTTCAACATAAATCTAAAGGCTGTTTAGATAAATCTTGCTGTTCATGTTATTATAAAATGAATCATCCATAAAAGGAATAAATGGATGAATAAAAATGTGGTCCCCATTCATAAAAAACAACATCCATAAAAGAATGTTGTTCAACATCTATAAAAGGATCAATCAAGTTAACATCCATAAAAGAATGTTGTTCAACATCTATAAAAGGATCAATTAAGTTAACATCCATAAAAGAATGTTATTCAACATCTATAAAAGGATCAATCAAGTTAACATCCATAAAAGAATGTTGTTCAACATCTATAAAAGAATCAATCAAGTTTACATCCATAAAAGATTGTTGACATGATTCATGTCGAAACAGGAATCGTGGATTCATTTTGTTAAGGAAAAATCTAAAGGCATATTTGGATTCAGCATCGAACACTACAATAATCAAACATCCATGAACCATAAATCTTGACATTCGTGTCAAAATTTATGGTTCATGGATGAGCTTCAGCTCTTTTTCATACCGTTCATATATGGCGAAACAAAAAAATGTATGATGCCCAATCTTGTATCTAATATAATAAGGAATCTAATCTAATAATATAAGGACATATTATTCAAAACTAAAAATAAAATGAAATATTAATGCCTAATTTCACTAAATATTCTTTAATAGTATATTTATGCTTACGACAGTAAACCTAAAAAAGCAAAAAATTACAACTGTAAACGATCCAAGTATTTTCATCTCGCTTCTTTATCACCTTAATTAGCTCCAGAAATAAAAAAAATAATCAGTAAAATAAACATTTTTTTTAATAAAAATAACAAACTTTATATTTTATCAAAATAAATAATTACAATTAAAAGCCCGTCAAACAATTAACGTTAATAAATAATCTTATAAAATACATTAAGTACAACAACAAAATATGTTAATCAAAATATAATAAATACTTTATATAAATTTTTAAAAAATACGTGAACAATTTATACAATAACAAAGTTTCTCAATATATTAAAACCGCTTAGCAAAATGGTTGGAATTATAGATCTGGTGGCCATTTATGTTGGGAATAGAAATCCCACAATGTCAAAAATCTATACAAACAAATTATATAAATTTTCTAAACAAATTTTAATCTAGTTTTGTAGCAGTTAACCCAATTCTCAAATTGCTAGTAATTCAAGAGCCAGGCCTAAAAAATGTGACTCATTTTGTACTATTTCAAACCAAATTTTTCTTAAAATATACCTTAATTTTAAAGGAAAAGCATAGTCTGCCTATCCAGAGTGGAGCCCTTCATATGAATGCGCTCTCTCAAAATATAAGGAAGTCGCACAATTTACAGTTTTCTTGTAATAAGTGGTTCCTTGTAGGTCGTTTGCAAAACAGGTTGCAGTCATCCGATTTCGATGATTAAACACTCGTTTTACAGAAAATTTTATCACCTTTAAAAATGGTCTCTTCATGTTTCGCACACAACTTATTGCAATAACACTGGAATTAGTGCGACTTTATAAAATTTTGAGCATGCGCAATCATATGAAGGGCTCCACTCTGGATAGGCAGACAATGTTTTTTCTTTATAATTTAAGGTATATTTTTAGAAATATTTGGTTTGAAGTAGAACAAAATGAGTCGCATTTTTTTAAGTCCAGCTCTTGAACTATACTTAATCTATCATTCATTCAATCAATTAAGGGTTAGAAAAGTTTTTAGAAACTAGATTCAATAACATTATCATCATGCTATTGATTAAACTTAATGCAAGACGAAACAGAAACAGTCTAGAGTGTGGAGATTTAAATAGCATGCTTATGATTTAAGTACGAACATGTTAAACAGGTGCTAAAACTAAAGTATTATAACTAAGGAAGAGTTTAGATCTTATTTTCACGTCATGAAAATGTTATAATGAACCGACACTTGCAAAAAAATCTTTAAAAAAATAGAAAAGTACAAGATAATTATTCAACAAAAAGCGTAGGGTGGCGAAATTATAGTACCCATGACACTTCTTTTAGCTTAAAGATTATAGAGATATATACCAGAGGGGGCATAGTTTATCTTAATACATTGAGAGGCCTGAAACATCTTTTTGGGGATCTCATGGGCTCTGTATAACCTCATTGAAACCACCTTTAAGAGTGAGTTAAGGTTATAACAAATAAATCGTTGTCGGCTTTTCCCGCATTGTTAGGGTTTTGTCTCCTATTATAAACGTTGTATTATATAACGTTGTTTATTTCATCACGTTAATATTCAAGGGTGTTCAAGTTACTTTTATGATGTTTCAAAATTCAACCGATAGAGCCCCTCTAGTAATAATATCTCTATGTTAAAGATCAAATTCATCGTTAAACTGAATATTACAGAAGTAGAAACAGCTCGGGATTGCATATGTGTAGACGGAACAAGATGTAGATTTTAGTAGATTTGCATTCAGAGTAAAAAATTGCAAAGAAAATAAGGTTCTCTTAGGCTTATTTACATGCAAGCCAGCCCTATCAGACATGCATTTCTAGTGATGTTCAATGTTAACAGTACTGACAATGTAATTTTATTTTTCAGGAAGGTAAGATTCTTTAGGTAGACAATTGAGTATTATAGACCTAAGATTAAGATATTGCCTGCCATCATTCTTTCCCTAAAGTCCAAAATAATTGATTTTCAGTACCAGGTAAACATAAATTCTTAAAATGTTTCGACGCAATATGTTGATTTAAATGACACTTTTTGCCAAAATCGTAAGAACAATAAGGGCATAAGAATCTTCTACCACATTCATGCCGTTTGTGATGTGTGAAATTCTTCTTGTGTGAAAACTTGGCTCCGCAATCGCAAATGTACTTTTGCAAATCTGCGTTGAAATATTCCATAACTGAACCTGTAGAGAAAATAAATAACAAATAGACAAATGGTACAAACAAGAAAATAAACTAATTCTGCCTTCTATAGCATAAACGCAGTAACTGACAAGTGTTATATTCTTACTGCGCTTTTGCATTCTTAGTAGAAGAGATAAAATCATTTTAAGACAATTTTTTAGAGGCCCACTAGAAGGTAAAATATTTTTATATCTATGGTGTCGTTGTGTAGTCAGTATTTAAAATAATAGAAGCTTTGAAATTTGTTTAAATGTTTTTTTAAATCTTAACTGACACAAATGTTAAAACTATAAGGCGCGGTCGAATATCCACGGCCTAGAACATTGGATCACCAACAAACTTTTTTTATAACTTTTTTTTTCAAAATGTTTAGTAAGTAGCCGGATTTGTGATAAATGAAACCTATTTTCGTAATCTGCACGCTCTTTTGTAATCTCAAAGAGTATTTACATTCACTCAACGATTTATTTTTAATCTAACTTGGTACATACATAACTACTGTTAGACGTCAATGTTATCTACCTGATTTGTGTTATATTTTGACATGTCATATTTGTTAATTTTGACGTCTAACAGTAGTTATGTATGTACCAAGTTAGATTAAAAATAAATCGTTGAGTGAATGTAAATACTCTTTGAGATTAACCAAAAGAGCGTGCAGATTACGGAAATAGGCTTCATTTATCACAAATCCGGCTA
Source organism: Microvelia longipes (assembly GCA_018340805.1). Classification (NCBI taxonomy): domain Eukaryota; kingdom Metazoa; phylum Arthropoda; class Insecta; order Hemiptera; family Veliidae; genus Microvelia; species Microvelia longipes. The sequence continues at coordinate 7,443,204 of JACMZG010001859.1, forward strand.
ATTACTGAAAATTTTGAAAAAAAAGTTATAAAAAAAGTTTGTTGGTGATCCAATGTTCTAGAAGGCCGTGGATATTCGACCGCGCCTTATAAATGAATAAATAAGACAGGCAATACTGAAATAGAATAAATATAACTTTGGAAATACTGGAAATTACGATTATAAGCTTCTTGGCGAGGCTCTTAAAAATTATCTAAAACAAAACAACACATCTTAACTAAAGAAAAACATTACACGCTATTAAGTTCGAAATATTGGATTTTTATTTAGAATGCTTGGATTTTCAAAAGAGTGAAATAACAAATTTATTATTTAATTATTATTGTGTTTAAATCATACACTGCGAAAGCTTTTGCGGTTAATTTCAAGAAGGTTAAGATCTTTCGGTGGTATCTGTGTCAATGAAGTTAATGTGATCCTGGATCCTGAGGGAAGTAGGACATCATGGATGATATCCAAATGCCCAGATAAAAACTGAACTCTTAATTGGAGAAGAGAGTTGCCAGTTAATAAGAGTAACCAATCCAAGTGGCTTGCAAGTTGGCTTTAGTATTGACGTAATCTACTCGTAGGTCAGGAAGAGGTGTTTCACCTATTTGATCTACAGACCAAGGGAGGTTATCGTTGGGTAATCGCCCAACAATGGAAATAGAGGCTGAGATGAAATTATGTGAGACAAACAGAGAATAGGTAAGCATTGTCCAAGTAGGAAATCTTCAAACCCATGTCCAATGTCCATGTTATAACTCCCATGTAGTCTCTCCATAGAACACAACTACTCCTTTTTTATGGCTACAATCCTAGTTTTCGAAGACAAGGAGAATATATAAATAGTAACCTCTTTTACGATCCATATCATCCATTTGATTTGTAGCGGATTCTGTTTTTTATCCAGGATGTCCTACTGCCCCATATAAACGTTGTCATCTGCATAGACGCGGTTACCACCGAAATACTTAAACCTTTATGTCCAAATCGACTTCTGAGGTCAATTCATCAATTTTATTAGGAAGTGTATTCTATAAAAAGTAAGTAGTATAGTCAGGCAGATGACTTTTTTAGTTCGGGTACTGGTTTATAAAATCATGAAGTCCTTTCTCACTACTAGTTCAGATTTGTTAATTACCAAAGAGTATATAGAATAACTAGAGAGATACAAAATATAACTACTAGTATTTGTTAATAGAATACCACCAGTATTACTTTATCACTAGGTTCTTATGATTGGACAATTCCAAAAAATATTTAATGTATATTTAGGGATTAATGATTCCTGGTGTTCCTTAATAGTGGTAATAATATATAGATTGTTTATATTTGTCTTATGAATAAGGTTGTTATCGTAAAAAGAATAGACAGGACAGAGAAATCTGTAAAAAGAGCACGGGAGAGTAAACTTTATTCTAATCCAGCAATCATTAGCAATACTACTCTAGCAGAATATGTTGACAGTAGAAAAGTTAATCCTCTAGTATAGTATATACTCTTTAGTTTATGTTAAGTATACTAGTAGAATGAGCGTGAATGGAGTCCATCATAAATAATAAAAGAAAGGAAGTCTCTCCACAAAACAAAACTTTATTGGCAAACGCTTTTAACCTAACTAGAGGCCATCATCAGTGCAGAACCTAACAAACAAGTTACAATAGAATAAATAAAACGAAAAAATAAAAATACAATAAATAAAACTAAATATAAACAAAATCATATATAAATAATATAAACATCATTTATCATTTTATTTTATTTTTTATTTATGTTTACGTACATATTTTATCTCAAATGTATTTTATTCATTATGCTTTATTTATGTTTATATTTATTTTCATTTATTGTATTTTTATTTTTTCGCTTTATTTATTCTATTGTAACTTGTTTGTTAGGGTCTGCACTGATGATGGCCTCTAGTTAGGTTGAAAGCGCTTTGCCAATAAAGTTTTTTTTTTTGTGGAGAGACTTTCTTTCTTTTATTATTTATATTAAGTTGTATAAAATGTATCTAACTTTATTACTATTATAAGTCACTAAGGAAATTTCCAATAAGACGAAGAATTATTATTTTATCATTTTGATACTACCGAGTTTTGCAAAACATGATAGTTGACACAATAGTTGTCTCTTGCACAATTTATTGTGTCAATTATTATTTTACTTAATCTACACTTCATAGTCTAGATGGAGATAATTATACTAAATAAGAGATCAAATTAAATAGTGGACTTATTTAATGGTTCTTACGGAAGCAAATCCTAGGTAATATTTATTTGTTAACAGTATATTTGCAATACGCACAGCTATGTTAATATAAAGATATTAGTATGAAATCAACTCTGTTAAGCCTTTTTTGCTATTAAGGAGGATAATCGATCTAAGCAAATAAAACTAAGGAAGGCACTTTTCTACTAAATTCAAATTTGCACACAATTACATTATGTTTTAACCTTTCTGTGTTATTTTTATTTTAAAATAAATAAAAATGTATTCTAAAATAACTAGATTACATTTATAAGTGATCTAGTTATTTTAGCTTCTAAAACATTAAAAATGCCTAAAAATGTGCAAATTAAATTTAGAAAAGGGGATCCTCCCTCCGATGTTTTAAAATATAACTTAGATAAGGAGATATGTTAAATGTACCCCTATTTCCTCAGCAAAAAAGCCAAACTGTTATTAGGTAATATGTTACAGTTAAGGAAGTATTTACAAAAAAGTGTTATTTACAAAAATCAAGAAAAAAATTTCAAATAGAATAACTACAAGCAAACATTGAAGATAGAAGAAGCACTAAAACCAAATTCATAATTTAATAAAGTTAACAATTTTTATTTGTTTTTTTTTTATTTGTGATAATAGACAGCTGAAAAACAAACTTTTTGAGATAACAGACAGCTAAACAAAACGATGTATTTAAAATCATAGTTAGACGAATAAAACATTTGCGATAATAAACGGCTTAACGATATCACTTAAATGTGATAACAGACAGCTGATATAAAAATTTATATATGATAATAGACGGCTGATGAAAACATGTATATGTGATAATAGACGGCTGATATAAACATTTATATATGATAATAGACGGCTGATATAAACATTTATATATGATAATAGACAACTGATGAAAACATGTATATGTGATAATAGACGGCTGATATAAACATTTATATATGATAATAGACGGCTTATATAAACATTTACGCAATACAATAAGTAGTAGTAGTGATAGTAATATGGGGGGAGTGGTAGTAACTACCAGGCAAGTAGACCACGTGGTTTGGCCCTTTTTGCCAGCTCCCTAAGATAGTGTTCTACTCCTTTTAATTTCAAGTGTAGGTATTTTCATCTAATCTAGACAGAAGAGCCTTGGATTTCTATGGTTCCTCTCATGCTTTTTTCAAGCTATCAAACATATTTTCACTGACTCTTATAGTCAAGTAAAAACTAGGAACAACATGTGCCCTCGCTGTTAAACTAAACCTCCATACACTTTAAACTACAAGGCAGACACACTATAGTATTATAATGAATCTTCTATGAGAGTCCTAAATTTTGCCCAGTTTCATTAAAGTAATGGATCTTTAACGAGTACCTGACAACGCACAGGCTCGAGACCATTGGCTTTACGTTCCCCCTTCTAAAGGACACGGTACGCAGAATTTTTATCCCTCTCATAAAAATCCCAGAGGCCCGTGCTGGAATTGAACCCATGACTAAATAAACACGGAAGTTAAAAGTCCATTTATTCTGTGTGTATTGGCCGCGTACCTTAACCACTACACCACGGGTGACTCTTTTGTATATAATAATAGACGGCTGATATAAACATTTATATACGATAATAGACTTTTGAAGAAACCATTTATTTATGATACTAGGCAGCTTTACAAAACTAAGCTACTTGAATCTTCAATCGAGCATTGAAGGTTTGAATCTAACTGGATACAGAGCTAATTTTAGTTGCTTTAGGACCTGGAATGACACATACTGATTCAGGTGATAGTAGTTTCAACAAAAAGGAGCAAAACAAATATTTGAGTTACAAGTATGAAATATTAAATTAAATCGTTGAGATGAGAGATGAATAGGGCTTATTATTACCTCAGACTCAACGATTAGCTTGAGCAAAAAGGCTTAAGAAAAACATTTTATTAATTACTTTTAATTAATTAATCAACCGACATATCAGTGACCGGTAGAGTATTTAGAAGAGTCAAAATCGTAAAAAAAATAAATGCCTTCAATGTGTTATAAATGAGGGTAAAAAATAAATGAAAAGACAGACATATATATTTTTTTTAATTATTTAATTTTACAAATTTTAGCCCAGACAAAATATAAAAAAGATAGTAATAAAAAACATCACAAAAGTAAAGTAGTTTAAAGTATACTCTAAAATAATAGATTTAAAAAATACTAATTAAGGCGACCGATGAAGACAGGAGCACAAATTCAATGAGAGAGTTAATATCTCATATCTTAAAAAGTGTTAATTAACCTGATAATATAAGGGAACGAATAAAAAAGTTGATTAAAGAGATTAAAAAAATGTTCTATAATTAACTTTGGTTTCCCCAAAGTAAAGTCATTAAAACATTTATATTTTTGCCCCTTAAGCCATTTGTATAATATCAAAAGAGAATTAAAACAGGTTCTGAAATCCTATTTTCCGATTGGATTCGAATCTAAACCTAAAATGTTTCATTTAGATTTGGGTAACAATCTGTAACACATTAAGTTCAATATATTTAATTAAATATCACCTTTTACTCATTACGTATCCACTTAAACTGTTAAATAAAAACAGCTGTAATTAAAATGATGTAGAAATTCATACAGTAGGGGTGGAGGGCGCGGGACACAGTGGTCCAACTCCCTGGCTTGAGGTGGTCCTATAAAAACAAGGACTAGTTGCATCAACTACCGCACCGAGCGCTAGTATTCACCTTGTACAACTGTTATCAATTTTGTTATCAGTTTTAAATCGAGACGCTTATTAACTAGAATGTAAACAAGACAAATTTTCTGAACATTTTTAGTTGTTTATAAGATTATTTGTTTAGAAAATAAGATAAATTTAGCATTTTTTCCATTAACAGAACAAATAAAAAAGCAATAAACACGAAAATTAATTTCCATTTCTGCACGTCATGGTTACCATGATATCAGTTAAAAATCTAGATAAAATAACACAGCGTTTATATTTTTATAACATTTTATGAAAATTATACATAATAATTAATTAACATAATTGTTAAAGCTTTAAGTAATTTAAATCCTGAAAATGAAGAACTAATTATTTTATACATGCCGTACAAGGTGATCCGACCTGCCTCTAGTAGAGAATCGGTGAACTTAAAGCAGGCCCATCTAAAAAAGCTTATTCCAGGGGAGTTGGACCACTGTGACCCGCACCCCCACCCATACCCGCACCACCACTTTAGCAGTAACATTTTGACATAAGTAACATGACTTTTCCAGTCTCTAATTTAAACTAATCAAGTCGTCGGCAAATTTAAAATCAAAACTTATCTTTACTGGATTCGAACCCAAACCTTCTACATGGATACATTATGTTTCGTCAAGGAATGTATTTTTAAATTAGACAGCGATGAGCAAGAAACGAAACAGATTTGACAGTAATATCTTCGTCCACATAGGTGTTTGACGTGGTAGTTAAAATCCCGTTGTCGAGATCGTTTCGACCCGCATGCACAAATGTATTTTTTAGTAACTGGATCAAAGTGATTTTCAGGGTTTACATTTGTATCTGAAACAGACGAGTTAAAAGTCAAAAGAAGAATTCAAAGTCAATTACCATTAAAAAGTTTAAAGTTAATAACTTTTTAAAAAATTTTCGACGTCATAAGGGAAAAAAGTAGAGTAAGAAAAAAAATAAACAAAACAAATAAGTCACTAGATACAATTTATTGTCAAGTAATGCATTACTTACGCTTAAGCCAAGCTGTTAGAATTTATAAGGTGATTCAATTGGAGGGTTTTAATGAATGAAATAATTTATTTTGGCATGTTAGGTTATAGTTCAGAATAGACGTCATTGCAGGAATAAATAGTCAATTTCCAATGTTGACCGCCTATACTAAGGATGTTGAATAAAGGGGATGACGCACTAAGTCGAATTGCCATTCAACAAAGTGACCCCATCGAAAATCAAAACAGAGAAGAATTCAACACGAAACGCACGACAAAAACCAACTGCACATGCTCGGTACGAACTGCGCATGCTTATGATCCTTATAACAGCGCAGGTCTTAAAATTTTGAGGCAAACTTAACTCTCAATGGGTTTTCCATTGTTTTGGCTTGCGAAGGTTATAAACAAATAGAAAAAGTTCATACTTTTTATCTGTTTTTTTTTTTTTGTTAATATTGCTTGTTATCACTTCTTATATTAATATTTTAATGTTTTTATAACCTTAAAACAATAAAGGTTGGTCATTTAAATGTTTTTTGCTCTTAATTGTTATTATATTAATATGTTAGTGGTTACATGATTGATACTAGAAAAAATGCTGGTCTGAATTAATGGTTTTCGCCAAAGTAAACGGTAAAGCTTCAATCACTATCACTAAAGTGGCTACCTAGAGTTCAAAATGTAAAATATAAGCACAAATCACTTGACAAGCACCAAATGTAACAATAACGAAAGCACTGAAGAAAGTTGAGAAGCAAACTCGTCAACCAAGTATTGTATACCATCCTAGCTACATAACCTGCGTTTGGCGTCTTTTTTAATTATAACCTAAGGGAAGGTAAGTTTGCTCCTATTTCTCTATCTCATACAATTTCCATGGGGTCAGAAATGTTCCTTAATGCGTCATTCCCTTTATTCAACATCCTTGGCCTATACCAGGGGGGGTTAACTTAAATGAGGAAAAGTTTGGATTCCATTATCGCAAGCTACTAAAAATAGCGCTGCGGCGGACCGGTGCGGACAACTTATGAACTAACCCCAATAGCTTTCCAAAGATGACTGATTATATTTTTATATTTAAATTTATGAATACCATGACAATTCTTGGTTATGACAGCTACATTTATTATTATTATAAAATTGACTGAATGTATTTTTCACAAAAACGGTTTCGCCGTTGCATGTTCTGTACTTCCAAAATTCAGAAACTAAAAGTAAATAGAAACCTTTTTAAAATTTCCAGAGAACGCTAATGATGGCAGATAAGTATATTTCATTTAATTAATTTATTGATATAGTCGATTTTATCAGGTAATTACATTTAATCACATGTGCGCATTTCGCCGATGTAATTAAAATACAGGCTGCATTAAATGCCAAAAGCTATCTTTTAGCACGTGTAAAACTTTAGCCACTCTTTTATTATTACCTGAATGAATCAATTAAATTAATAAATTACTTAAATAAAAAACTTAAAAATAATCAGAAGTGTTCTGTGTAAGATTAAAGTGGTAGGGTTAGTTAGAAGTATAACTATACAAAGTATAAAAATTAAATTTCAAACTGACTGTGGGCATAAAGCGGGAAATTAAGACACGCCCAGTCAATTGTAAGGTAGGTCCGCCGCAGCGCTAGCGTCGTCCGGAATCCAAATTTTCCCACCATTGAGTCGACAGTCTTACTGTTTAAGTATCTATAGTCTCTGGCCTATACCGATTCCTGCAATGACGTCACACGTCATTCATAAAAACGTCAGGTTATAACCTCCGAATGCGTTTGGTTTGTTTACATCGAATTGCATCACCTTATGAATGTCTAATATATTGGCTTCTACATGCAAAACTATTTGTTTTTGATCTTATACTTTAATCTGATCTGAATACTTTAAAAGTGTCACTGGACATATGATCAATAACAGGTTGTGCTATTTGTGCCTGGGACATTTCTTTATGAAAAGAAATGTCTACTTTCATTCTTAAAATGGGCTCAACTCAAATCATAGCCTTAACATGTGAGGGTTTCAAAACAATTAAAAAGTTGAGTGAGACACATTATAATATTAGTAATACAGGAATTCACCCAATCGATCTCAAGTATTGATTTATAATATAATAATAATAATAATAATAATAATAATGTTTGGACATAAGTCTCCTTCTCCACCCCACTTCCTTTCATTTCCCTATCCTTTGTAAATAGTTATTTATCTATACTTTATTATTTATATGTTTACTTTATATCCTTTATGATTTTGAGTACTTACGTTGTTTTTCATATATATTTTAAGTTTATTAACGCCGTGGACTTTCCTGTAAACAGGCAATAAGTTATCCACTTTTATACCCCTAGTATTATTACGCACTAACACTTAGTTTTAAGTTTTCTTCGTCCGTCTTCTCACTACACTGCTTCAACATCGCCCATCTCATCATAATACGTTAAATCTATTTGATTTTCACTAAACGAATCAGGAAAAACAGGCTGCTTGAGCCGTGTATAACCTGCCGCCATGTTTACTTGAGGTTACATTTTGAAACCTTCCTTCTGTAACTCGTCTTGCATGGAAATCCACCAAATTAAGCTGCTGGAGAAGTTCGTTGGATATAATTTATAATTTACAAATATCTGCATTCACTTCGGGAATAATTTAGGCAGAATATTATTCCTTATACTTGATCAATAATTGTCAAGTCTTTATATTAGCTATAAAGCAGTATGCTAATCAGTAACGCCGTTTAAGGACAACCGCTTTGTTCCATTATCAATAGAACCTTAAAAGTAACGGTTTTCGCCGTCTTGCGATCAGTGGAGAGAAAAACCTGGTTGTAGTGAAAGGGTTAACCCAACCGTAATTTAAAATATAAACTTTACTAAAGTAACTAGTAAGTTCTTGTGTTCAAGATCGCGGCCTTTTGGGCTCTTTTTCATGTGGATGTGTTGGTGATATCAATAACAGCTTTAATTTGGACTATGTTGCTTTCATCTGTGCTGCCGACCTATGCAGCATGCTTTCACTGTCTGATTTACCTTCAATTTTTATATTTAATCTTCATACTAGTCTTCCGCGTCTTCTTTAGTTTTAGTTACTAACTCCTTGTGTATAGAATTATTTTTTATTTTTAATTTCTTCTTACTTTTCTGACTTCGAATATGCTGCCAGTGAGAATATATGTCGATTGTTAAATGTTATATTCTTGTTCATTATTTTCTTTGCCTACTATTTTATTATCTTTCTCAGCTTTATTTACTTTTATCGTAAGTAGCTTTAGCCAGTTTATCTTACTTTCATATTTATTGAGTGACATATATAGTGTCCCTTCTGCCAGCATATTCGAAGCCATTTAGTCAAGTTATTTATTAAGCTCGCTATTTATTAAGTTATTATTATTAAGCTCTATTATTGCCTGCTTTATTATTGCTTAGATTTATTAATTTAATTATTCAATTGTTTATTCTGTGTTACTTTAACCCGAGTTTTTTATGCTTATCTGGTTTGATACTTTATAAGTTGTATCAAGTCCGTAAGTACTTAATGCTTAAACTTTATCTAGTCACTTTCCTTACCTTATCTTATTGTTTGCTAATTATTTACTAAAATACAGTCCTTCTTTCCTTATCTCTTCTTTTACTTTGTTTTACCTTGTATTCAGCTAGTTTCAGCGTCAGGAACTTATTTTTAAGTTGATTATCCCCGCTGGGCTTGCACAAATAATAATAATAATAATAATAATAATAATGCCCGTTTAGAGCCATCAACTTTATCATTCATCTAACAGCATTCCTGGACAAATAATAATAACCCAAACAAACACCGAATAGAGTCAACCCCCCCCCCCCTAAAAAAATGACACCTTTGGATGATGTCCCGCTGTCATTTAATGCCATTGCAAGCAATGAGAAAACAAAAACAACAAAAATAATAATAATAATAATAATAATAATAATAATAATAATAATAATAACAACTGGAAATCTCCAGGCTCTGATTCCATTCATAACTTTTGGCTCAAAAAATTTAGATCAATTCACACCCAACTTTATAAATATATTTCAGATTTCATCAAGCATCCAAAAAATATGCCACAATTTCTTTCTAAAGGTTCTACAGTTATGCTGCCTAAAGGAAAATTTACTAATAATTCTGCTAAGTATCGCCCCATCACATGTTTACCAACTATCTACAAACTCCTTACCTCAATAGTCACTCAATTTATCCAATCACACATTACTGATAACAATATTCTAACTGAAGAGCAAAAGGGATGTCGTATGGGCTCAAGAGGTTGCAAAGAGCAACTTATTATAGATCTAGTTGTGCTTAAGCTAGCCAAATTAAACAATAGAAATCTTCATGTAACTTATATTGATTACCAAAAAGCATTTGATTCAGTCCCTCACTCATGGTTAGTTAAAATTTTAAAAATATACAAAATAAACCCGACTTTAATAAATTTTCTTCAATATACAATGAAATCCTGGACAGTCACTCTGCAATTAAACAGCAAGATAAATCAAATAACTACAAAACCAATTCCAGTAAAACAAGGAATATTTCAGGGAGACTCACTTAGTCCGCTTTGGTTCTGTCTGGCTCTTAATCCCCTCTCTAAGATGCTCAACTCCACAGGCTATGGATTCCAAATTAAACACAGAAAGTCAAACCTGTTCAAAATCAGCCATCTCATGTACATGGACGATATAAAATTATACGCATCTACATCCAATCATATGAAAAGTTTAAATTCCATCGTTGAAAAATTCTCAAATGACATAAAGATGAAATTTGGATTAGATAAATGTCGAGTATTAAATATTATAAGAGGGAAGGTAGTGGCTGATGATGTAAATTTAGAGTCAGGAGATGTAATAGAGAGTATGAGTGAGGAGGATGTTTACAAGTATTTGGGGTTTGAGCAAGCTAAACAGATTGAAAAGTCCATAGTAAAAGAGAAACTTAAAACAGAATTTAACAATAGACTAAACTAACTAAAACTAACTAAACTTCTTAACTCTGGCTTAAATGCAAAAAATTTAGTTAAATCAATAAACACTTACGCTATACCTGCCCTAACTTACTCTTTTGGTATTATTCATTGGTCTAAAACTGAATTAGAACAATTAGAAAGGAAAATTAGAACCAAACTAACATCATACCGTGCTCATCACCCAAATGCCTGTACCGAAAGAATGACTATCCCTCGTACTGATGGAGGACGAGGCATCAGCGATATAACCTCACTATATCACAACCAAATTTCTAATTTACGTCTTTATTTTTACTCTAAAGAACACGAATCACCCTTACACAGAGCAATAATACTGGCTGACATTAAATTATCTCCTTTAAATCTAGCTACAAGAGATACTGATCCTCTGACCCTAATAAGAAATCAAGCCACACTTGAACATAATTGGTCCCAGAAGGTACTTCATGGAAGGCATCACCATGACATCAACTCACCTAATGTCGATAAGTTAGCGTCGAACGCATGGCTGAGTCGTGGTGAACTGTTTCCTGAAACAGAGGGATTTATGATGGCAATACAGGATCAGGTGATACCAACTAGAAACTATCTGAAGCATATCATCGGAAGCCCAGATATAACTGACGATAAATGTCGACTTTGCCAGTCTTTAACAGAAAACATAGATCATATAATATCCGGGTGTTCTGTTTTGGCCAACACAGAATATCTTCAGCGTCACAATAACGTAGCAAAAATTTTACACCAAGAGATAGCCATAATGCTAAACTTAAATACAACCCGAACCCCTTACTACAAATATTCTCCTGAAACCGTAATAGATAATAATAAAATAACTCTTTACTATGATAGATCCATAATCACTGATAAAGCAATACACCATAACAGACCTGATATAACTTTAGTGGATAAAACCAATAGAACAGCTTTCCTTATAGATATTGCCATTCCCAATACAAAGAATATTCAGAGTAGGGGAGAAAAGCCGATTCTGGCACCTCCACCTCCTCCTCCACCTCCTCCTCCACCACCTCCTCCTCCGCTTCCTCCTCCACCACCGCCACCTCCTCCTCAACCATCTCTTTATAGTTTTATACCCCCTCTCTTTTGCTTTGCATAGTGTAATAACAGTAACATTAAATATGCTTTGCATAGTGTAAAAAAAGTACTTTAATCCTATTAATCCTTTACCTTATTTAAAAGAATAGTATTATTATTATTATTATTATTATTTATTATTATTAATATTATTATTATTATTCATTATTTATATTATTATATAATATTATTATATTATTATTTAAATGAATATTATAAAAGAATAATTAGTGTTCATAATTTTTTACTATAATATGTGGGTCTTGAGGGTTAGGTAAGATCTCGGTATGGTGTAGAGCTTGGCTACGAGAGGTATATAACGTCAACCCCCCTCCACTATCAGTGAAGGACCGTGCCTAGTACAGCCCCTTACAGCTCTGGGCTCGACTAGTTCGTTCATACTTGATATACTCTGAGCGAGAGAGGGCGCATCGCCTGCAATTACTTCACGGGAAATTACGATATCGAGTTGGCAGCGACGGAGGGGTCATCTCAAGCCATTAGTAATTAAAATTTTCCCCTAAACGCTGAGCGGGGAAGACAAAATATGTTGGCTGCGAGAGAGGGCGCAACGCCTGCAATTACTTTACGGGAAATTACGGTATCGAGTTGGCTGCGGCAGTGGTTTCAGCTTAAGCCATTAAAAATTAAGATATACCCCTAAACGCTGAGCGGGGAAGGCAGAATATATTGGCTGCAAGAGGGAGCACGGTGACCGGCAAATCTTTACGGGAGACTTCAAAATCAGCTTGGCTGCGGCAGCGGCTTCTTCTTAAGCCAAAATTAACAACAAATTTCGAAGTTATGTCGCAAGTGCCGTCGGTATGTGTAGTATAGTGAGAGGTAGTAAAGTGTCTGGTAGCGCCGGGCCGTCTTAACAGTCCCCTCTGAGGATCCTCACTCAGAAGGCATTAGGGCATACGACCAATGTGCGGCGCGTTGTGTCGGGGCATGCGGTAGCGGGAGCCCAACAGTACCAGAAATGGAGGCCTGCTGTCGGTTACTCGTTTATCAATGTCACGGCCGACCCCTAAGGTGGAAGAAGATTACTCTCTTCCGGGGTCGCGTTCTCTGGGGGACCTGCATGCGGCCTGGACCGTATGGGGACCCCTGGCCGGTCGGTCTGGTGTGGCGCCAGTCACTCTTGGTGTCTACATGCTCGAAGGCCTTGCGTTGGCTGCTGGTAGGGGACTGCCAGCAGTTGGCCCTAACATGGAGGTGCTTCGGGTTCACCGAGACTCACCTTACTGTCACAGCTTAGCCGTGAGCACTCTTCGGTGCCGGGCAAACGCGTCCAGGCTCCTTGGAAGGTAGAGATGAGTACTCTGCTTCAACTCCGGTCACAACCGGAGAACTGCCGAGGCACAGTCCGTCTTGAATCCCTTCCCGGAGGTTGACTCCCTCACAAGAGTCTTCGACTACTTTGCCCTTCATGTGTCGACCTGTGTCTCTCATGCGGCGACCAGTACGCAGCCAAGTCAGCGTTGCTCTCTTCGAAGAGCACGCTACTTGGTTGCTCACACTGTTTAAAACCTGACAAAAACCTTTATAGTCTCATATGCTTGTCTCATAAGAAACTCTTAGGAGCGAAAGACTAAATAAGCCGAGGTTTTTTCTTCAAACCTGAGCTGTAGTTAAAACCTTTTGTTTAACTAATATTTTCAAGGAATTGACGGAAGGGCACCACCAAGAGTGGAGCCTTACTTTAATGGCTGTAATAGATTCCTCCCGTACCGCTACGGTCCACGCAATAGCGTGCTATGCCTGGCATCTGGTGCGTGGTAGGACGAAAGGTCGTCGGGGTAACCACAAGTTCCCGGAGACGCCTATGGGGACCCAGGGAGAGTTGACTCTCTTCTATATGCGTTTGTGTTCCCTAGTTTCAGGGTTTGGAGCGCCAAGAGCACTTCTTACAGTGGTGTCTGGATCTCCCCTTGGCCTTGGAAATCCGGGATACGACGACCAAGCAGTAAATATTTTCTGAGATTAGTCGACCAATCCGTCGTTGACTCGGCGGGCAATTCTGAGGAATATCAAAGATAATTCCGAAGGAGGTCGCAAGAAACTTTATGGAATTGACGGAAGGGCACCACCAATAGTGGAGCCCGACTTTTATAAAGAACTCAGAGGCGGTATCCCGCGGTGGTTGACCGCCATGCTTCAATGCGAGGGCGGGGCATTGAAGGAGTAAGTATAATTAAAATAGTTATACTTTCTCAGTTTATCCAAAACCCTTGCTTATACACCTTCACACAGACAGGTTTCAACCTGTCAGCCTTCCCCCTCTCATTGCTCTGGAAGCTGTGACGAGGGTATATAAGTAAGATCGCGTCTGTCCTGGCTCATTCGCCTGGCAGACCTCCTAACGTTTGTTTCTCTGTTATAGGTTGCCAAGCTGTTGAAATAATTTCTTTTATTAAAAGTGAATAGTTTTTATAAACTTTTTAAAAGTGGACATTTGTTTATAGTGATAAACTTTTTTTAACTTAAAGTGATTAATTCAGTGATTTCATTTTTTTATATATAGTGAAAGTGACTACGGACACAATGTTTAAGTGTGCTAAATGCAGTTCATCTTTCACCCGCTTGGATAATTTAAGAAGACATGAAGATTCTTGTTTATCCGGCAGCAGTTTAAGCTGTGATTCTTGCGGATCCAGCTACTCTCGTAAAGATAGCCTCTTAAGGCATATGAAAAACTGTTCTCTCGATGACCAGAAAAACGCGTGTACCAAGTGCGGTAAAACTTTCAGCCGTCCGGATAATAGAAAGCGCCATGAAAGTGCGTGCGGAGCTGAAAATAAATTAGAGTGTGAATCGTGTGGCGAAACGTTTACTCGTTTAGATAACAAAAATAGACATGAAGCTACATGTTCAGTACCTTTCGAAGGTAAGTGCGATATGTGCGATCATATTTTTACAAATAGATACAACTTGACAAGGCATCAGAAGAATTGTGGGCAGCCACCTGAAAAGAAGAAGGCCGAACCAAAAATTTCAACTCTTCTGGGGACCAAGCCAGATCAAGAAGGGATTACGCCGTACGAGACAGCATTAAAAACAGGTTACAATCATTTTTCATTAGATCCGATACAAACGATGATTTGACAAATTTTCTAGAATCTGTGAGGAATATTGTAAGAAATCAAACCCAGATTGCATTAAGGGAACATAGTGCTATTAAGCTAAACATGCATGTAGACTGTACTTTTTATAATAACGACGAAGAACTGATTTCTCACGCATTCAAGACCAACAATAGGGCAGTTTATGAAGCCACTGATATGGATGAATTTTTAAATCAAGAATTTAAAAAGATTACATCAGAAATGGACCGCTACCAGGCCAAGGGAAGTAGCTGTTCGCTAGAAGGAGTCGACGGTCTCCGGTTAAAAATTAATAGATTTAAACCACTCAAGGGAACCTCTTTTATTCAATTACCATATGAATATACAGTAGAAAAGCTTGTATTAATGTTCAAAATAATGATTTTTTATGTTTCAAATACTCTATTCTATCAAAACTTGTAAATAATAATCCCCAACGACAATCTAGTTATGAAAACTTGTACCATGATTATGATTTTAGTATGTTAGATTTTTCGGTCCCGCTAGATAAAATTCAGTTATTTGAAAGAAAAACAATATTAGTATCAATGTTTTGGTATTTACAGTAAATTTATTGAAAAACTAAGAAAGTCAAACATATAATTTACCCTCTAAAGGTAGTAAAGGTTGAAAAAGACGACCACCGCGATCTTTTACTCATACATGACAAGGAAACTAGTCATTACGTTTACATTTCAAATTTTAATAGGCTAGTAGGACCTCAGCTAAATAGCCATGGTCATGGTATTGCGATATGCAAACGGTGCTTTTCCTATTTCGATAACCAATACGGTATGACTAAGGAAGCCAAATTGGTGGCTCACAAGAGACTGTGTGATGAAAACAAACCTGTTCTTGTTGAAATGCCAGTAGATAAGCCTTATGTTCAATTTGAACACTTGGAGCGCTGCCTCCGCGTTCCCTACGTCGTATACTGCGACATTGAGGCTTTGCTTAGGCTGATTGCTACCTGTCAGCCAGATCCCACTCAAAAATACACAATGCCGTATCAACTCCACGAGGAAATTAGTTATTGTTGCTATTTAAAAGCAACTGAAAACTATACTGGTATAGGTCACTTCCCTATTGCACCGTTTCTGTATCGTGGTCCTGACGTGGCAAAACATTTATTAATGTATCTCGAACATCTCGCTCAAGAGGTTGAAAAGGTTTACGATCTAAATCTACCGATGGATCCTCTAACTGAGGAAGAAACGTTGGAATTTAATACTGCGGTCAACTGTTATTTGTGTCAAAAACCGTTTTTACCGTCAGATGTTAGAGTCGCAGACCATAACCACGCCACAAAAAAGTATAGGGGGGTAGCCCATAGCGGGTGTAACCTAAAATATCAGGACCCCAAATTTTTACCCGTAATATTTCACAATTTAAGCGGTTACGATAGCCATTTCCTTATTCGAGAGTTGGGCTATGACGATGAAAAAATTGATATTATTCCAAATACCGAGGAAAAATTTATATCTTTTACTAAATACATCGGCAAAAAGATGAAATTGAGATTCATAGACAGCTACCGTTTCTTAGGGACTAGTCTAGACAAGTTGGCTAGTAGTGTTACTCACTTTAGAGAGCTCAGTAAACATTTTCCTGCAGAAGTCATCCCATTGCTGACTAGAAAGGGCGTGTTTCCGTACGATTATGTAGACTCGCTAGAGAAGCTTGAAGAGACCCAACTTCCACCAAAAGAAGCCTTTTACAACAAGCTAAATTTCAGCGATATTGAAGACCAAGACTACGAACACGCTCAAAAAGTATGGGAAGCTTTCAACTGTAAAAACCTAGGAGAGTATTGCGACGTATATCTCAAAACCGATGTCTTATTACTGGCAGATATATTTGAAACGTTTAGAGACGTTACTTTAAAGACTCATTTTCTAGATCCGGCGCATTACTATACACTACCAAGCCTATCGTGGGATGCCATGCTAAGGTTTACCGGAGTCAAGCTAGATTTAATAGTAGACTACGAAATGCTTATGATGATTGAAAGCGGAATACGCGGAGGAATATGTCAGGTTAGCCATAGAAAAATCGAAGCTAACAATAAATATTTAGAAAATTATGATAAAGAAAAAGAATCTGTTTATGCCTACTACGTTGACTGCAACAACTTGTACGGGTATGCAATGTCTCAGCCGCTTCCAACCGGTGAATTTAAGTGGATAGAGCCAGACGTATTTACCGAACTGGAAATTGATCTTACTGACGAGAATGGTGATGTAGGATACATCTTAGACGTTGATTTAGAGTACCCTCAGTCGTTACACAAAGACCACAACGATCTTCCCTTCTTATGCGAAAATCTTAAACTCGAGCATGATGTTAAACTCGTACCTCATTTGAACGGTAGGAAAAATTATGTAGTTCACTTCCTTGCCTTGAGACAGGCAGTAAAGTTTGGAATTAAGGTGTTGAAAATCAATAGAGTATTGATGTTTAAGCAATCACCTTGGCTAAAGCCATATATAGACATGAATACTAATTTAAGAGCCAAGTGCACCTCAGATTTCGAAAAAGATTTATACAAGTTGTACAACAACTCGGTTTACGGCAAGACCATGGAAAATGTAAGAAAGAGACTAAATATGAAGCTGATAACCAACGAGAAACAGATTGAAAAGGAAGTTTCAAAGCCAGAGTTTCTAGACAGAACAATATATCACGAGAATTTAGCGGCAGTTCATCACAGAAAAAAATCTGTAAAGTTTGATAAACCGATTTACCTTGGAATGTCGATACTTGACTTGTCAAAAATTAAAATGTATTACTTCCATTACGATGTGATGCAACCATTATTTGGACCAGAAAGACTTCGCTTAGGGTACATGGACACCGACAGCTATATTTACGAGATAAAATGTCAAGATTTATACGTAGAGTTGGAGAAAATTAAAGATGAACTAGATACTTCAGATCTGGACAAAACACATCCTTTGTACTCTCCTGTAAATAAGAAAGTTGTTGGCAAATTCAAAGACGAAGCTAAAGGGAAGCCGATAAAACTCTACGTTGGCATCAAAGCTAAAGTGTACATGATTGAGAAAGAAGACGGAATCATAAAGAAGATTAAAGGAGTTCAGACAGCTGTAGTTAAGAATGTTATAACGCGTCAAGACTTTTTAGACTGTGCGAAAAACAAAAAGACCCTTAGGACCCCTGTTAGGCAAATCCGATCCAAAGAACATATTCTTAGGTCAATTGAAGTTAACAAATTAGCTTTAACACCCTTCGACGATAAAAGAATCGTTATGCCGGACGGTATTAGTACTAGGGCTATAGGGTACAAAGATTAGGTTCATTTTTATATGTTTGAAATTTCATTTTTTGGTTTTATTAAGTGTATAAATATGTAGTTAATTTAAAAAGTATTAATTTTTAATGTTTAGTTTATTTTATAGACGTTATACAATTTTCATTTAGTTCTCAAATATGTAGTTGTTAGGTTAATTTAAAAAGTGTTTATTTTTAAAGTTTAGTTTATTTTTACAGACGTTATAAAAGTTTCATTTAGTTCTCAAATATGTAGTTGTTAGGTTAATTTAAAAAGTGTTCATTTTCAAGTTTAGTTTATTTTTACAGAAGATATATAAGTTTCATTTAGTTTATAAATATGTACTTGTTAGGTTAAAGAGGTTCCAATTTACTATTGTATTAAAATAAATAAAAAAAAAAAAAAAAAAAAAAAAAAAAAAAAAAAAAGAAAAAAAATAAAAAAATATTTACAAGTCTTCTAGCCTCTTTCGGAAATATAAAATATAACTATAGCTAGCCTCTTTCGGATAAGAGTATTTAAGTAGTGTAAGATGGTTGTAAATGTTAGTCTTAAAGATGAAGTTGTTGAAGCAACATCACTCGTTACCAATAACAAATTTCGACGGTCCTACCGAAAGCAAACAACGTGTACACGGTCCTCTTCTTCCTTACAGTATCAGGTGTTTAATTTGCGGTCCCTCCAATTGTGGTAAAACAAATTTATTACTCAGCCTCTTGTACGATCCTAGCGGTCTCAAGTTTAAAAACATTTATTTATTCAGTAAATCTCTGTATCAACCAAAGTATAAACATTTAGAGGCCGTTCTTAAAGATAGCGGTGTGGGTTACTTTCCCTTTGAATCAAAATATCGATGTACCTAATCCCGAGATACTCTGCCGGATTCAGTTTTTATATTTGATGATGTGGCTTGCGATAAGCAAGACGTAATTAGAGCTTATTTTTGTATGGGTAGACACAGTGGAGTCGATTCTTTTTACCTGTGTCAGAGCTACGCCCGAGTTCCAAAACATCTTATTCGAGACAACGTTAATTTAATTGTTCTTTTTAAACAGGACGAACTTAATCTAAAACGTATATATAGTGATCACGTAAATTCAGATATGGACTTTAACCAGTTTAAGCGTATCTGTAGAGTCTGTTGGACACATAGTAAGTACGGTTTTCTAGTGATTGATAAAGATAGTGAGTTGGATCGTGGACGGTACCGAAAAGGATTCGATACATATATAATCGTGTAGACACTCGAATGAGGTCAGTATAACGTCAACCATGGAGGAGACAACATTGATGGATATTGTGAAAACTAGGAAAATAATACAAGAGAAACTCCAAGCTCTTAGACGACAGAGAGAGGATGCAGAAAAATATTACAACTTTAAATACAAACCAATGACAGACTGTTTGGAGAAAATCAAACCGGGACCATCGCAAAAAGTAATAGTCAAGAGACCTCTTCACATGGTTACCAAAAGAAAATCTTATCTTCCTCATCTTTCCACTCAGGCAATCAGATCTGCTGGTTATTCTCGTATTCCTATTTGGTCTCCGTCACAACATTTAAAACCTCTAAACTTATCAGAGAGCACTCAATCGGAATCTATTGATGTTTGTTCGTCAATCGAAAGCGGGTCACCCGATAATGATTCTTCAGAATCTCCAACAAGTAGTGAAGAAGCAGCTCCTCCACCTATCCACGGTATGAATCAATCAGGCCACCTCATACTTGACAAAACTGGTAAAAAATGACCTCTCAGAGTTGGATAATACCTACGGAGTTAAATACGACGGAGAACATTTTATTTTAGGCGACAGTATGATTGAATTAAAAACAATTCGATAGAAATTGACGAGGAAAAGTTTATATGTACCCCAGGTCTTACAGAGCTGTTATTTTCTAATATCCCTGAAATGGAAAAAGTTAATAACGATGATAAGGACAAGTACAAATTAATTTTACGAATGACAAACGCCCACAAGTTAATAGCAGTGCAACTGGAAGCATAATCAGACCGAAAGATAATCCTAAATATAATCAAGTTATAAAAGTATTGTTTCCACTCGCAAAGAAAAAAGGTTTGGGTAAATCAAATCCAAATCAATTGGTGGACCGACTGAGACTTTTATTGCCATCGAAACACAAGCATAGCAAGGAGATTGAAGAATTGAAANCTGTTTGGAGAAAATCAAAGCGGGACCATCGCAAAAAGTAATAGTCAAGATACCTCTCCACATGGTTACCAAAAGAAATCTTATCTTCCTCATCTTTCCACTCAGACAATCAGATCTGCTGGTTATTCTCGTATTCCTATTTGGTTCCGTCACAACATTTAAAACCTCTAAACTTATCAGAGAGCACTCAATCGGAATCTATTGATGTTTGTTCGTCAATCGAAAGCGGGTCACCCGATAATGATTCTTCAGAATCTCCAACGAGTAGTGAAGAAGCAGCTCCTCCACCTATCCACGGTATGAATCAATCAGCCACGTCATACTTGACAAAACTGGTAAAAAATGACCTCTCAGAGTTGGATAATACCTACGGAGTTAAATACGATGGAGAACATTTTATTTTAGGTGATAGTATGATTGAATTTAAAACAATTCGATAGAAATTGACGAGGAAAAGTTTATATGTACCCCAGGCCTTACAGAGCTTTATTTTCTAATATCCCTGAAATGGAAAAAGTTAATAACGACGATAAGGACAAGTACAATTAATTTTACGAATGACAAACGCCCACAAGTTAAATAGCAGTGCAACTGGAAGTATAATCAGACCGAAAGATAATCCTAAATATAATCAAGTGATAAAAGTATTGTTTCACTCGCAAAGAAAAAAGGTTTGGGTAAATCAAATCCAAATGAAATTGGTGGACCGACTGAGACTTTTATTGCCATCGAAACACAAGCATAGCAAGGAAATTGAAGAAATTGAAACCCTTTTAAGAGCAGCAGGCGTCATTGAGAGTTAGTATACGATAAGATGTCGGACATTAAGAAGCAAGTTGTAAAAGAACTCCACAGACCTGTTCGTCGAGTTTTTCCTAGACGCAAAGTGAAGCTCTTGTTTATTGATGATTTATGGCAAGCAGACTTGATTGATATGATACCTTATTCAAGAGAGAATCGGGGGTTCAGGTATATACTGGCCGTTATAGATTGCTTCTCAAAGTATGCTTGGGCTATCGGAGTCAAAAGAAAACCGCTAAAGATATAGCAGATGCCTTTAGAGTAATTTTATCTGAACGGAAACCTCGTAACGTCCAAACTGACCATGGAAAAGAATTTTATAATACGCAGTTTAAAAAGCTGATGGAGAGTCAATGTGTAAATCACTATTCGACCTACAGTAATATGAAGGCGTCCATTGTAGAAAGATTCAATAGAACTTTGAAGAATATGTTGTGGAAGGAGTTTAGTTTACAAGGCTCTTACAAGTGGATCGATTTACTCCCTTCTTTAGTAAAAAAGTACAACGGAACCAAACACAGGACCATCGGAATGAAGCCAGAATCTGTCTGTACCGCCAACGAAAGTATTGTAGCACAGAATTACAAGAAAATAAAAAGTAAGCAAACACCAAAGTTTAAAATTGGAGACAGTGTACGTGTATCGAAGCTGAAGACGGAATTC
>JACMZG010001859.1:7465265-7633213 GCA_018340805.1 Microvelia longipes
TGATTTTCTTAAAATATTTTAAATGAATTAAATTTAATTTTAGTGTTAGAAGCTAAAAAGATAATATGTTTTTCTTGAGGAGAGGGGCTAATTTCAAACTAGGAGGCTTTAGCCCTCTTCCCCCTTCGTCTATGTTCGCAATATTAATTTGGCGATTTTCACTTTATAAAGAATAGCGAAACGAGTTCGAATATATAGAAACATCAAATTATGGGCTTTTCGTACTCTTAGGAGAAATGAGTTGAAAGAGGTGAGGATGACGCGGCGAATCTGTGAAATAAGGTACCCAGTACCTGATAGGTACCCAGTACCCGATAGGTACCCAGTACCTGATAGGTACCCAATACCTGATAGGTACCCAATACCTGATAGGTACCCAGTACCTGATTTTGTAATTTATTTTATTTTATTTTATTATTATTTATTGTATAAATAAATTCTACTTTTCTCATTTTTGTTAAAAATATATTAGACATAAGGTTAAGAATTAATTTATTCATACCTACACTCAAGTATTTTTACACAATCAAAACAAATAAATAATTATAGTACTACACACGGGTAAAATCAGTTGACAGTGCGGGAAAATAGTGTAAAGGAACTAATAAGGTTGGCCTGATTTGAAACTGAGGGCGTGGTTTAATATCAAAGACTAATTTCATTGGCTTCCTCGCAATATTTTCCTACGTTGTCAACTGATTTTAGCCGAGTGTCGCATTATAACATCATAAATTTTACTAGGAAACCTAAAATCACAAAATTGACAATTAAAAGTTAAAAAAAATAATATTGGACTATCAACAATAAAAATGTTAAAAAAAAAATAATAACAAACAGCAATTTGATACACTACATTAAGTAACATTTGAAAGTAAATTTAATAGGCAATATAATAATCAACGAAAGCTATTCAGGCTTACCACCAATGAAGATTTAAAAACTAATTATCATGCGTCCTAAGATAAGGGGCAACAAAGGTTTTACTATCATGATACGTAGAACTAAAATAAAAGAAAAGAAGTAAATAAAAAGAAAGTTATAGAGAGCAGTATGTTATCGCTAAAAGAACAAAAAAAGGCCTTTATATATGTATATATATATATATATATATATATATATATAATATATATATATATATATATATATATATATATATATATATTATATATAGATTAGTATATAAAGAACGAATGTAATCGCTTTAAGGACAAAAAGAGGCCCTATATATATATATATATATATATATATATATATATATATATATATATATATATATACCTTTTGGTGCTTTGAGCTTCGGCGGCTATGCGGCGTCGTTTCTAAAGCTCAATTTACTACTGGGAATTCGCTAAAAATAAATCAAAAATATTTTCAAATTTGGTGGTAAAACCGAGATATTTTTTTTAACTAACAAAAAGAATTAAAGCTTTACAAAATTTACAAAGGTAAATTTAAAATTACAATGTAAAACTTATTATAAACCTAATAGGAACAAGAAAGAATAATACTAAAAATATTGGCACGAGCAACCACATAGAAAAAAAATCTCAGCTTATTAGTTTCCATGGGGAATATGATAACATTCTAAAGCTAGGGTTTAAGGGAGATTTAGAGAACTACTTTATGTAATCCTTAAGTTTAATTTATTGCGAGGAGAAAAATAGCATTTCACTCCCAAGGGCATTAAAGATTTTATCTCCAGATTTTAACGAAATTTACTTGTTATATTCTCATTTTCATACTTTTTGTTGTATTTTTGTTTTACTTTTTTTTGTCAGGTCCCCTTTATAAATTTAAGGGATGCCGTTCCCAAAAAAAAACTCTTATAAGATGGGGGCTCTAACCTTAATTAAAGAAAACACTTTTTACTTCTTAGGGAGACAAAGTTACTTTTTAGTCCCTCAAGGGAGTAAAAAGTTACCTTTTCTTCCTTGGGAGTGAAAAGTGCTAACTTACTCCTTCAAAAAACTAGTCAATAAACTACACAATATATACCATTTGGAGACAAAACTATTCTTTGATATAGGAATGTGCTGATGTCATTCCGTATAATTACATTTTGTCGTGTACTATCAATTTTTAAACTTCTTAGACGACCCCTAAGAAATTTTAACTCTGGGGTTTCTAAACTTTTTGACACATGGTTTGGTGTTACCATGTGTCAACACATGTTACCATTTACACATGGTAACACCAACCGACATAATATTATGCTTACGACTTTATACAGAAATTATCAGATCTTTTTTTACAACAGATATAATAAGCTTCTGATATACTGCCCATCACACCGATAAAACAGAGCGAGTAAACAAATGAAAACCCTTTAAGTCCAATTATATTTATTTCTGAATAAAACAGAGAAAATTACCCTAAAAATGCTTCCTTCAAATTATAATTATTTTAAATTATATTCATCAAATATTATTTTATTCCTTATAATTTTTTATTGTTTTAAACCTAATATTTAATTAACAAATTTATTAATTTTGTTTATAAATTATTAAAGGACTGAAGTCTTTGTTAATCTACATAGAATCTGAATTTTGATTTTCATATTTTTTTTGTACAAATATGAGATTATTACGCGTACAACCTAAAAGAATTATAAGGACTAAAATTGAGGTACGCGTTACACATAGAGAACCCCAGAGTCCAACTAACAAATGGTAGAAGTACGACGTGACAAAAAAATTTGGCGTTTAAAAGTCAAGTATTTCTAAACTTAAACTTTACTCACGACTTGAGAAGTAAGTGTAAACATTTTAGGAACATGAATTAATGCGATGTGCTGTTTTAAGTTGGTTTTGGTCGAACTTTGATGCTCGCACATGGGGCACGGGAAGGATTTGCCGCATTCGTGTATACGGTGGAATTTGAAGTGTTTCTTCAGAGTCAGCTTACTCCCACAGGGGCAAACATATTTCTTGAGATAAGGATCGTAAAATATTTCGAAATCTGAAACAAAGTATAGAGAAACAAATTCATCAGATTATATAATATGCATGTTTAATAGTTCTTTATGCACCAAGGGAGTAAAGAATGATATTATTAGCCTAAGCTATATTTTGTTTCTATGCCGCGGGGACTAAGCCTTTAACTCCCGAGGAAAAACCGAAACATGTAATTATTGTGAGGGTAAAAATTTATCCCCAAGGTCAAGTAAGGCATTTTACTCCCAAGGTCAATAAAATTTATGATATTCTTATATTCTTATTTTCAAATGTTTAATATATTTTTATGTTAGGTTGGACCATCGTCATAAATTTAATTTTTATTAAATTTATCGTCAGGGGATCTTAATTTTATGTCGTACTTTGAGCGAATGTAATACGTACTCTTTAGCATAAATACACTAGGAGAGACGATGATAACAGACAACATACAGAAATAAAGACAGACAACTTTGTAAAACCCACTTAGGATTTTGACGTATGAGGACTTATTGGATTCGTCTTATGCTCGTCTGCATTTCTACCTACATATAGATACAATCTCAAATTTGACATTTCTATGCTAAACACGGAGCTAGAAACTAAGCCAATAAATGCTACTTTTATATAAATTGAGATCTCTTTACTAATGAATGGATTTTAGTGTTTAAGGACTTTTAAACTTGTCTGATGTCTATTAAAATTCTTGTATCAATACATCCCAAATTCATAATTCCAATGCTGTGTGCGCCGCAAAAAACAGAGCTTAAGAGTGGTGTATAGAATACCTAAACACACTTAACAGCTTTATCTACAAAACGTATCTTGTTTACATAAAGCAGGAGCCGTACAAGAAGTCATGAAATCGTACCAAAAACCACATACGTGGTAAAAAAAAACTCCTCGCCAAGTCTTTGGTTTAAAAAAGTAGGGAAATCAACTTTTCTGTTCCGCTAAGTCATGTCCTTATTGGGTGGAGACGGTCATTGGCGTTTTTAAGTGAAGTTGCTAGCTTGTCAATACCAAAGGCCCTTATTCAAACTGTGAGACAATCATCAGCTTCTTCTCCTTGGCAGCGTGCCAGAAAAGTGAATCAACTTTAGAGGTAGTGTTGGCAAGGGTATATAGGGTGTAGTGCTTGATTATATCATACCTTTATTGTTTAATTAATTGATTTATTTCTTTTGTATATTCCTGAATCTATGAAAGTAAGTAAAACTGTTGCAATTATGATAACTGCTAAAATCTGTTATGATTAATCTCCTAGAACACTTCAAATTGATTGGTATCTCAAAATATAGTAAAAAAAGCTACAAAATTTGTTCACACTGCTGGCTTGCCGCCAAGGAGAAGAAGCTGATGATTGCCTCACAGTTTGAATAAGGTCCTTTAGTATTCTTGAAACGCCAATGACCGTTTCCACCCAATACGGACATGACTTGGCGGGACAGAAAAGTTGATTTCCCTACTTTTTTTGACCAAAGACTTGGGCGAAGAGTTTTTACAACGTAAGTGTTTTTGGTAAGATAATATCTACGGTAATATCTACGGTATAAATGAAGAAAAGTAATAATTACTAATAGGAAAAAGAACGACTTCAATTCTACAATGGTGTTTATAAACATGAACAACATATTTCAATCCATTTGGATCATCTTCAGGCTAAAAAACAAAAGTAATTATGGAATTCTACAAAAAAGACGTTTCTCTCTTATGAAGTTTAAAAAGTAATAAACAAATTTGAGCCGTTTTAAAATTCTAACTTATAGACGTGGGGTATAAAAGCTTACCTCTTTGTGACGCTTAACCAAGTCTACTACAAAATACCTAATTATTTAGGAGCAAAAAAAAACAAATTAAATAATGAAATACATTTATTTAAACATCAAATACATATATTGAGCGTGTTGGTATGCTTGAGGAACATATGCCGCTTCAGACTTCCCCTCGTAGAAGCAGTTATACCACATGCGGGGCATATGATCAATTTGCCACATTCATTCTTCATGTGGTATCGAACCATTTTGCGTTGCTTTGAGCTTCTGCCACAGGAGCAGTGGTATCTCTCTGTAACCGGATTGTAGATCGGGTACATTTTGCTTCTAGATTCATCTGAAAAATAAATAAAACGAAAAATGCGTTTAAATTTATCTTTTTAGTTTACTATTTAATGATAGTCGAAGGAGGGAAGGGGTGATGATCACCTGTTGAGTAAACCACCTGTTTTGCAAACGCATTGTAGCTCATATACTTAGGAAACAAAAGGGATACAGGGTGATTCTCAACGTTACCTCTCACTATATCGATTTTGCTACGCTCATCTTAACCATTTTGGACTCGTTACGCTCATCTTCACCATTTTGGACTCGCTACGCTCATTCTCACCATTTTGGACTCGCTCATTCTTTTGGACTCGCTACGCTCATTCTCACCATTTTGGACTCACGCTCATTCTCACCATTTTGGACTCGTTACGCTCATTCTCACCATTTTGGACTCGCTACGCTCATCTTTCACCATTTTGAACTCGCTACGCTCATTCTCACCATTTTGGACTCGCTACGCTCATTCTCACCATTTTGGACTCGCTACGCTCATTCTCACCATTTGGACTCGCTAGCTCAGACTCACCATTAATATCAGACTCGCGCTACGCTCATCTCACAAGGACTTGCTTCACTCGTCCTCAAAATATAGGAATCACCTACTTTAATTTGCGGTGCTTCTTACATCCAGTAAAGCAGACGTTTTACTGCTGCACTTTGATGGGTTAAACGGTAACCCATCCAAGTACTGACCACACAAGATGCTAAACATTAGTGATAGAGCCTTTCGGCCCGTCAAGGAATTCACCCTACGTGAACTAACTGTATCACAATCCTCTAAGCATCAATTAAAATTGTCGAAATCATTTTATTACAAATAATATTCATATTAAATGAAATCATAGCCCAGGTTGCGAACCCCTGAACTCCGGTGCTGAAATCGAGTGCTTATACGATCACAGCCACGAAGAAAGATAGTTAGCTAGAATTGTAAATCAATAAGAATTGTGATTAGCGGTGGGCTTTACAGTACTTAGTTGCTAAAATAGGCAACACAAAAAGTAGCCCAAAAACGTGTTGACTTTCTGTCACCTTTAGTACCAAATAACATAAAACAAAATAAAAACAAATATATTTATTAACAAATATCAAAAACTTGGCACAATATTGTAATGTTGTTTGATCAAATGTCTCTTTAAGTTTCCCCTGGTGGCAAAAACAGTACCGCAGTAGGGGCATTTCAGTTCTTGTCCGCATTCGTTCTTAAGGTGAAATTTTAAGCATTTGCTTTCCCTGTATAATTTTCCACACTGGCATTTAAATTTTTCTAATTCCGGCCTGTAGTAAAACGACAAATCTGCAATAACAATATGTGAAAGAAAACGAGGGAAAAAAGGTAGCTTCATGAAAGTAAACCTACAAATGTTTTGTTTCTTAATTAATCAATCAATGTTATAGACCAAGAGCCCAGGGGTGTTTTGTTAATAAAAAGTGTAATGGCTGGAACCGGTCTCAATTTTTCGTAAATACCTTCCTGAACAAGGATCTGCAATTCTGCAGACTCGTATCGGATGGGTGTCCCAGGCAGAACGCACTTTAGGGGTCAAATTTACCAACCATGTTAACAAACAGTGTAATGGCTGGAACCGGTCTCAATGTTTCGTAAATACCTTCCTGAAGAAGGATCTGCAATTCTGCCGACTCGTATCGGATGGGTGTCCCAGGCAGAACCTTTGACCCCTGAAGTGCGTTCTGCCTGGGACAACCATCCGATACGAGTCGGCAGAATTGCAGATCCTTGTTCAGGAAGGTATTTAAGAAAAATTGAGACCGGTTCCAGCCATTACACTTTTTATTAACAAAACACCCCTGGGCTCTTGGCTATTTCGGACTCGATTTGTTATTGTTATTTCAGTTTCGGTGCGCTCACCTCGAATCGAAAGACAAATGAATCTAAAGTTTTATGTGGCTTTGTACTGGCTTTGCTCGTCCTAAAAATGTCATGATTACGCATAGCTTAAACTTTTGGTTTAAGCTATTTGGTTTGGAAGGTATTTACGAAAAATTGAGACCGGTTCCAGCCATTAGACTTTTTATTAACAAAACACCCCTGGGCTCTTGGTCTATAATAGCTTAGTTTCATCAACACACATAAAACAATTTTTTTCAACGTGGGTCTTATTTTGGCGATTTGATCTTATTTTCGAAATTGAACATGATTTAATGCGATGTGCTGTTTTAAGTTGGTTTTGGTCGAACTTTGATGTTCGCAGATGGGGCACGGGAAGGATTTGCCGCATTCGTGTATACGGTGGAATTTAAAGTGTTTCTTCAGAGTCAGCTTACTCCCACAGGGACAAACATATTTCTTCAGATAAGGATCGTAAAATATTTCGAAATCTCTATACTGAAAAAAAATTTGGAATTGGAAAAATGTGAGTCTTATATTCGATATTTGATCTTATATTCAGCGTAAATCTTATTTTGGCTATTTGATCATATATTCAGCGTAAGTCTTATTTTGGCGATTTGATCTTATTTTCAGCGTAAGTCTTATTTTGGCGATTTGATCTTATATTCAGCGTAAGTCTTATTATGGCGATTTGATCTTATATTTCAGCGTTAAGTCTTATTTTGGCGATTGATCTTATATTCAACGTAAGTATTATTTTGGCGATTTGATCTTATATTCAGCGTAAGTCTTATTTCGATTTGATCTATATTTAAGTCTTATTGGCGATTTGATCTTATTCCAGCGTAAGTCCTATTTTATCGACAAGGTCTCTATATACCTGTGTTTTTACAAGCTAAAATACTCCATGTACCCTCAGAGATAGTATTTGTTTCTTCTTATTTGCTACTTAATAGTACAAGTATATATCTTTTGATTTAATGAACTCAGGATGATTTTGGTTTCAATGGCTATTCAAAATAGAGAATATAACCCCTTAGAACTCCATACATGTAACATTCTTTTTCTTGAAAAAATATCAGAAGAGTGTATTCTCTAAACAGGGCAAAACATATCCTGGACAATTTAGAAGAAAATTAAGAGAGTGACAGTTTTACCTTCTCTCCTCCACCGACACTTTTCCCACTCTATCCTCCTCATTCTTCTAAACCATTCAGGGTCTACTGTCCTGCAAAGAGAAAACCTCCAGGGAGCATAGAGCAGAAAAATGGAGGTTTCGTTCTTCATTAAACATTCTTAAGAACCTCCATATATAGAGGCTCAAGCAGTAATCCAGTCCTTTCAGTGGATTTTATAAAATATTAGATTGTTAGAATTACAAGAGATTTCTTTAGATGGTCTTATTCAGATCGGTTACACCCTTGTAAGTTGTTAGTTGGTCGCCGATTACAAAGAAAGTTTATGAAGTTCATAGTACAACCATTTATAAGGTACAACTCAATCTTACTTATAAGGAATAAGTCCGCATTCTTTGTCCAACATAAGTCCTTAATAAGACTCCTTATTGAGGAGTAACCATCTAAAGAGGTACTCATAAAGAAGTAACCATCTAAAGAGGTACTCATAAAGAAGAAACCATCTAAAGAGGTACTCATAAAGAAGAAACCATATAAAGAGGTACTCATAAAGAAGTAACCATCTAAAGAAATCTTTAGTGAGGAGTAACTAACTAAGAAGTACCAAAATTAATATTAGTGTTATTAGTAACCTTCATATCCAAAGTAAATTACTTTCATGAAAAGGAAAAAAGCATTACATACCTTAAGAATTAATATTTACGCAGATATGAAAGGAAACAAAATTCTCAATAATTTAGTGATTAGTTAGATCTAAAGAACCAGAACTAATGAATAATTTAATGATACCCGAACTTATTAACGTGGAATTATGTACAATGCGGAAAAAAAGAATATAGATCAAGTTATTTCATTTAATAGGAGTAGCCAGTTAATAGGAGCGCTAGAATGTAATTTGGTAGTTTCACCATGCCACTACGAGAATGCGCCACTGTCGTTTTGTTTTTAGCAAACTACTCTTGGCACTAAACTGATTAATCTAACTATTTTCTTTAAATAATAATTACCAATATAATTTTCATATTCGTATCGTTAAAATGGTAACGAATAAGGAGATAATTTCATAATAACAACATAGACAAATGGTTAGATTGTTATGCTAAAGAGAGTTAGTTTCAGAGCTGCCGCTGGATGTCAGCACCGTGTTCATCCCTACCTTCTATCTGACGTTCTCATATATCTTCCAACATTCTATACCTATTATATTATTTGTGCGGAACAAGTAATGATTCCAGTGCCTTCCGATTTAAAGTATCATCTTGAGATACTCATTTTGAATTATTACATATAATCAATTCAACGACTCTGGACGAATTATATAGGCTTGCATGATGTGTACATCAAATTTGACGTTATTTTATTGGAAATTGTAGTCGTAGTTTAGGAAACTTTTTTTTAAAATAAGATGCGTTACAAGCTATACACAATCAATTAATATAATTTGTTAACACCGAGTTTTTGCAAAATATAAAAATATAACACGATATAGATGTGTTACATTTTAGGTGTCTTACAATTATATTAAATCAATAATTAATGTAACGCAAAACTCGGTGGTATCGAATGACACGTTTGGTATGTCAAGCAAGATTTCACGCAAAAGATCACCGACCATCCCTGACAAAACTTATATATATATATATATATATATATATATATATATATATATATATATATATATATATAATATATATATATATATATTATATATATATATATATATATTATATATATATCCTTCGGCATTAAAGTAAAGAGCAGAGTGAGTTCAACACTAAGTGATGATCTTCCATTCAGCCATTATACCAAATTCCAAATGATAAAAGCAGACAAAATTATTGCAATATAAAATAATTTTATTACATGTTAAACAAATTTATCATTAACTGCGATACATTGAAAGTCGATATACGTCTTTAAGTGAGTTCTTGTAGCGGTCCTCATTATCCACAAATGAACATTTCAGGTCTAGACCATACATCAAACATACTGAACATTGACAGCGGCAATTGCTTTAAGTAAGCGTTGGTTAGGTTTAATAGCTGTCACCATGATACATTATCAGCGATATGTTGAGGTAGCAAGGTGCCTTTGAGGTTAGTTCTTTGTAGCAGTCACCAGTCACATTAAAGCTAGATGTTGAGTAGCAAGGCCCTTAAGTTAGTTCTCGTAGCTGTCACCATGTTACATTAACAGCCATATGTTGACTAGCAAGGTCCTCTTGAGGTTGTTCTTGTAGCAGTCACCATGTCAATTAACAGCGATATGTTGAGTAGCAAGGTGCCTCTTGAGGTTAGTTCTTGTAGCAGTCACCATGTCACATTAACAGCGATATGTTGAGTAGCAAGGTGCCTTTTAAGGTGTTCAGCAGTCACCATGTCACAGTAAGCGATATGTTGGTAGCAAGGTGCCTCTTAAGGTTTTCTCGTAGCTGTCACCATGTCACATTACCAGCGATATGTTGAGTAGCAAGGAGCCTCTTGAGGTTAGTTCTTGTTGCAGTCACCATGTCACATTAACAGCGATATGTTGAGTAGCAAGGAGCCTCTTGAGGTTAGTTCTTGTAGCAGTCACCATGTCACATTACCAGCGATATGTGAGTAGCAAGGAGCCTCTTGAGGTTAGTTCTTGTTGCAGTCCCATGTCACATTAACAGCGATATGTTGAGTAGCAAGGTGCCTCTTGAGGTTAGTTCTTGTAGCAGTCACATGTCACATTAACAGCGATATGTTGAGTAGCAGGTGCCTTTTAAGGTTAGTTCTTGTAGCAGTCACCATGTCACATTAACAGCGATATGTTGAGTAGCAAGGTGCCTTTTAAGGTTAGTTTCGTAGCTGTCCACCATACCACACTGAGGGCATTTCAGTTCTTGGCCACATTCCTTATTTAGATGAAACTTTAAGCCACCTTTAGACGTGTATTTCTTGCCACACTTACATACGTACCTCTGGATCGCAAAATCATAGTATTTGGAGTAATCTGGAAAAGAGAAATACAGATACGAAATGAAAACGTTGGATTTAGCAGTTGGTTTCGTCAATAAAATAATAAATTTGATAGTGAATTTACGCATCTAAGCAGGAAATTTGGATTGAATAAACAAAAAAACATTAAAAATATCAAGAGGTTAACATATTGGGTACGGATTACCTCAGATTTTTTTCTTTCTTTTTAGGATTCGCTAATCCTCCACAACACGCCCAATGGTGAACAAACACGCACAATGGCGAAATCTCTGCAGATCTGTATTTGAATTGAACGTAACTTGATTTTCATAAAAAGGGATAAACCCGAGCCTATTTCCAACAAAAGTGATCATGTTTCAATTTATTTAATTATATGATTATAATAAACAATAAGACAATTAAAAATATTAAAAACTATAATTAAAATAAAACCACTTGATTAAATTCAAATTTAATTTAATAAAAATACAAAACATACTGGTCCGAATGGTGCATTACAATTATAAATACAAAATAATACAAACTATTACAATTCTATTTTATAGTATAATTTATTTAATTATTACAAACAACATGGTCCACTATAGATGGCATCACATAAATTGTTGTAATATGCCGTTAATGATAGCTAACTTGTTTTCATTTTATCCATCAAATAATTATTATAAACAACGTCGTTAGCTAAAGGTGGCATCACATGGATTGTTGCTATATGCCGTTTAAGATTGCTTTTAGTAGAAGCCTTTTTACCACATTGGGGACACTTTAAATTCTTACCACATTCATTATTCAGGTGGAACTTCAAATTTCCTATAGAAGAATGCTTGTTACCACAAGGACACACATATCTGTTTATCGAAGAATCGAAGTACATCGAGTATTCATCTGAAAAATATCGAATAGGTTGGATCATAAAAAACATAAATCTGGTAGTTTTACTCCGTTTCTTATGATTTTTTAAAATAAAAGCCCTATTTTTGGGCTATATAAATAGTAACATTTATTTACTTTAAAAACGTGAAATATCATATATTTGACTCTACTGAGTTCTAGTGAGATTCCAGACAACTTAATTTTGGGAGATACGAATATCTGTAAAGTACGGTAGTAGATGAGGAGGATTAAAAAAATAAAAACAAAAATATTTATAAATAACTTATTCATTTAATAGGAAAATATTTATTAATATCAATTTCTTGAGCTCCGTAATGCTGCTTAGCTATATGCCTTCTTAAGTTATATCTTGATGTAACTTTAATGCCACATTTAGGGCATTTAAGTTTGCCACATTCGTGCTTCATGTGGAATTTCAAACCTCCCTCGTGGGAGTACTTTCTGCCACAGCTGCACACGTACTTATCAAGTAGACCATCGTAGTAGTTAGACAGGTCTGAAACAGAAACATATAATACTTGCAAGGTAACAGAAATAAAAATAATATTGGATTTCAAACTTAGTCTACTATAACTACGTGCCTTATATACATATCTTCACATGAACTTAAGGCTCTGTACCATTCTCATATACATATCTCCATATGTACATAAAGCTGTCTGTGTCTATATATATATATATATATATATATATATATATATATATATATATTATATATATATATAATATATATATATATATATATATATATATTATATATATATTATATATATAAGATTAATAAATGAGACGCCTAGTAGTAAAGGACGGAGTCAGTGTTTTAAAGCGAATCGCATACCATCAACTAAGATAGATTGTTACAACAAGGTATGATTGTTTTTGAATTTAAATCTTCTGTTTGGTATATTTAAATATTTGGTTGGCACTATCCAAAATTGATCAATCTTTATTGATCGCATGCGATCTACTTGTTAAAAAGTGAAAACCCGCATAGAAATTGAAATATTAAAGACTAAAGATGTAAAACGAGGTCTAAGAAGTCATTTACATTCTTATAACAAGATGGTTAATTAGATAGTATTTATATCCTACTATTCTAAGAACTAATTCTACGACATTACAATCTACTACCCTTTTTTTACATTTTCTAGTACAAACAGAACTATACTACTTCGAAACACAACACGTAATCGAAATAAAAATACAAGGGCAGAGTATAGGAGCAGGAGATTTAAACACATTTAATAATTATAGCACTTATGAAATTGTAATTTTTAATTTAAGGAACAACACAGTTTGTATTTTAAATGTAGGAATATTATTAAAAAAGAAGAAAAAATTGAAGAATTCACTGCAGACAAGTATAAGACAACCTTTGCTGGAAGGCTAAGGCTGACAAAATAAGTTTTCATCCCTTCCTATACGACCAAGCCCGTCTTTTACTTAAAAGTTTATGACATCCCATAATTACAGAATCTTGAAGATATAATAGATTCCTTATCATTAAGAGATGCAACTGCCTAACTATTAGACTTTAAATGTTTGATAGATAACAATTATAAATAAAAATTATATTTAATTCATTCACTGTTAAAATATAAGTCAATAAAAATAAAAACGTCAATCTTAAACCAATGAGTACAAATTATACACTATAATACATAGATATTTCTATGTATGTATATATATTTATATATATACAGTCGAACCTCTATATAACGAACTTAAAGGTTCAAGTGAAAAAATTCGTTATATAGAAATTTGTTGTATAGAAATGAAAAAATAAATAATCTGTACTATTATGATAATTTAAGGATATATAGGATAATAATAACCACGCAGTTGCATATTCAGCAGCTTTTTCTTTATTAGCGTCCTGTCAGGCATATTTTGTCCCTTAACAATGTCACACACTGTAAAATTGCGTCATCAATGTCTTCGTAGTTGCATACTCGAGAACTTAGTTTTAAATCGCACACTCGTTTCGTATTACCTAAGTATAGATTTCCGATTTTTTTAAATTTGTTGATATAGAACTAGAGCGATTTTATACTTCAGAGACAAGTCTTTGTTTTTGACTCATCGTCAGAATCTTTTATTAAAGTGATTTTTTC
The DNA here is from genome assembly GCA_018340805.1 of Microvelia longipes. Classification (NCBI taxonomy): domain Eukaryota; kingdom Metazoa; phylum Arthropoda; class Insecta; order Hemiptera; family Veliidae; genus Microvelia; species Microvelia longipes. Next base: position 7,479,266 of record JACMZG010001859.1, read on the forward strand.
AGAAAGGGCAGCGATTCCGTTTTGACAGTTAAATAAACTTGATTTACAAACAATAAAAAGTTTCACAAACGAACTGGTCAGACCCGAATACCAAATTAAAACTGAAAGATTTTTAACTCTATGCTGTGTTAATCCTAATTTCATAGAAAATTGTAAAGAAAGAGTTCGCAAATTAGATAAGGAAGGCGAGAATCAATAAATAATTGTCCTTTTAAACAAAATTCAAGGGAACGTAAAACATTCGTTACATAGAGACTTCTTGTATAGAAGTTCGTTATATGGAGTCCGATGTTTATATATATATATATATATATAATATATATATATATATAATATTATATATATATATATATATATGGTTGATTATATATATATATATATGTATATAACATACATATATATATATTTAAGTTATATATTATAATTATATATAATATATATATGTATAATAATATAGTTATATATATATATATTTATATATATATATATATATATATATATATATATATATATATATTATATATATATATATATATATATTATATATATATATATATATATTATTAATATATATTTATATTTAACTATTTATAATTATTACATTAGGGGGGTTAAAGTTGTATAATTATACATTTAAAGATTATTATTCATGTTTTAATTTAACTATTTAATTGTCAATAAAAATAATTTATTGATTTATTGTCCTTCGTTTCATGCCATAATATTTATATAAATATATTATTGTCTTAAATTTGAGTGTAATAGTATACATTCACTAGTTTTATAAAACAATTATTGTTTCAATTTAAAAAAAAATATATTATAAATAAAAATATATAAATATATAATATAATATAAATATAAAAATAAAATAAATTATTTTTCTAAATTTCATAAGACAGAATATTTAATTGTTTTAAACAATAATTAATATGAATTTTAATATTATCTTCAATAGTGCACTTGAATTTGCAGTGGGGACACTGATAGGGCATTAGGGCATAATTTTCTTTGACGAAGTAATGACGAGCCCACGTTTCAGTGGGTTTGTCGTCAGTACGTGTTCTCTTTGAGACCCAGGTTTCGCCTATACTCATCTGCTCGAGCTGAAGTGTATCTTCGTATTTTAATGAATCTGAAAGAAAATCGTATACATATTAAGTTTAATTTCAAAATAGAACATTGGTTTATTTGCTATAGACATAAAACGAGCCATGAGTGCAGAATGTGTTTAATATAGTATAGGAGCTAGCGCCAAAAAATAGTTCATAAATCGAGCCATGAGTGCAGAATATGTTTAATATAGTATAGGAGCTAGCACCAATAAATAGTTCCTAAAGCGAGCCATGATTGCAGAATATGTTTAATATAGTATAGAGCTAGCTAGCGGCCAATAAAATAGTTCCTAAAGCGAAGGCCATGAGTGCAGGAATATGTTTAATATAGTATAGGAGCTTACACAATAAATAAGGAAAGCGAGCCATGAGTGCAGAATTGTTTAATAGTAGATAGGAGCTAGCACCAATAATAGTTCTAAAGCGAGCCATGAGTGCAGAATATGTTTAATATAGTATAGGAGCTAGCGCCAATAAATACTTTATAAGCAGCGTAGAATTCGTGAGGATTAATTGACATAATGTAAACAATTAGAGTTTTTCACCATAGATGGCTAAGATCAGTTGACAGCGCAGGAAAATAGGGTTGAGGAATCAATGAGGTTGGTCCGCAATGAAATGGTAGACGTGGTTTAAGATCTAGGAATAACCTTATTGGTTCTCTTGCATTATTTTTTCATGTTGTCAATGATTTTAGCCGTGTGTTCCACTATAATAATTTGAAAATTTGCTTATATCGTGGTAGTATGCCACTCATATAAACCAGTAATATAACAAACTAAACAAGGAAAACAAGGAGGCGCAAAGAGGCTGAAGGCCTCCTGATTTTATAGAAAACATATCGGTACCCCTCGAAATAACTTATACCGGTACAGAAATCGGTACCCCTCGAAAAAACTTTTTCAACAAAAACAAACAATTTCATTAGAATCAAAATGTAAACAAACCCCACTACGTCGCTATGCTCATAATTATAACTCCGGATTTATTTTGCTCGTCCTTAAAATAAGGAAATGGCCTAATTTATATTTTAGTAAATCTGAGAACACTCATTGAATCTGATTTAATTGGAGGGTTTTTATGAATGAAAGCAACTTTTTTTGACACATCAGGTTATAGTCCGGCGATGACGTCATTGCAGGAATCAGTATAAACAACTTACATTAAAATACTAACAAATTAGAGCACTACTACTTAAAGAAGAAATATTTTAAAATAAATTTTTCAGATAGGATAAATTCATCGAGATTTAACACGTCGATTTCCATTAAAACATGTTTGAAATAAAATAACTGGTGTTTTATTGTTAACCTAGAGAATTTTGTTTGAAAGATGATCCAAACGGATTGAAATATATTGTTCCTGTTTAAAAAAAACATTGTAGAATTAAAGACGTTCTTTTCCTAATAGTAGTTATATTTTTTCTATTTCTTGTGGTAGTTAATTTCCAACGTTCACAAGTTTACTCTATATTTGGCAATTGATTAGGAATTAGCCAGAATACAAAGAAGTTTTAATGAGGATGTTGATTTGATCATTGAAGATGTTAATAAATTATCAGAAAAATTGACTGTACTCAATTTTATTAACATAATTTTCTCACTCAATGTGCTGTCTCCTGTAACTTTTGGAACTTGATTTATCACAGTTTTTTCCATTGTTGGACATGATAGGAGGATTGAATCTCAAGGTGGAACGATTGGGTCTCAATGAGGACGTTGATCCACGTCTGTTATTATTGATGCGAATAACTAACGGAATATTCGTATTGATTCAACACCACACTGTGTCTCACCATATGCTGACTCAGATTACTTTTGGACGTAGATTTGAATCCACAAACAGTACATGAAAACTTCTTGCCACATTCTTTGAGGACATGATACTTTATTGATTTCTTCTGAGTAAATTTCTTCCCACAATAACACACAAACTTCTGCAGTTCGAAGTTAAACAATTTCTGTATAAAATCTAGAAATACAAATTAACAAATGTTAGATAAAGATAACAAAAGAATATAGTACATAGAAAGGCAGAATGCGACTATTTAACTATTCTATCCATAGTTCTATAAAATAGTTATAGAATGTTGAAAGCACGAGAGCTTTAGACAGATAGTGGGGATGAACTCGGTGCCACCATCTAGTGGCAGCTCTGAAACTAACTTACCTTACCATTCTGCAGTATACACTTTCCTTAAGTAGTATTAATATCCAACTGAAATTGGATATCAGACCTCTATATTACGACCAAATGATAAGATAAAGACTGTAGTTATAAAATAATTTACTCATAAATCTGGGGCACGGCAGTGCCCCCGTCAAGTCTAGCTGTCACTGGTGTTTCACCTCCTCGTATTTTTTTTATTGGGGACATTAAAACAAATAATTTTAATATTAACTAAAATATTTTGTTGAGCTGACCCATTTCTACCGAATTTCATATTTTAACCATTCACAGGTGTGATAATAATGCCTCAAAGTTAGGCAATTTGACACTCACTCACTCATCATAATTCTAAGGCACTTCCAGCAATTGTAGACACTTTAAATTTAGTATATAGATAAATGTTGATGTAATAATCAATGGAAAATGGTCAAAATCTGACATTTTCAGTTCCTTTTACCTAATATGTTCTATCGAAGTTGAAAGGTCCTAACCTCAATTTTACGTATAAAGAAGAATGTTGACAACTAGCGCTACCTAGTAGCGCTCACCAAAACTAAGAGTATCGAGAGTGTTATTATGACAGAAGATATGCAAATATTTTTTACGCATTTAATCAATTGTTCAATAAAGAAAATGGAATTGTTAAGTCTAAATAAGTGGTGTAATATGCAGTTATTTAATAATATTTCTTGGCGTATTTTTAAGGAATGTTCAAGCTTAAAAAAGGGAATGAAGTCCCAACAAAAACACAAGCGTGTTAAAAAAGGGCAAAGTCTATCGTAAAAAGTTGTGAGATCATAGAATCGGCCAAGTCGAAGGTTCCCAATAATTCTTGTAAACATATAAATCTTGGCAGTTTCACTTTGTGACTTGGCCATTACGCAGCTTAAGGTAGTGTGGCACTGTATTAAAACAAACGGCTAAAATCAGTCGAGAGCGTGGGAAAAAAATATTGAGGTACCAATAAGATTGGCCTGATTTGAAAATGTAGGTGTGGTTTAACATCCAGGACTAACCTCATTTGCTCCGTTGCATTATTTTCCTCCGTCGTCAACTGATTTTAACCGTGTGTCATACCAAAGACATCTTTTATAGAGTGTAGACACTATAATAATATATTTAGCCTATTTAATAAGCTTATTATGCATTTCTGTGTGTGCTGCGTAATGGTTGTGTCACAAAGTGTAACCACCAAGACCTCATATATTTACAAGCATTATTGAAAACCTATGATTTGGCTTATTCTATGATCTCACAACTTATTACGCTAGACTTGCCTCTTGTTTAACACGCATGTATTTTTGTTGGGATAATATAAAGGAAAAATGTCGCTTAATTAGTTTCGTTTCAGAAATAGTTTGCTGAAAATAAGAAGACAGTGGCGCATTCTCGTAGTTGGCATGGTGAAATTACAAAATTACACACTAGCGCTCCTTTTAACTGGCTACGTAACTAACCATTTCTTGCCCAAAATAATAAATCCTCGGACCATCTTTCATCATCTAGATATTCTTTGGGGACATTTATAAGAAACATTTTGGAAAGAGGATACCCATCAAACATGATAAGTTTAGAGTTATAACTAAGTTTTAACTAGGGGCTTGTTGCGATGAAAATTGCCTAAGTAAATGGCAAAATGCCATGTAAATTCAGGTTGTAAGCCTGAATTGATAACTTATACTTATAATAAGTACTTTGCAACTTAGAAAGAGGAAACAAAGTTTATGTCTGAAGATGTACTTTACAATAGTTTCTTTGACGTATTTTAAACATGGGAAATGAAATAAACCAACACAAATAAAACAATATAATAATTTAATAGAATAAATTAGACATGCTAACAAATAAATAGTATTTACAATAATATCAAAACATTACACATTTTCCCACCGTAAAAGAGGTTGCAATTATTGGTCGAATTCGGCACATAATACGGACATGCCTCTAATCATACCTGAGCTCATTAATATAATGATGCAGATGGTTCTTAGTGGTCGAATTGGAACATGTAAGAGACATCCCTCTTATAATACTAAAATATAACAATATGCTGATGCAGGATGTTTTTAGTGGCCTAATTGGTCTAGGCACCTGTTACGGCAAGCCTCATTATACCTGCGCTTAGTGACATGCTGATTTCAGTTTTTTCTTGAAGTCGACTTAGTCTATATACATGTTATGGGCATGCCTCTTATCATACATAAGCTTAGAAATATGCTGATGACAAGTTACTCGTAAAAGTCGATTTGGTCTATATAAATGTTACGGACATGTCTCTCATATTACCTATGCTCAGTACAATATGTGTGCAAGTTCTCTTAGTAGTCGACTGGTCTAAACATGTTCCGGACATATCTTCATATTACCTATGCTCAGCAATATGCTGGTGCAGTTGCTCTTAGTAGTCGACTTTCTAAATACATGTTCCGGACATATCTCTCATATTACCTATGCTCAGCAATATGCTGGTGCAAGTTGCTCTTAGTAGTCGAATTAGTCTAAATACATGTTCCGGACATATCTCTCATATTACCTATGCTCAGCAATATGCTGGTGCAAGTTGCTTTTAATAGTCGACTTGATCTATATAAATGTAAGGGGGATGCCTAACACCATCATACCTATGCTTAGCAATATGCTGGTGCAAGTTGCTTTTAATAGTCGACTTGATCTATATAAATGTTAGGGGGATGCCTAACATCATCATACCTATGCTTAGCAATATGCTGGTGCAAGTTGCTCTTAGTGGTAGACTTAGCTCCACATATAGGACACATAAAAAGTTTCCCGCACTCATTCTTCAGATGATACCTAAGGGATCTCTTCTGTTTCCATTTCTTTTGACAAACACAGACGTATTTATCAAGATTGCTGTCGTAGTAGTCGGATAAATCTGAAAAATCTAAACACGATGAATTTGTTAAATGATTATTAAGAAATATAGTAAAATTTACCTAATGAATGGAGTTATATACAATCCAATAATAATAATAAACTGCGTAGGCTTCCGCGGATATTGTCATGAAGACTTAGGTCTTCCGGTGTTGACCGCGTCAATGTAGATGAAGAACTGACGTTTCGCTTCCACTGTGGGAGGCATCTTTAGGGATGTAGGATATCATGGATAGAAACACAATGCTCTACAAAGTTGAACTAAACTCAGTTCAGTTTTATAGAGCATTTTGTTCTCATCCATGATGTCCTACATCCCGGAGGATGCCTCTCACCATGAAAGCGAAACGTCGTATTCTTCATCTACATTGACGCGGTTACCACCGGAAGACCTAAACCTTTATGCCAATAATAATAGATAATAAAGAAGAATTATAATACCTAGTAGGAGCTGTTTCATTTCATCTTAAATTTGTCTTAAACCCATTTTTCGTTAAACCCCTCAATTAGAATCTAGCGTGATCCAGGATCTTGGACAGGGCAGTCACACATTCAAGACACATTTTCGATCTCCGATAGACGAGTGATTTCCGATGTATCACTTAAAATAACCAGAAATGTTTAAAAACGCAATAATAGTTTTACATGAGGGGGTTTAATTCCTTTTTTACATTTTCGAATATAATTTAGGAAAAATTATGAAAAGTGAAAAGATGGGATTTTTAAAGGTCACTGAAACCAGGACACAAAAATACCTAAACCACGACTTAATATAGTAAATAAACACATAGTAATATAGTAAATAGACACATAGTATTATAGTAAATAGATATGTCAATGACAATCTCAGGTCTACTAATCATTATACAGATTACAGACTAGCATTATTCTTAAGTATTTTAACTGACTTCTCTATGTATTATATATCTATGACTTTTCTAAACTAAAATGGTTTAAACATAGAAATATATTACTATAGTACGATACAAGGCTCAAATCAGGTGACAACGTGGAAAAATAATTCAAGGCAGCTAATGATGTTATTCCTGGATGTTAAACCACGCCCTTAATTTCAAATCAGGCCAACCTTATTGGTACCTCAACACAATTTTCCTACGCTGTCAACTAATTTTAGCCGTGTATCATACTATGGAGGGGGCAATATTACGATCTCAATACGTTGAGAAGCTTGAAACATCTTTTTGGAACTCTGTGTAACCTTATTTAAACCTCTTCTAACTCTGATTATATTCATAGTCGAAGGCATAGAGATATATTACTAGAGGGTCATTTAATGTGTATATGATGCTAGTAGCAGAAGAATACTACAGTTTACTAGTAATATTACTTCTATATACTGATTATTATCCTTATAATTTTTTAAATACATCTCTATCTTGATACATATCAGACTTTTGTGTCTAATAAGCATAGAGATATATTACTAGAGGGGCCCTAGGTTAAATTTTGAAACATTGAAAAAGTAACCTGACCGCCTCACTTAGAAATAAAATCAAATAAACAGAACAAAAACAGTAAATTATATAGTAGAATGTTTAAAATACAAATCACAACACAAACAATCTGCGGGAAGCCCAAAACAATTGATTAATTATAACCTCAACTCCCTCTTGGAGGAGGTTTCAATGAGGTTACACAGAGCCCCTGAGAGCCCCACTAAAAATGTTTCAGGCCTCTCAATGTATTAAGATAGGCTATGCCCCCTCTAGTATATATCTCTATGGTCGAAGGTGTTCAGGTTACTTTTTCGATGTTTCAGAATTCAACCAATAAAACCCGCCTATAGTACGACACAAGACTAAAATCAGTTGACAGCGCGGGAAAATAGTGTCCAGGAACAAATAAGGTTGGCCTGATTTGAAATTGAGGGCGTGGCTTAAACCCAGGACTAACCTCACTGACTCCCTCGCATTATTTCCCCACGCTGTCAACTGATGTGTGTCATATTACAGTAATGATGTCGCTATGGTTTTAAAGAGCAAAACAAAACACATAAACAAAAAACGCATGTATTGTCAAAATAACAAATTATACAAAAAGAACACATTAGAATACAAAGAAATGGGAAATCATAATAAACGTAGAGAGAAGGTACATAATATAAAAAACAGAGAGTATCACAACTCTAAATATCTTTTATGAAGTGGAATTAATTACATCTCCCCCTGGATAGTACCACTGTATTTCTGATTTATATGTTCAGGTTTTAATGATATCTGACAAATTAATAATTCTTTCGGGTTACAGTGACGTTACAAGGTAAGGTTATTTTGAATTAGGGGATCATAAGGTTCTGATAGTTACATGGGATGTGTTAGGGTGACGTCATAGAGGTGGGTTATTTTACAATGGTGAATCTAAGAGTTATGGTTTTTATATGGGATGTGTTAGGATGACGTCACAGAGGTGGGTTATTTTACAATCACGGATCTTAGGGTAATGGTTTTTGTATGGGATGTGTTAAGATGACGTCACAGAGGTGGGTTAATTTACAATGGTTGATCTAAGAGTCATGGTTTATACAAGTAATGTGTTAGGGTAACATCATAGAGGTAGGTTATTTTACAATTGTGAATCCTAAGATTATAGTTTTTATATGAGATGTGATTTTACAGGAGAGAGATATTTTAACAATAGTCTTAAAGGCAGTTTAGCATCAGATTTAAAGGTACCGTTAAACTTTATTGACCAAAACATTTACACTCTTCACTTACGTGTCAAAAAGTAACTTTTATATAGACCAAAATACATAATATTGATTCAAGCTTTGCTCGCCAAGAAACAAGTTTAAATTTGTCTTTTATACGTCAGTTATAACTTTTTTTTGAGTTGTAGAAATTTAACAAACTACCCTACCCCATAAAATAACCTATAACACCATTTATCTATTACAAACCTATTAATAACATCTGTGACGTCAGACTAAACGCGGCCGATCAGGATAACTTTAGAGATACGTGTCATTATTTAATTAACTAAACGACTCTCTTCCTATCAAGTGAGATTCATATGAACTAAAATCGTAAAAAATAACATCTTTGGTATATATTATCTTAAAATTTAACAAGTTATATTTGAATAAGCAATTGAAGAATAGCGACCGTTGATAGTTGGTGATAGATATGAATATCCCTAGACTGGTTAAGGCTTAACGCCATCATCAGCAGGTGAGCAACCTATAACTAACTAAGCTATTGAAGGTGGTAAACCACCCAGCAAGTAGGCCACGTTTTGGGACCTTTTTGCTAACTTCCTTTGATAGAAGATCTAAGGGATGAAGATAGAAGATCTTATTAGTGTTCTACCTAATAAATCCTGATGCGCAGGCATTTTAAGTCTAATCCACGAAAGAGCCGTGGCTTTATTTTAAGTTTCTTTAGCTTTAACTAGAAACAACACGTGCCCTACTGCATGACTAAGCATTCCTGCACACGAAACCCTAAGATAGACACATTTATATAATTTTAAGGTGAGCTGCTATTGAGGGTCCTACATTTTGCTTAAACCCAGATTCATTTAGGGTTAGGGATCTTTTACGAGTACCTGACATCTCACAGGTTCGAAACCATCAGACTTTTTGAAGGACAGTCTGCCTCCGTGGCCGTGCTCGTAAAGGCGTTCGATTTCAGGCCCGGAGGTCCGGGGTTCGCAGCCCGGGCTATGCTCTAAGATTTTATGAATAGTATTTGTATTAAAAAGATTTCGCCAACTTTAATTAATTCTTAGAGTGTAGTAGATGCAACCCACTTGATGTGGTTCCCGCAGGGTGAATACCCTGATGGACCGAAAGGCCCTAAAACGGGCATTTTATTTTTATTATTGAGGGTCCTACATTTTGTTTAAACCCAGAATCATTTAGGGTTAGGGATCTTTTACGAGTACTGACATCTCACAGGTTCGAAACCATCAGACTTTTTGAAGACGTACGAGAAAGGATTTCCATTCCTCGCATGAAAAACCTAGTGGCCAGACCGGGATCACCCCGACTATCAGGATGGTAGACGTACGTGCTAAACCTAGTGGCTCAGACTGGGATCACCCCAGACTATCAGGATGGTAGACGCACGTGCTAAACCTAGTGGCTCAGACCAGGATCACCCCGGACTATCAGGATGGTAGACGCACGTGCTAAACCTAGTGGCTCAGACCGGGATCACCCCGGACTATCAGAATGGTAGACGCAATACCTTTGAAAATCTCCAGAATAATCAGAAACCGGCTTAAAGATATTCACATCCGACACCAAGTATAGACGGTAGCTTGTCTTGGCATAAAACAGATTTACAAACTATTAAACTAAATATAACACTAAGTACCGCATACTCAGAATCACCGAATCTTTCAAAGGTTGTTCCTTATTCATTTTTAATCATCCCTTGGGCTAAGAAAAAACTTCTAATTCTCTCCCAGGATTTCCCATGCTTTTCCCTATAAAAGGGTAGGTACAATCTAAGAGAGATTAAAAAAAAACATTCTGAATACCGCTAGGTTTAAAATAAATGCCAGAAACAACCTAGGATAGATTTTATTTTTAAAAAATCTGAATACAGATATAAATCATTAAAAGTGACTAGACTCATAAATAACTAGATACACGCTATGATAAATAATTGATAGGAAATAACAATACTAAAATTAATTTTTCAAAAAATAAATTAATAGTACATAATGAAACCCAGGTGTACTCGTATAGCTAAATTTTAATGATGCATATTATTTCTGTTTAATGAAAGGTTATATTATCTGCTTAATGTGTTTCATTATCTGCTTAGTGTGTTTTATTATCCGTTTAGTGTACTTCATTATCTGTTTAGTGTACTTCATAACCTGTTTATTGTACTTCATTATCTGTTTATTGTACTTCATTATCTGCTTAGTGTGTTTCATTATCCATTTAGAGTACTTCATTATCTGTCAATTGTACTTCATTGTCTGTTTAGGTACTTCATTATCTATTTATTAGGTTTTATTATCTGCATGGTGTGTTTCATTATGTGTTCAGTGAGTTTCCGTATCTGTTTACTACATTTCATTGTTCTGAGGGCTTAGAATAATACTACTATAGACAGCGACAGCATATAGTGGAGATATGGAAAACTATATTGTTTAACCCATTCATATGACTTTATACCGAGGGAAGTAAATAGACAGTATGTACAACTGGCTTCTACATTTACAAATTCAAAAATTTTACTACAAAATTATTTATCATGAAAATATCTCTCTTAGATAATTTTCACCCTTAACATAAACTAATTTATCACTGTGTCTGAGTCCAATGTGTGTTTTTAGGTTGCTCTTCTGAGAAGACTTATGGTTGCAGAACGGACAGTTGAAGGATTTACCACACTCATGTCGTTGGTGGTAAGTCAGGTAGCGCTTGTGTTTGTACTTTAATCCACATGAACACAGGAATTTACCGCTTTCAGGATCCACTACTTCGATGTCCCCATCTGAAGAGTAGAAAAAGAAACAGATGAATTAAGCATAATAAAATAAAAAATAAAATGCCTGTTTTAGGGCCTTTCGGCACATCAGGGTATTCACCCTGCGGGAACAACCTCAGGTGGGTAGCATCTACTACACTCTAAGAATTAATTAAAGTTGGCGAAATCTTTTTAATACAAATGCTATTCATAAAATCTTAGAGCATAGCCCGGGCTGCGAAACCCGGACCTCCGGTGCCGAAATCGAGTGCCTATACGATTACGGCCACGGAGGCAGATGAATTAAGCATAATACGCATTTTATAATAAGTGAAAGTATTAGATCATCATAACTTCAGTCAGCGCCGTGGAATGGTCTACAATATTAACAACACCAACTTCGTCTTTCCACCAATAAGCTTTAATTTAACTCTGAGCAGAGCCGGCTTTCGGCTATAATGCCATCTACAGTGCCGGTGAGATGTTGAGTCTTTCAATTCTTGGAGTCTGACTTCTCAACATCTCACCGGCACTGTAGATGGCATTATAGCCGAAAGCCGGCTCTGCTCAGAGTTAAATTAAAGCTTATTGGTGGAAAGACGAAGTTGGTGTTTAATATATATGTGTTAATATATTAGATCATCATTCTGGAAGAGGAAGTCCCAGGCAAGGATCTTAAATAAAGGGGATAGATGACGCATAAAGCTCATTTGTCATATTTAGGGTCTGCAAGAAAAAGCACATTAGTCAATATTTTTATACGATTTAAGTATTCCTCAGACCTTACTTAACCAAACGTAAAAGCCACTTAAGTCAAAACTATCGTTAAATAAGATAAATGAGTAAAAATAAATTATAATACGACACACGGCTAAAATCAGTGGACAGCGTGTGAAAATAATACGAGGGAGCCAATAAGGTTAGTCCTGGATGTTAAACCACGCCTTCAATTTCAAATGAGACGAACCTTATTGGTTCCTCAACACTATTTTCCCGCTCTGTCAACTGATTTTAGCCGTGTGTCGTACAATATGACTAAATCCAAATTTATATCCATTTGGTAAAATAAAAATTAATAATTATAATAATGACTTATTTGTTTTTACCGCCGACCCTAAAACAACAACCCCGCTGAGGATAAAAAAATTAAGAAGAATCCATCACAAAACACACGTTAGTAACAAACTGCACGTACTTAGTACGAACTATCTATGCTTACAACCATTACATTAACTGCGTAGATACTAAATTTAAAAGCAAACTTAACACCCGATGGTTTCATAAAGCTTTGCTAATTGAAAAGGTTAAAAAGAATTATTAAAAAGTAATATCTAATCTTTTTTATTTGACTTAACAAGCACCAAATGTAACTATAATCACAACAAATGCTGAAAGACAAGCACAGAAGTAAGTTGAGGGGCAAACTCAACTTATTTTTGCTATAACCATGGGAAGGTAAGTTCCCTTCTATTTTTCTATCTTATACAACGTCCATAGGGTTAGGCAAGTTCCCTATTGCGCCATCCCCTTTTTTTGAGATCCTTGGTCCCAGAAAGGAAGAAATGACCTTGGGGATTTGTTGTTGTTGGATTTTTTGGAGATTTATTTATATTTCTGTTTGTCAATAAAAGCTTTAACTGACGTATATAAAACTCAAATATGACCATTAATGCCGAAGTTATGGGCAAAAGCTTTGACTGACCTACATAAAACTCGAATATGACCATTAAGGCCGAAGTTATGGGCAAATGCTTTAACTGACGTATATAAAATTCATATATGACCATTAAGGCCGAAGTTATGGGCAAAAGCTTTAACTGACGTATGTAAAACTCAAATATGACCATTAAGGCCGAAGATATGGGCAAATTCCACATTCCTACTGTCAAACTATCAATGTTCCGAGTAGCATTATTGATCATTCAATGACCTCATTCATGTTCATAAACATCTTTTTACAAACTTCCACTCTTTGTCTTTTGTTCTTTGAACAAAAGACAAAAGATATTTGCCACAGATATTTGCCTTCTAGAGTCACTACCTTTGCCATTTAGAGTCTTTAAGTAGATACTACATCTGCTTGTTTATTTCACAAAAAGTTTTCTTTCGTTTCTCAACATGTTATTCTAAATATCGTCGAACGTATTAAGTCTGCAAGCTCCAGTGAGCACTCTGTACCTTAGTGCAATCTGCTTTAAGCTTAAGCTTCAAATACAATAAGTTGTTCTTGCTATACTGCCTACCTGACAGCCAAATAATATTAAAATCAGAGATATCAAGTGCTTTTACCTGTGTTGAATTGATATGGAAAATGACCCATTATCAAGCCTTTTTTAAGAATAAGAAAAGATTTTTTTATACTAAACATTTTATTTCACAAACTTCAAATTTATTTTATTAATTTATTTAATAAAATAAATACAATTTATTAAATATATTAGTAAAAAAATAAATTGACATTGAAAAATATAAATTATACATTTAGTTACAAGTGTAATCATACAAAGATAAGACCGGGATTGGTAACAACTTTTTAACAACTACGTCCAAAATTAAATATTTTAAATTATATTAAATATCTTTTACAAGAATCAGAAATCAAACAGCTTTAGGTTTCCGATGTGATAGTGTCACGGTAGAAGAGCGTGATGATTCTCCAGGATAAATAATCTTTCAGGCCTCTACACAAAGAGACTAAAACTATTAGAGGGAGTACAGGACCCGATTAACACAGTGATAAGGGATCTGGAAGTGAGACAGTTTCCATAGGAGCCGTAACTGTACTTACCCCTACTATAGTCTCCCTAGAGAAAGAATAGATACTCCCCTACATCTACAACTTCTATTGTAGCATGCATTCTACTAACAGCGGACATCTTTCAGTGATGCCACATTAAACCACTTTATTCAAAACTAACAATTAAAGAATACATGCAATAGATAATAATTAAAACTTATTTTAAATCCATTTCACTTGATTTAAAACAAAATAGTTGAAAAAAATGTAATATTTACGTGAAATTGTAATTATTAGGGAAAAAAAATACGTCACCAATGTACCGTTAGGGCACCTAGCTACCCAAGGAATGATAAGAGCTGTTGTATCCTCCCTCTAATAGTTTTAGTCTCTTTGCCTCTACAGTACTCGAACAAGGACTGTTTAATAACACATCGATACCATTAGACGATCATGGCACCTTTAAATTGAGACCATATTTCAAAATCCTTTTTAAATTTTGGGAGCGAAAATCACAACGAATATGCAATGATAATAAATCGATTTTATTCAGCTATAAAAAAAATGTAGAAACAATGAACAACATCTCACTCCTAACTTTTGTTTTGGAAATAAAATGTAAAAATTTGCTATAATATACATACAGTGTATCGACAACTTTAAAAATCTTGACAGCTCAGTTTAGGCACCACCGATTCTAAAAAAAAATCCATACAAAAAGGCAGCGGGGAAAAAACTTTGTAAACAAATCAGGTTATGTTACCCGTGTTTTCTTGGCGATGTTTCTACATTTCTTTTGTGTAGTTTTATTATTTAGGAAGTATGCAAATGTGGAAAAAAATGAATTGTGAAGGGAAATAATAAACACAAGAAGAACCACAAACGAAGTGAACGAATGCCGGGAAGGAGGTTATTTCCCTACAGAGGTTATGGGAGTAGGGAATTTTTTTTCTCTTTCAAGAGAGGGGTTGGCAGCGGCTTCTCTGATTGGTCGATCCCCAAAATGCTTATGACCTTGGGGATTTTTAAACTTAACGATACACTGTAGAACTGATAATAATAACAATAATATACCTCATTATTAATAAAAATAAATATTTAATCATAACATTTTAATAGCAGAGGACAACTTATGCGAGGGTGGAGGGGGATAATTTTGGAGAATTCAAAACAGCGTGCATGAGCAGTTTGGATTTAATTGGGAGAGAACCAAAATATGATTTTCAAGGTCACATAAGTAAATTTTAGCGAATTTTCATAATGAAAATGACGCTTATGAGGTTGTTCGGATGACGGAAGTTGAGGGTGGGAGTGAGTGGAATCGGTTCCTATTGGCTTACTGATAACAAAAATATATGTCCGAAAAAAGTTTATATATATATATATATATATATATATATATATATATATATATATATATATATATAATATATATATATATATATATATATATATATATATATATATATATATATATATATATATTATATAAATATATATATATTATATATATATATATATATATATATTATATATATATATATATATATATATAGTATGTTGTATGTAAGAGTTTCTACCTTTTCGTATGGCGAACGATAACTCTCGAAGGCGTTCTCAAATTGAACGAAACTTTGCAAATCGCGAGATGTTAAGGTGGTACGAGGCCTATTGTTATAAGAACATTATGACGTCATCAACCAAAGTTATGACGTCATGAAAAAAAAAAATTTTTTTGAAACTTAAAATGGCTTTAAAAACAAGGTATCTAGTATTTAGGTAGACGGCTAGCTGAATCGATTAAGACCAATTGTAGCTCAATCGAACCATCACAAATGGCGCAAATGGTATACATATATATATATATATATATATATATATATATATATATATATATATATATATATATATATATATATATATTATATATATAATCTTGTATATATGTATACGTCTAGGTCAAAGACTCGTACGATATCTGTTGGGTTTAGTAGTGTTAGAGGGTGGGGATATAGTATAAAAGAGAGACCTCTACCTCTTGCTCCATCATGGTAAGCCTACTGTCCCAGAGAGACAGGGCAAAAATGGCTTCCACTAAACCACGCCGAGCTAAGCAGACCCGTAAAGAGGAAGAACATCGAAGTAGTCTTATATGGTCGAAGTTATTCTAAAACGAATGCGACCAGTTTCAGCTCAATCGGACAATCCTAAGTGACGCAAACGGTATTTTTATTTTAAATAATCATGAATATTTTTTTTTCAACCTTAAGATTTTACTCAAATAAACAATTTGTTTACAAAAACAAATTTGACATTTTTCTTTAAATTCTATAAACAATCATAAATGTAAGTAAGAGTTTATACCCTTTTGTATAGTGGACGATAACTAAAGCTGATGAAAGATGGAACTATAATCTTTTCTTTAAAGCCTCTCAGGCCCGCGAAGCGGGCCTGTGAAACGAGGCTGTGAAAATTCGCTAAATACGTGGCAAAATGCCATGTAACAAGAAACGATAGTGAAACCATACATAATACAAAACAACAACAATGTGACCGCGAAGCGGCCCGGCGGGCGGACGCCGCGGAGCGGACGAGGCGCGAAGCGCCGAGGCCGCGTAGCGGCTACGGGCCGAAGGCCCGTATTATAGTTTTGGATATTTAGCTAAATATAATTTGGGGTGTACTAAATGAACTCTTATATTTTGTGTTTCAAAAAAGAGGCCGAGCAAAATCTATCCCCGACCCTCCCTCCACTGCCGTCATCCGAACAGCTTCTTGCACATCATTTCCTGATGACGTAAAAACGAAGCTGTTGTATCTATGTAGCGAAATCCTAACTTTATTGACTAAACAGACTATTGACTTTAAAATTCCTATTAATAAGATAGATCACAAAGCAAAGTTTAAAGTTCTCCTCGTTATGATAACATATTGGTAGGCTTCAAACGTTGTTTTTTAGTTAGGACTCAAATCCTTTTTTACCATTGACTCCATGAACGATATTCCAAAATCGATTGTTGATATTCGTTTTCAAAGTGCATTCAATCGATAATTCGTCCCAAAGATCATCATTAGGAGCCTGCGAATGTGATCTGACACGACGATCTTTTAATGATCCTTTAACATTTCTTTCTAATGATTTTGATCTAGTAAAATCATTAAATAATTTAACTCGCTTTCTTCCTCTTTCGCTAGACAATCCTGTAGAAGTTCCTTCATGGAAATTATCGGAAAGTTCTCGAATATCTCTGACATGAATACAACCTTCGGAACGTTTATTTTTTGAATCAAACCTCTCAGATGATTCTGATTTTCTTTCAATATTGGAATCACTAGGTTCAGATGGTAAAGTAAGTCTTTCTAAAACAACTTTTGGGTTATACTCCGGTAATTTTTCTAAACTTATTTTGTTCTTAGATACTTTTATTTTCGAAGTGTCGGCTTTTATACTTTTAGAAATAACTTTGCCTTCTCTATTATGTTCATATCTCATATGACTACGGATCTTTCTAGAATCTGTATCAGTGTAGCGACAAATGCTACATTCGAAGATCCCACAGAATTCTTTATGTTCATAATACTTCTTTGTCCTAGTAAAAGTTTTCCCGCAGTAACATAAGTACTTTCCAGATCCTGGATCTTTAAGAAGTTCTTCATTTTCATGGCTAACAGTTGATTCTTCTTTAACTACGACCATAGAAGGTTCTCCATTTTTATTTTCCATAGGATGTTCTACATTTACCACATCAATGCCTGAGTTTACATGTTCTTCGTCCATATGTTGTTTATAATTTTCTTCCTCCATAGCTGGTTCTTCATTATCATCGTCAACAGCTAGTTCATCATTTTCTTCCACCATATCTAGTTCTTTAAAATCAACATCCATAGCTAGTTCTTTAATTTCTTCGTTACAAACTGTAAATGAAAATAAATAATATTAGTAGATACACAAATGTATCAGTCCATTATTAGGATACTGTTCCAGATGAATACACACTTTTACTTTAGAAAATATCTAATAAACCTTCATTTATTCTATCCAGTCATAACTTAATAAGCTTTAATCCAATGACACCTTATATACTTTTATTGCCTCCGAAACAAAAGGCCTCCGGCAATTGGCCGCTACGCGACGTCAGCGCTGTAGGTCACCTCGCTGCCCCCGCACATATAGTGTTAAAAGTACCTTTTTTCTCATGAGAATAAAAATTATTACTATTATTGAGTTTAAGAGCCTATTTTATCAATTTTTTGGAATCATTATCCTCTAAATTTCATATAAAAGTCAGCACCCCCAGAAATTTATGAGGCATTATTATAATATTATAATTATTATAATATTATTATATTATAATAAATGTAATTATAATATATATTATAATATTATAATAATAATTAAAATTATTATAATTATTATAGGTACGGGGTCCCTCGGAACTTTTCCTCATCAATTCGTTTCATTCTCAGCGGTGACCCATACAGAAATAACCACGCTCAATGGAGCTTAATTTTTATGATCTGACAAAAACCATGGATATACGTTGTCGTATTCAAACAAACCTTAGGCCCGTATTCAAAGACATCTTCCTCACATTCTCCTTGTTCCTTAAAGAGAATGTTAGAAAGATGTCTTTGAATACGGGCCTTAATTTACTTAGTAAAGGTATACACTTGTACTACATTTAAACTCAATTGATTCATTTTCTGATTTTTTACAAAAACGTATACAAAAAAAATTAGTTTGAGAAGTTAGTTTTTATGCATGGCTAAATGCATAAATTTAGCTATGCATAAAACGAATGCGATCGGAATTTCATTCCGGTCACATCATTTTTCCGCGTCGTATAATTTTTGGAAATTTTCGCTGAGTCATTATTTCGGGTTAATGACGCCATAAAAAAAATTTTCCGAATAGCACAACTGCAGCGGTAGACTGATTTATGTACAAAGTTTCAACTCTCTAGCATAAATACACTGGGCGCTACGATGATAACAGACACACACATACAAATAGACAACTTTGCGAAAACCACTCAGGAGGCCTTAAAACACCTGAAACTGATGATTCCGGTTTCATCCCGGTTTCGAATTATTTTGCAAACACAATACTTTTCCTATATACCTACGGTATAAATGAGGAAAAGTAATAAGGCATAATTCATTATGTAATTCAGTAATAGCCATTCTACCAAAAATATGCTACATGAACTTACATAGGTTCAAAAATATGCTAAATGAACTCACACAGGTTCAAAAATATGCTAAATGAACTCACACAGGTTCAAAATATCTGAGCACTATAAAAGGAAAGAAATAAAAAATACAATTAATAATAAATTTAAATATACTTGGCTTGCAATTATATAACAAATAATAGTATTTAATATTGATAATGCAGTATTTAATAAAATTAATTAAGTTTTACTTAATTAATTATTTAATAATTTTATTCCTGACTAAAAAAACATTGCACCTAATTAAAACTATATAATTAAATTAGTTTAAAATTAAAAAAAGACTAAATTAAAATAAGAATGATAATACTTGTGAAATTAAAATTTAATAACAAAGATAAATCATGCTTGAAAACCACAGTATTAGAAATAATTTATGTCTTTTCAACTTATAATTTTATACTTCTATGTTCGACACCTTCGACACAAGAGATAACATCTGACGAGATCAAACTACTATGTCTCCAAGAGAATATCTAAATTTAAGTAGCAGAGGAGGCCTTTATAACACCGCCTAGCATAGTAAACTCAAATAAACCTTAGAATCATTAGATCATTTAGATAGATTGATCCTGTAGTCCAAGAGCCAGACCTGACAAAATGTGACTCATTTTGTACTACTTCAAACCAATTTTTTCTGAAAATATACCTTAAATCATGAAGAAATACATAGACTGCCTATCTAGAAAGGAGCCTTTCATATTACGCATGCTCAAAATTTTAGAAAATCACACAAATTTCAGTTTTCTTGAAATAAGTGGTTCCCTGTGGGTCGTGTGCAAGACACGAAGAGAACATTTTTTAAAGTTGACTAAATTTTCTATAAAACAAGTGATAAATCATCAAAATCGGATAACTGCAACCAAAGTTATTGCTCTTTCAAAAAGAATAAAAAATTGTTAATTTATGCAAAGACAGCGAATATCATTTATTGAAAGAATAAATAAACTGCAGTAAAGGTACATCAGATGTTTTAAAGGTTTTAATAAATATAGACGAAAGTTTATTGCCTTAAATATAACTTAAATTTATGATTATTGAGATTATATTTTAGAGCTCTCGGTTAATTATTCATACATTACCAATAAAAATTATTGTCTGAAGGGAAAAAATTCTTCATCACTTGCAAAAATATAAAAAGTTGAGTAGTACACACAAAAAATATTAATTTAATTAGCCGATAGTTAAAAGTAATTTAACAAATCTAGTATTTAAAGAATCACTTAAACTTCTTTCAATTGGATGTGACAAAATATATTTCTTACACAAATTGTTTAACATTTTATGCTAAAAAGTAGCAAACAACGTATTAAAAACAAAAATTTTGAGAACCGTAAATATTTTGTTTACATTTATAAAACAAGATGGCTGCGCCCATAGAAAAATTTAAACCAACTCCCTGGTGGACAAAATGTGAACTACATGCCATGTCTGTCAGAAATTGCATTTATTTCCCTACTTGGTTTATATATTACTTTACCCTAAGCCCTCGAGTTTTAGCGATAGAAAAGGATTTGTCAGGACAGTTCACCAAACCATAAATCACAAATGGGGTAAGAACTGAACGACAGAAGATCTACTGGTTGATTTCTTAGCCATATGTACTTTAGGCTTAGCTCCACAATGTTTTATATCAATCTTATTATCAAAAACATGAGCACTGTCAAAAGATAACGACTCACTATTGTCAATCCGATAAGGCGTGTCTTCATCAAATGGGTCGTCAGTATTGGATTCAACGATACCATTAGATTCAGAATCAGATTCAGTGTATTCAGGTATTTTTAAAGATCTAAACCCTGAAAAACGCGATTCTTGGGAAATTTTCAGATGCTCAATCTCGGCATTATAATCTTCCTCTACTAACTTTCCTTTAACGGAAAGTCTATTAGGGTTTGATAGAAGTTTTGTAGAATTTCCATCATTTTTTGTCTTTAAAGATCTACTATCTTTTTTATTCTCTTCCGGATTATTTACGCTAACCGGATTTTTGTTCCCTTGAAGATCATAGTTAGAATTATTAAATTGACCTGACGTTTTTCTGTCCAATACAGAATCTTTTACAATATCGTTAAATTCATCAGAGGTGTTCGTTTCGATTGGACACAAAGAATCCAAATCTGAACCTGCTTCAACCCATTCCTTTTTATTGGACCTATTCCGCGAAACAGATCTTAAACGTTTCCTTTTATTCGATTTCCTAGATCGCCCTAACGATTTTGATTTTTGTAAAACTTCACTTTTCTTAATAGGTGATCTTTCCCTTTCAAGAGCTAAATCTTTAATCAATGCTTTAGAAACGTCATCAAAGGATTTATCAGACAATTCGGCAATATTTTTAACATGGATACTACCTAAACATTTAACCCTATTTGATTCCAGATAATCGGTTTCGTTTAATTTTACATCGGGATCGTCAGATATGGCTTTGAAACTAATACATCTGTTAATTACTACTCTTGGATTATAATCAGGGGAGTTATATAAATCTGGTTTAGATCTTTCCATACATCTATTTTCTTTACTTTTTGTAACACTTTTGTTTGAAGGTGTTTTGTCTTTATCATGCTTGAACCTCATGTGGCGTCGAAGAAGTCGACCATCAGTAACTGTATATTTACAAAGGCTACATTTAAATATCCCGCAGTGCCTATTGTGCTCATAATAATACCTCTTCTTTACAAACGTTCGTCCGCAGTAACATAATAACTTTTTAGTTTCAGGGTCGATAAGTGGTTCTTCCTTTTCTGTTTTTACACCTGAAAAATAAGTACGAAAAATAATTAGTAGAATACTAAGAGAGTTATTAATACCTCATAATAAAACAGCATTATTAAATAAATAATTTAATTAAAATAAACATCCATTTGTAACTTATTTTCAGATAAGTGATTGTCTATTATTTTTTTGCATAATAAAATGTGTATTATTATCAGTAGGAGATTTTTAGGCTTAATGTTTTTCTAATAGATGATAAAGTTCTGCTCAAAAGTTTTTATTACACTACATAAAAATTAAGTTAAAATAAGTAGAGCAAACTTATCTACAAATAAGTTTCTCCACCGAGTATATTTACAAAAACAAAGTCGACTTTCAAATTAATTGGTCATCTTTAGAGTCGAAGAGAAGAGAATTATGAAGTTTTTGAGTCTTTAGTTCTGATAGTGAGTCTCTTTAGATAGCATGCCTAAGATAATCAAAGACAAATAGAAGTCTCTTCATGGAGTATATTTATTAAACCTAAGCCGATTTTAAACCTTAACTGTTATCTTCAGGATCTATGAGAAGAATATTATTTGTCGAAACTTTTGATGGCATGACTGAGACAATAAAAGATACTCAAACAATTCTCCTTGGAGTATATTTAATAAACATGGTCGATTTTCTTTTTGTCCTTGGCATGCTGGCAACCTTATATTTTTTTCCAACTCTAAAGATTACCAATTAGCTTAATATGTGTTAATAAAGTTAAGATAGAATGTATTTATAAAGTTGGCTTAATTCAGTAAATATACTCAATGGGTAGACTCATTTGCGTAATTTATTTACATAAAAATTATTTTTTTAAAGTTAATTATGCTAATTTTTAAATTGTAGAAACTAAGGATAAAAAATAGAGGTAAGGAGATAATAGATAAGGTAGGGAGAAAACCAGAATATATTAAAAATGAATTACAATGAGTTACACAATGCAGCATTTTTACTCTTTTTCATTAATACCGTAAATAAAAAAGTATTGTGCTTGCGAAAAATCCGATACTAAAATTTCACCAAAATCAGCAGGGTTTTTAGTTCTCCGGAGTAGTTCCTATGAAATTGTCCGTCTTTTTGTGTGCGTGAGAATGTTTGTATACGTGTGAGTGTCTGTTATAATCGTAACTCCAATGTGTGTGTATACGTGTGAGTGTCTGTTATAATCGTAACTCCAGTGTGTTTGTATACGTGTGAGTGTCTGTTATAATCGTAACTCCAATGTGTTTGTATACGTGTGAGTGTCTGTTATAATCCTAACTCCAGTGTGTTTGTATACGTGTGAGTGTCTGTTATAATCGTAACTCCAATGTGTTTGTATACGTGTGAGTGTCTGTTATATCGTAACTCAATGTGTTGTATACGTGAGTGTCTGTTATAATCGTAGTGTGTTTGTATACGTGTGAGTGTCTGTTATAATTGTAACTCCAGTGTGTTTGTATACGTGTGAGTGTCTGTTATAATCGTAACTCCAGTGTGTTTGTATACGTGTGAGTGTCTGTTATAATCGTAACTCCAGTGTGTTTACTTGTGAATAATCGTAACTCCAGTGTGTTTGTATACGTGTGAGTGTCTGTTATAATCGTAACTCCAGTGTGTTTGTATACCTGTTATAATCGTAACTCCAGGTGTGTTTGTATACGAGTGAGTGTCTATTATCATCGTAACTCTAGTGTGTTTGGAACTAAAATCATTTTTAGTTCAATATATATGTATACGTATACACTTTCTTCGAACATGTATACGATTTTAAAAATCCAGGAATCGCTCAATTCATTTAGAGTTAGACACGAAAAAATTGAAAAAACAAGTAAACAAAGTTATATTTCAATGAGGCTATTGCACCGGATCACTAGTAATAAGTAGCATCAAGTATAGTCATTATGTGAATGGGTGAACGCGAGAATTAAAACGAATCCGTGGTCGAGGTTGTTAAGGCGTCAGTTATTATACTGACCTTTGATATCACGGAGGTCTGTGTCAATACGAACACAAGGGTGAAAAATATAAATAATAAATTAAAAAAAAATCATTTATATATTTTTTGAAAATGTAAAAACCACTAAATTCAATGTATGATCATAAAAAGAAATTGTAACAATTAATAAAACGATAATAATTACAGAAATAAAATAAAGATAAAGGACTTTAAAAGTAATAATAATAGTAATACAAATAATGATAAAAAATTAATAGACAAGAGTAAATAAAATGTAAACTAACAATAATAGTGATACAATTAATAATAACAAAGAAATGCTTCATTTTTAGATTATCTCGGTCATACACACACATACAAACACACACACACACACACACACACACACACACACACACACACACACACACACATATATATATATATATATATATATATATATATATATAAATATATATATATATATATATATATATATATAACAAATGCAGAGAGAACTAGTTTCTCCTTGAAGAAATTACGATAAAACAAAAATACAACTAATAAAAGTACAGTTCTTCTATTTCAAATACAAAAATTACAAAAACCTTCTCTTCTCTTGAATTATTTGAATAATAAAAACTTACAAACTAAAGTAACTAAATAGGTAAAATAACAAAAGCAATGACTGACAATTAAGGCCCCGTTTTTAAACCTCAAATTGCAACGGGTGTAATCAATTAAATGTATTAGATTAACGTGGCGTGAGTGGAGTGGATGTCATAAAAATCGATGAAGGCTCCTCACAGAGTTAATTTACTAAACCTAAGTCGGCTTACAAGCTAAATGGTCATCTTCAAAGTCGGAAAGAAAAAAATTATGAAGTTGTTGAGTTTTAAGATAGCATGAATGAGGCACACCATGCTAAAAGATAGCATGGTGTATTAATATATGTATTGTATTAATATAAGTATGTTTGTTTAATGATTTTATTATTGTAAATTTTTGTTAATAAATCACGTTTTTATTCATTCATTCATTCAGATAGCATGATGTGAGATAGCACCATAGTCTTCGTCATGCTATTAAAAAACTAAAAAGCTTCATAGTTACTTCATTTATAGAAATACCATTTTGAAAAGAAATCAAATTTAGGTTGATTATAATTATTACTGAGGTTACTAAACCCCTGGACCTGACCGTCCTCATAATCAATGAATTTCTGTGTAGATTTGACCTGATTTAAATGAAAATACTCTTCGTTTTCTATGTCTGATTCATTGGAGTCTGTATCATCAGCTTGGTAGCACCCGATTTTGGAAATTTCTGATCTAGGAGAATTTATCAAATTCTTGTTGTTTTCACTGAGCCTATTAAGATCGACTTTTCTTACAATAACTGACATTCTCCTTAAAGGTATATCACCAAAACGGCTCACTGGAAACGAATTGTCACAGACTTCATCAAAGTATAAGGTAGAGTCACTGTCAGAATCGCTGCCTTTACCGACTTCTTTATCTATGTTGATAGTTTCCTGTGGTATGCTAATTGAAGGTTTAATAAAAACAACTTCGTTATCTATAACTTCTTTAGTAAGGCAACTCGAAGGTACGGATTTGCAATACTTAGACAAATGCTCTTTGACAATGTGAGACATCAACTCGGATTCAACTTTGCTAGAATATTTACAGTGGCAACATTTCAAGGAGAATTTGCAGTCGAGGCGTTTGTGCGTTGCAAGAGCGCGGCGTGAAGTGGCATAAAAACCGCAGTTGCATTCGTTTTCACCTGAAAAATAAGTGAATACAATTTATAATTTTTGTAAAGATGAAAGTGATAGGGCTGCTTAAAAGAGGAAGCCCTTAGATTTAAATTAAAAACATAATGCAAAACATAGAACTAAGCCTGCTTACTTAATACATCAAGACATAAAGACTGCGTTAATGTTAGGCTCGGAGCACTTTAAACAAATAAACATTATTGGCGAACATTTCTTTCTTTAGACAAATTTGAATTTTTTAAATTAAAAATTAAACAAATGTTAGATTTTACCCAAAACTTAATCAGTTCTTCCTCTCACAGAACTTTATATATATATATATATATATATATATATATATATATATATATATATAATATATATATATATATATATATATATATATATATATATATATATATATATTATATATATAAAAATTCGCTTATATCGTGACAGTATTGCCACTTATATTCAATTCGGTTTGTATTTCAACAAACACAAAGGATTTTTTTTATTTATGATTCAACTATGGATGTTTTTAACTAATAGCGTATAATGTTGAGGTTGAAGAATCAACTCAGGGTTGAGTTATTAAGACTATATTATTCAATAAAGATTATTTTTGGGGTTAAAATTCAACTAATATTCAACTTGAAGTTGAAACCCTGAAGCACAATTTTTAGAGTTCGTTATTTACACCGAGATTAAACCAGAGCTGGATTTCACTAGATAGACGCTGTGAATAATAGACGTATAAACGGTCAACAATAGTTCCCCCAATGAACAAAAATATTCGTGCATAGCAAATACAAATAGAAGGATCAAATCATGAAGTCTTAAATGACGAGAATTTTATATTTTACAAATTTATCAGACTTATCATATTTATCAATATTATTATTTATCAAACGAATTATATAATAGTTTACACTTTTTTGGGTTTAACCAAGGATCTTGAATAAAGGGGATGACGCACTAAGTCGATTTGATACAAGAAAGTGACCCCATCGAAAACCAAAAAAATAGAGAGAATCCAACACGAAACACATGTCAAAAACCAACAGCACATGCTTGGTACAAACTGCGCATGCTTACAATTCTCATAACAGCGCAGGTCTTAAATTTTAGAGGCAAATTTACCTCTCAATGGTTTCTTATTGTTTATTGCTTGAGAAGGTCATAAACAATCTTAAATTATCACTCATTGAAGTATAGACCAAAATTTAAAATTAAATAAGTACAAATAATTAAGCACCACAAATGTAACAATCACGAGAAACACGAAAGAAAGTTGAGAAGCAAACTCGACAACCTTGCTACATAACCTGCGTTTGGCGCCTTTTTTCATTATAACCAAGAGGAAGGTAAGTTTGCTCCTATTTCTCTATCTCATTTAACTTTCATGGGGTCAGAAATGTTCCTTAATGCGTTCTTCTTTTTTCAAGATCCTTGGGTTTAACGTATATAATGACAGACATATAGAGAAATCATAACGGTTCACTCCGTTATGATTAGTAAATAAATAAAAAGCTAAAAGAAAAACAAGTTACCTGCTATACGTCCAGTGTTTTTCTTTTCAATGCGCCCTTTAATATTTGTTTCATGCATCTTGAGCAGATGTCTGCCAAAACAAATGTCAGTTTTGGTGTAGAAAGAGCACAAATTACACTTCAGTACCGAATCGCAACCAGCCAGTCTGTGCTTTGATAACTCTAACCTTCCGCTGAATCTAGCACCACAAAAACAAATGTGATTGTTTGCGGAACCTCCGGATCTTGAAACTGCTCTGGCGGGTTTTCTTCCAATGCTTTTGCTTCTTGGACGGCAGTTATAAACAGATTCTTCCGAATCCGACTCAAAGTGACGAATATCATCGTCAAATGGCTTTGTATTATCCAGATTAGACACGCTTTTGCTTCTTTTCAGTCTCGTTTTGCTGAAATTATTCTCTTCTTGTTCGTAACTGGTACCTAAAAAAGACATTCCATAAATAATATATGTTGAAAACTATAAATATGTACAATGGACGTATTAATCCAACAAAATGACGATCGTGAATATGCTCAGCGTAAGGACAAAAATATTGGTTTAAAGAAAGAGCAACATGCATTCCAAACACAAAGACCTACATGACAAAAACTGAATAAAAATTTCCGGAGCCTAAGCCCTTTCTTTCTAATAACACACTAATTGACTAAAACACAAAATAATATTAATAATTTATTTGATTCTTTTCTATTATTCACCATTTCCAAGTTTTAAAATCTAAAGTGATAAATTGATCTTTTCTCATCCTATGGTTGCGAAACATGCAAAGAAAAACAAAGTATTAGTTTCTTAAATATAAGGATGACACCACAACCTGAGTTGTGAACGCCAGACCTCCTTGATACCGAAAGTACCAAAGAAAATATATCTGGTCATTACTGTCCTTAACTATACAGCTCATATCGGATCAGTTCCAAATAGTTATCATACTTGTTCTAGGAATCAATGTCAGATAAAGAGTTACGGAACATGAGCCAGCACCCTTATCCAAAAGACTATCAGTGTCAGTATAAAGCTGCAATATAACTCTGCGAGCGCGTTTGAAATCCAACTACAGAAATGCGAATCCGAATAAGAGCCGCCCGTATCACACTGACTTTTTATCTTTATATTAAATTTATAATAAATATATGCTTGCTTATGGCCTCTCACCCTGAGGGAACTACAACCTATAGGTTGCATCTATGCTCAAAGTTATGTTAAAGTTGACGAAATCTCTTACACCAAATAAAATGCTTAAAAATTTATAGTTGAGTCGGAGCTCCTAACTCCGACTTCTGGTCCGAAAATCGAGTGCTTATACGATCACGGCCATGAAGGTGGACAGATATACAGAAGTACCCATGCATCATGCTCAAACTATTTAACTACAATACTAAACATAATTAGATACAATACTAAAACAAATAAAATGGTAAGTATAAATTCTACAATGCTTCGTAAAATTACTTTTTAAATATGAATATATCGCGTCCATCGTTCGTAAACGACGTTTTTGTCGTTTTGGCTTCACATAGTCCAATGCTCGTACACGAGTCCTTGGTTTCGTCAAAACCTTGTGTACAGAATGTTCAAACCTCGTATGCCGTTTCATCAAACGTGCGTCAGTAACGGCATATTGACAGAATTCACATTTGAATAGTCCACAGTGCTTCTTGTGATCAGAATATTGTTTGACATAAGAGAAAGTGCGCCCACAGTAGCAAAGATATTTATTCGTTTCAGGATCTATAAGTGGACCTTCCTCGTCATTAAAATCTGTAATTAAAAAATTAAATGATAAAATTTAATATTTTGAGAGTAAATTATATTAAAGTTAAATAAAACCCTGTACCCAAAAATATTATTAAATATAACTTGAAATTGCAAGTCATTGCATGCATGATACAGATATAGTACATTATAGGAATAAATTGTTAAAGATATGTTTGTGTATTAAATTTATTTAATACCTCACCAAATTGCCAAAAACATTGATAAGGAAGTTTACCATTGAAATTATAGCAAGTGTTGCTTGAAGAGCAACACTAGAAATTATTCATGCCAGCATTAACCTGTCAATAGGAATTAATTTCATATAAAATATATGAATAACTATTATAACCATGAAGTAGCTCATTAGGACAATTGGGAGGGAACAACCTCAGATGGTAGTGACATTCTCTAAGCTCAAAGTGTTATGTAAAGTTGACAATAATTTAATTTAAACAATAACCTTATGTAAACTAAGAGCAAAACCTGCCATGGTAATCGACACCATGTCAAATGTTAGTATGCTATCACTATATTAAATACGGCAACAGTGGCGGTTCATCTAGGTTCATAAACTAGAACTAACTAACACTAACTAGAACTAACATAACCATGTTATGTTTTTATCTATGATAGATAAAAAACATAAAACATATAAAATTTAACACATGTTTTTTTTTTATTTTATTTATTGAATAATACAACAACAATTGTGAGTGTTACAAGTATTAGAGTTAGCACAGTTTTAATGGCTTTGGTGCGCTTAATAGAGAAACAATCCAGTGATTGCACTCAGGCGGGAGTTGGAAATAGATAAATAAATAGTGAAAAATTATATCACTATTGAAATGTAAGAGATAGTAATATTAAAGAACATATTTGGAATAAATAAATTGTTAAAATAAATGAGTAAATAAAATGTAGTAGTAAGATAATTATATGAATTTATGTTGAGCTTAACACAGGTAAATATAAAAATACAATATAAATATATAAAAATATAAATTTTTATATTTTTATAAGTAATACATTTTTATTATAATATAAGTTTTATATTTAAATAAATTTTTATTATATATAAGTTTTTATAATATAAAAATATAAAAACCCTTGCAGTTCATCAGGGGTAATTTCTGTAATAATTTACAGGAATTATGGCAACATAACAAGTGGTAAGAGACAAACATTACGATCGTAGTTTTAACACTAAAGATGGCGATGATTTATATGAACAGTAATCACATAAAAACTTAGAGCGTAACTTAGGATGCGAATCCTAGACTTCCAAGGTGTCAACGGTCAGAATAAATACTGACGCTTAATCGACCTCAACCTCAGAGGTACCTCTGTTAAAAATGGTTAAGAAGGATTGAATAAAAAATCAAGTGTATAAAGAAATATAAAATGTATTGTTGATCAACAAGTACCTAGGTATCTATTTTAAATATTAATTTAAACTAAATAAGATTTATGACAGTGATTTTAGTGCTGTTTTTTTTAGTATAGTCAGTTTTTAATTAAATAGAAACCAGTCGTATGACAGCTTCTGTCATTTAACGAAGTCAGTTTTTAATTCAATAGAACCCATTCATAAATAAGTTTTATGACAGAGTTGTCATTGAGCAAAAATATGTTTTAACTAAATGGGAACCATTCATAAATTTAACTAAATGGGAACCATTCATAAATTTAACCAAGTGAGAACCATTCATAATTTTAACTAAATGGGAACCATTCATAAATTTAACCAAGTGGAAACCATTTATAAATTTAACTAAATGGGAACCATTCAAAAATTAAACTAATGGAAACCATTCATAAATTTAACTAAATGGGAACCATTCAAAAATAAGTTTTCACTACGCTGCTTGTTTGTATCACGCATAACTCCCGCTTTGTAAACACTAAAGAGTTGAAATCAGGCACAACAATCAGTTTTAAGGTCCTGTTATGTTGCACAAAAGATCATAATTTCAGATAATGTTTATCATGACAATGAGATGAAATTTACTAGTCTAAAAACTAAGCTGCCAAGTATGATCACAGGTTTTTAGTACTAACATAAACATAATATAAAAGTATTACAACTATTTCCTTTATTGAGTACTTATCTTCCTCTTCAAAGATTTAATTAACCTTTAGTTAAAAAAATAGATAATTGTTACCAATAATAAATGAAATTTGTTACCTAGAAATAACATTTTTGTTACACTAGATATTGTGTTTTTTTTTTTTGTTACCTAATAATTTAAGGTCGAGTTTAGCCAGACTGAAGTAACCATACAATATAATTGTGCGAGACAATATAATACAATATAATTGTAACTATAGTTCAAGCTATGCGTAATCATGACAGTTTTAGGACGAGCAAAGCCAGTACAAAGCCACATAAAACTTTAGATTCATTTTTATTTCGATTCGAGGTGAGCACACCGAAACTGAAATAACAATAACAAATCGAGTCCGAAATACTTAGGACAAATTTTATACAGAAAACTCTTATGTGAAGAAAATATATTTCTGATATATCTCTTCGGTATTATTATTATTAGATTTTGAGGCTAGGTATAAAACGTATGCACTGCGACTTTAAGGCCCGTATTCAAAGACATCTTCCTAACATTATCCTAACATTCTCCTTAAGGAACAAGGAGAATGTTAGGAAAAGGTTAGGAGAATGTTAGGAAGACGTCTTTGAATACGGGCCTAAGTCTTTC
Organism: Microvelia longipes; assembly: GCA_018340805.1. Taxonomy (NCBI): domain Eukaryota; kingdom Metazoa; phylum Arthropoda; class Insecta; order Hemiptera; family Veliidae; genus Microvelia; species Microvelia longipes. The sequence continues at coordinate 7,511,308 of JACMZG010001859.1, forward strand.
GTGCATATACCCCCGTGTTCACTTTTTACAGATGTTTCCCATTAATTAGTTCTAGGATTTTTGTCACTAAGTCCTCATCTGGGGTTTCAACTCTGTTTAAGGTAGGTTTCCCAAATAACATAAATCTCTTATATGTAAGGGCTTCACATTCAAATATGATGTGTGCTGCTGATTCAGAAAATAGTCCACAAAGTCTACAGACAGGCTCTTCTGAGTATTTTCCTATTAGACCAAGAGCCCAGGGGTGTTTTGTTAATAAAAAGTGTAATGGCTGGAACCGGTCTCAATTTTTCGTAAATACCTTCCTAAACAAGGATCTGCAATTCTGCAACTCGTATCGGATGGGTGTCCCAGGCAGAACGCACTTTAGGGGTCAAAGGTTCTGCCTGGGACACCCATCCGATACGAGTCGGCAGAATTGCAGATCCTTGTTCAGGAAGGTATTTACGAAAAATTGAGACCGGTTCCAGTCATTACACTGTTTGTTAACTTGGGTGGTAAATTTGACCTGTAAAGTGCGTTCTACCTGGGACGCCTATCCGATACGAGTCGGCAGAATTGCAGATCCTTGTTTCAGGAAGGTATTTACGAAAAATTAAACCCGTTTTCAGCCATTACACTTTTTTTATTAACTTCGGTGGTAAATTTGACCTGTAAAGTGCGTTCTGCCTGGACACCCATCCGATACGAGTCTGCAGATTTGCAGATCCTTGTTCAGGAAGATATTTACGAAAATTGAGACCGGTTCCAGCCATTACACTTTTTATTAACAAAAACCCCTGGGCTCTTGGTCTATATGTTATTCATATGTTTTCGTAGGTGACAGTGACCAGTTATTAAGCCAGCTACTAAACTTAAGGTATTCTTGTTTAATTTTAGAAGACTTTCTGTCAAATTGTCTCGTGGACGTCTCATCATGAGTTTACTGTGTCTTAAGCCTGGAGTATTGTTCCAGTGTTGCTGATAATTGGTTTCTAGCAATTCATCATTAGTTCTCTACGGTATACTAATCTTCCTATGCTTTAGTCCAGTATGTATTCTCAAATCAGCCTTTATCTTGGTTTTATACGGACACAACGGACACTGAAACCTGACCGGATTAGGGTTATGAATCAGGTTTATATGCCTTTTTAAATTTCCAGACTGTTTAGTGGTGTAGTTGCAGTAAGGACAGCTAGTCAACCCGGTGGATTTATCAAAGTAACTGTCGAAATCTGTAACAAATCCAACATTGAACCAATCAAACCATTTTGAACATTAAATACACTTTGAAACATTAATATACGTATTTTAGGACAGAAAGTAGCATTTCCCAGTTTTATCGTTAAGACATAGGTTAGTCATGATTGACAACTTGACAAGCATAGGGAGTTATAGGTAGGGCTAAATTCATTGAAATATTTCGATATTCCATTGAATGGAAAAAGGAATTTTCAGCCTAGGCAAGTAAAATAAGTTATACATAAATTTTTGTAAACAGCATTAGTTAATAATTTATTTGAGGTCCAAAACTTGTTACAAGTTAAAAAGTTGTTCAGACCAATACAATTTTTTCTAGATTTTTGGGATCAGATGTCCTCCACCATACTTTTAATTAATTTGTATCTTTTCCCCAAACTAGCACTTCCTTGTAGAAGTGCTAAGAAGGAACTAATTAAGAAAATAAATTCATAAAATTATATATATATATATATATATATTAATATATTATAATATTATATATATATTATATATATATATATACAATATATATATTTATATATATATATATATATATATATATATATAATATTATATATATAATATAATATATATATATATATATATTATATAATAAATAAATAAATATAGGAACATTAACAATATAAATTTATTTTTATATAAATTCAAAGAAAACGAGGTCACTAGATCAATTTTTTATTTTAATAAACAGCTCAATACAACTTCACAATATCATTATTCCTTTGAGGTATATATGTATATTAACTCTTATAAGGTAATTGAAACCATTCTCCAAATTATTTAACTTATTTTAGTTTACTATTATTTGGTTAGTAAACTATACTCACAATAACTTAACGTGTTTCTTTGATTCATAAATAATAAGTGAAAAAACATTTTCAATCAATAAACTTTTTTATTTGACTTCAAAATGGTAAGTGAAAACTTATTATAATAATTTTATAAGAGAAGTTAATGTACAAAATTCTTCGTTGAGGAAATTTTTCCTGATTATGAGATTATAAGCTAAATTGATTCTTTGGTATTATTTTGTGAGTAGATCGGATTCTGAATTCTTCTTTGTTATACTTTCTAAGAATATCTGATTCCAAATTCTTTCTTGCGAATACTTTTAAAGAAGATCAGATTCTAAATCCTTCATACTTTTTGACAAAATCAGATTCTAATCCTTCCCTATCATACTTTTTGACAAGATCAGATTTTAAATCCTTCCATATCATACTTTCTGACAAGATCAGATTTTAAATCCTTCCATATCATACTTTCTGACAAGATCAGGTTCTAAATACATCCTTATCATACTTTCTGACAAGATCAGATTCTAAATCCTTCCATATCATACTTTTTGACAAGATCAGATTTTATTTCTTCCATATCATACTTTCTGACAAGATCAGATTCTAAATACATCCTTATCATACTTTCTGACAAGATCAGATTTTAAATCCTTCCATATCATACTTTCTGACAAGATCAGATTTTAAATCCTTCCATATCATACTTTCAGACAAGATCAGATTCTAAATCCTCCTTATCATACTTCTGACAAGATCGATTCTAAATCCTTCCAATCATACTTTTGAACAGATCAGATTCTAAATCCTTCCTTATCATACTTCAGACAAGATCAATTCTAAATCCTTCCTTATCATACTTTCAGACAAGATCAGATTCTAAATCCTTCCTTATTATACTTTCAGATAAGATCAGATTCACTAATCCTTTATCTACTTTCAGATCAATTTTTATTTGTCACTTTCAGGGTCTAGTTCATACTATCAGGATCATCGTTCCAAAATAATAAGATCTTAAATTCTTCCCTGATCATACTTTTTAAGTAGATTAGTATGCTGATTGATATAATGGAGCCTCAGGTCGCTTTTATTCTTTGTGGAGTAATTACAGGTGACGAAATTACACCTAAACCTGACAGGGTTAGGATTGTGTACCAGATTAATATGTCGGCTTAAGTGTCCCTGGTTCGTGGAGTACGAACAGTAAGGACAATATTTTCTATTGTCATCTCGATTTAGCATAGAATATAATACACCTGGAAAAAATTTAAAAATAAAATGTCAAAATCATACAACAAAATAAGGAATAATTATTAATATAATATACATGTTAAAATAAATATTTTTTGGATCAGGAGGCCAAACGAATTCGTTTTCCCTTTCCCCCCCCCCTCAACTACTCATAAGCGAACAACCTCATAAGCGAAATTTTTTATAAAAATCCTATAAAAGTTTCAAAATTGTAATAATATGTGTTTAAAACATCATTGTCACTTTAAAAAAATACGATTGCGAATTTCGTAGATATCTTTCTCGAACTCGCAAAAGAGGAAACAATTTATGTACTTAAAGTTCTTTAACTCCAAAATGGAATTTTAAAAATCAGGAACTTGGTACCTCGGAACGTTTTCTTACCACATCTGATTTACTACGCTCTTCGTTTTCGGACTCACAATTTTAAAAATTCAAATACATTTCATTCGATAAAGTTTGAATAACGCAGATACTAAGATAAAATTAGCCACACTTCTTTTTCCTATATAAAATTACATTAGTGCTAATTTAAAATTAATCTTATCATTTTATGTAAAATTAGGCCAAGAGTTTGATTTTAGCAAAAGTTTCAACTACCTTGCATAGCATAAAAGAAAATACAACGTGATTGTATTGTTACAACGAAAAGTTGTAACAATTATTAAATAAAAATTTAATTATAATTAAAAATTATAATTAAATTTTAATTACTAAATTTATTAATCATTTAATTTAATGATTATTAATCATTATTCAATAATTAATAAATTAATCATTAATTTAATTATACATTTAATTAATCAAAACAATTTAATTATAAAAATGTCAGATATGTCAATTAAAATAAATAAAAAATCGGGTACGGGGTACCTCGGAACTTTTCCTGATAACATCGGATTCGCTACGCACATCCTCCCTGCTTCGGACTCGATTCGCTCATCCTCAGAAATACAGTTCGCCAAATTTATACTGCAACATGCCTTCGGACTCGCTTCGCTTGTCTTAAGATAGTAAATGAATCCGTATCATTCTCAGCGGTCACCTGTACAGCAGCACTGACCACGCTCAATGCTCCTTAATTTTTATGATCCAACAAAAATATATGGATACACGAAACGAAACTTAGTGTACTTATTTATTAGGTAATAATATACACTTGTACCAAATTTCAATTCAATTGGACCATTTCTAATTTTTTTTAATTAAAAAACGCACACAAATTTACAAGTCATTCAATAAAAATTGAATCAATGCTGATAATGAGATGAAACTTAGCACATATGTTAGTCTTATACATAATCACATGTATGCCAAATCTCAATATGATCACATCATTTTTTCGCGTTTTATGACGTTTCGAAATTTTTGCTGAGTCACTATTGCGGGTTAATGACGTCATAAAAAAAATTATTTTCCGAATAGAACAACAACAGCGGTAGACTGATTTTGTACAAAATTTCAACTCTCTAGCATAAATACACTGGGTGCTATGATGATAACAGACACACACACACATACAGACACACACACACACACAGACAGACAACATTGGGTAAACCACTAAGGAGACCTTAAAAACGCCTGAAACGGATAATTCGGGTTTCATCTCGGCTTCGAATTTTTTTGCAAACACAATACTTTTCCTATATACATACGGTATAAATGACAAAAAGTAATAATGGAAACAAACTTGACCGATATGTCAAATTAAACTTATTTTATGTCAAATTAAATAAAATTAATAGAAAACAAACTTAAATATTTATTATAAGACAGATTAAAATGTTTATTATAAATAGACTTGACTATGTGACATCAGAGGATTATTTTCAGTTTTTAGGGGACATCTAATAAATATAATTTTACCTCTGAAAATGAGTCACCATAAATGAGGCTCATTAACTTAGAGTCATAATTTTTTCACAAATTCTTCATCTCCTCAGCGAAATTTCGTTCATTTCCATGTTTCAGGACGGTGTGTGCTTTAAGTGAGACTTTCTGCTTAGCTGTATACGAGCAAAACTTGCAGTAAAATAATTTGCCGCATTCCCATTTTATATGGTACCTTAGCCTTGCCGCTTGCTGATATGATTTGCCGCAACCGCAGTGATGTTTTGCCAAAGGGCCATCTATACAGAAAGAATAGAAGCATTAAAAGAGCAAATTGTTACAGTACGAAGCAAACGGAAGTTTAAATTATAACAGCGCACATAAGGGAACCACACATAGAGATATTATTACTAGAGGGGCCCTAAAGGTTAAATTTTGAAACATCGAAAAAAGTAACCTGACCACCTTCGATTATAAATATAATCAATAATCAACAAAATTACAATGACTTATATATAGACCAAGAGCCCAGGGGTGTTTTGTTAATAAAAAGTGTAATGGCTGGAACCGGTCTCTATTTTTCGTAAATACCTTCCTGAACAAGGATCTGCAATTCTGCCGACTCGTATCGGATGGGTGTCCCAGGCAGAACGCACTTTAGGTGTTTCTGCCTGGGACACCATCCGATACGAGTCGCAGAATTGCAGATCCTTGTTCAGGAAAGTATTTACGAAAATTGAGACCCGTTTCCAGCCATTACACTTTTTATTAACGAAACACCCCTGGGCTCTTGGTCTATCAGGAGGATGTTAAAAAAACAATCATTAGTTGTTTTGACTGAGATTTTGTGGTATAAACCAGGGAGGTTAACTTAAATGAGGAAAAGTTTGTATTCGGTTATCGAAAGCTGCTAGAAATCAGCGCTGCGGCGGACCTGTGTGGACTACTCATGAATTAACTCTAAAAGCTTTCCAAAACTTACCGATTATTTTTTTTAAATTTAAATTTATGTAAACCATGGCAACTATGGGTTATGACAGCTGCATTTATAAGGCGCGGTCGAATATCCACGGCCTTCTAGAACATTTGATCACCAACAAACTTTTTTTATAACTTTTTTTTCAAATATTCAGTAATTAGCCGGATTTGTGATAAATGAGCCTTTTCCGTAATCTGCACGCTCCGTAATCTGCAATGTTAACAAATATGACATGCCAAAATATAACACAAATCAGGTAGATAACATTGACGTCTAACAGTAGTTATGTATGTACCAAGTTAGATTAAAAATAAATCGTTGAGTGAATGTAAATACCTCTTTGAGATTAACCAAAGAGCGTGCAGATTACGGAATATAGGCTTCATTTATCACAAATCCGGCTAATTACTGAAATTTTGAAAAAAAGTTTGTTGGTGATCCAATGTTCTAGAAGGCCGTGGATATTCGACCGCGCCTTATTGTAATAATAAAATTATTTTTCTTTTCGATCTTTATTTTTTTAACATAATAAAAATGGTTCCCCATTGCAGGGTGTCCAGCAACGTTAAATTTCAAAATTCAAGCATATTTCAAGGAGTTCAAGGACCAATTTAACAAAATTCAAGGATACTATTCAAACAGCACTGAGATAGGAATTTTTACACATCCACCATTTTTTCCGCCATTTTGAAATATGCGGGTATATATATATATATATATATATATATATATATATATATATATATATATATATATATATATATATATATATATATATATATATATATATATATATAATATATACTCTTTTTCTACTCACCATGGGCTTTCATATGATATACAATGATTTTTAGCTCAACAAAAATGTTTAAGTGGTCCTGGTCCACTATATTGAAAATATTTTTTTATTCCTTCCTAAAACTATACAGTGCTGTATAGTGAGACTCACCAGCATGCCAAATTTTATGAAAATCGGTCAACTTTTACGGCAGTTATTGTTAGACAAACAAACTCAAAGTCAATTTGTCTCTGAAAATGAAAACTCACTGACGTTCGTTCAAAAATCAAGTAAAAGAAAGATAGCTTTGACACTAAAAAAAGTATTTTTTTAAACCTACTTTAACTAAAATTTAAAACAATTGTTCAATAAGTCAGCTGTAAATAATATTACTCCGAGTTATTTCTATGGTCCATCTAACAAACCCAAAGTCAATTTATAAAAACACTCAGTCAAGGTCTACCCAAATCAAACGTGTGTTTCAAACAGCTGCATATAAGGTTAATGAGCGCCAATTTCATGATTGAAAATTCAATAAAAAAGAGAAATAAAACAATATAAACATGAAAACATCTATTTAAAAATATAAGAACAAAAATAACATACATAATTTTTAAAAACATGATTTAGTAATGTCAATCAAAGAGATCATTATTTTAGAAGACTTATTTTAAAAATATTTGGTTCAGTCAAACTTATGATATTAGTAAAAGAGACTTAATATTACAATTTCAAAATATTAGAGATCATTCTTAAAAATTTAAAGTAAATAACAACTATAATATCTACAAATAATAGATACATAAATAAAAAAATTGACTAATACAAAGTTTACAAATTTTTAATATGCTTGTATAGAGATATTTTTAATACAATTCTGGGGAGCCTATCAAATAAACCATAATAATGTCAACAAATTTATCATTGTAACAGGAATGTTATATTAATAATATAGGCAAAGTATGTATGTACTATTATTTTATCATTTAAAAGTACTAAATATGGGACTAGAAGCCTTTTAAAGTGTATTGAAATCTTCACATTAGATTTATAATAACTAATACCTAAAAAATATTTGCAAAAAAATCACTTACAGACTTATCAATCAATCACATTATTCCACAAAAAAATTAGTCTTATCTTTACATAATAAACACTATTAAATAATTAAAGGTTAAAACCAATAATTTTTTTTTACAGAAAATGAGTTTAAATGGTAAGAGAGAACAAACACATAATTAAAAGCTGTGATACATTAAAAAATAGCATGTAATACATAATAAAATAATATCTATTTATTACGTTATTTTAACCACACACAAGTGCTTACTTATTTAACTAAAACTAAATTAATTTTGACTTAGTATCGGTATTAGTAAAAGTTAGTAAATGTAATGTAAAAAATAATTGAAAAAAAATTAAGAAGACAGAAGTCAAGTTATAAAATAAGAAATGAATACCAAGAAAATTAAATGAATTAATATTAATTATAACAAAATTGTTGTAATCTTAATTTTTTGCCTATTGCACTTTGGTATTTGCAAAAATAGAGGAAATATGAATGAACCGATGAGTTTAATTGAAGTAAGTTTATTTATGGAATCATCAATGAAAGAAGATTCTTTCTCAAAATTTTTAACAAGTTTTCTTTTTTGTTTTCCAACTCTTTTATCAATATTTGATTTCTTTTCCTATTAATCCTTTCAACTTCATCTAAGTCTACCTGTTCCTGCTTCTTTAAAGCTTCTTTATATAAAACTGTGAGCGTTTCTGGTAGCTATGATGATTTTTTTATCTATAGGAACATGCTCCACTCCACCAAATGATTTAATAAAATCATAAACCAAACGTTGGGCGACAAGAGATTCTTCTTTAAGGTTTTCAATTAAGCATTCTTTGTTTATTGAGAACCCTCTTTCAACGTCCGCATTTCCATGTGAGAGAACTAAAATGGTTTTGAATAAAAATATTAACTCTGGGGAAGGTTGTTTAGTAAATTTGTTATATGTTTGTAGTCAAAATGTATCAATCCTAGAGTTCTCTTGAAGGCTTTTTAATTTGCTTATTCCATTTGGGGATGATACAAATGATGGGAAAGATATTCGTTCATATCGTTTCATTGCTTCAACAGATTCTGGATTTTTGCAGAGGCTCAAAAATTCCTTTTGGGCTACCTCAGCGGCCTTGAGGGATATTAAACCATGTTCATTTAGATGAACTAAAAGTTGTTCTAGTCTACTTTGACCCTCAGGTAAATAAGCAACATGAGGGTCTAAGCACGTCAATAACTTGGTTAACTTAAACTGCACAGGCGATTTGTCGAGTAATCTTTTAACCAATTCTTTTAGCGACTTTAAGCACTCTAGTCTAAAATCTTGTAGTTGTTTCATAGAGACATCATTACCCACTTTTTTCAATTGAACTAGAGTACCAACACCTAATTTAATATCTTTTAATAATAAATTTGAGTTGGGTTCATCAAATTTCACATTTAAAGACAGCTTGTCAGGAATAATAAATCGATCCAATTCTTTTAAAATTAATTCTCTCAAGGAAGAGTATAAAAAGGGTGCAACAGGCATGTTTTTGATATTGAATTAAAATTGGTTGTAAATCCATAGCAATAGTTAGGAAAAAAGCTAATTTAGCACCTAACAGTGGGTCATGGACAGATTTTTCAAGTATCTTATAGCTATTTGACGATTCTTTAATTTTATTCGCTTTAATAGAATCTATATAAACTTTTAAGTTAGGTATAATATCAATAGCTGTCTGTGCAACATTCACATTCTCCAACCAGCGCACAGAACAAAATTTTTTAGGAAAAGAATTACTTTTGGTGAATTCTACAAACTTACCTCTTCTAGCAGGTGACTCTTAAAAAAAGTTGTTCAGAGCTCTCAAAAAATGGACAATGTCCCATCCAGTTTTTAAAAATCCAGCTTTAAATGCGTTATGGAGCGTATGCAGACCACACGTACCGATGTTCAGCAAAGAGTTAGAGACCTCCAAATCTTCTTTTAAATGAATTTGAAGGTCTTGATACATTTTCTTATTCACATTTGGTCCATCCATAGACAATTGGAGTAATTTTTTTAAATTAAGTTTGTTAGTAGCTGCTAGAAAGGAATTAAGCAAATCACTAGCCCTTGATCTTTTGAGAAAAACTGAGGAAAAATAACTGGTAACTACAGTGTCAGAATCATTATTCCAATATCTTATTAATATGTCCATTTGCTGAGACTGACTAATTTTATTTAGACTTTCATCAAATATTAAGACAAAATACCCATCACTTTTAAGGATGTTTTTTTCCAACTGTTCTTTTATGTAAGTAGCTAAGCCATATGTAATAGTATAAGATATTTTAGTTCTTTCAAGTTGAAGTCTTGAAACAATTTGACTATCACTACACATAAGCCTGATTACATTTAAATCACTAGCAGATTTACGGTAAGATGCATGAGTGAAAACCGTTTGAAGACACCATAAGATCTCTGCTCTGGTAACATTATCTTTATTAAAGAATTGACTAATTTCACATTTCCTTACATTTTTATCCAAGTCAGTTACATCAGCAGTTTTCTCTAAACATTCAGAAGAACAAGGTGTTGGTGTTGAATTAGAGGTTGACGCCTCTATCAATTTAGAAGTTGAAACTGAAGCTGGAAAAAAAGTTTTGATATTTGATATTTTACATCCTTTTGTTTTATTTTGGTGTTTCGTGCCCTTCATATGACTAATGAGGGCTTGTCTTCCCATAGAACCAACATTAATAGTGCAAGAACATATGGAACAAACTGCTGAATAAATATCAGTAGTTGATTTTTTTAACCATAAAATGAAAATTTCCTCATTTAACCAACTTTCTTGAAAACCTGTTCTTCCGTGTTTAGGCATCTTTCGCTTAACCAAACCTGAAACATAATAAATAAAAAATGCGTTAATGGATTAGGTTCAAAAACACTAATCTAAAGAAATCAAAATAACATTATAAAAACAGAATTAAGTTAATTAAAAAAGAGCTAATTGGCAAGAGTAATATTCAGCTGTTCTAGCCAAATATTATGAACTATATATATTGTACAGTTTATAATATTAGGTAATTAATAGCATAGTTAACAGAAACAATGACAGAAGAGAAAACCAGGTTCACACTCGTTATTAGGTAAACAAATGGTTTTTTTTATATAGGACAGTCAAATTATTTAAAATATTTCATCAATATTTTTTGCATTTCAGTTGTTATAGTTTCTAATCATACTACTGTAAACAGCTATTAAATATAATTTCCTGCAGAGGAAAATCCCAAGAGCTAATTAATAGAAACAATTCCATAGAAAAAAATATGAAAACCCCAGATTTCTACACACTTAGGGGAAAGAATTAAGGCTTTTTTAACTTACGGTTATCACCGGTCATAACCAAGATCGTTTAGATACTTCTCTAAAAACAAACTTAAGTCACCACCCACAAAATACCCAGGCCATTTTCACTCAATATGTTTGGTAACTAGCCAGTTAGTTTTGTATTTTTAATAAATAATTGTCCAACAATGTTAGATTTTTCTTCTTTAGGCATACTTATTATAATAAACTAATATTTCCTTATCACTAGAATTAAACGCTATTTTAAAGAGTATGATAATATTAAATGTTATTTTAAACTATATGGTAAAATATACTTATTACTGAGTAGGCTTTGGCAGTAGTTGTCATGAAGGCTAAGGTGATAATCATTACTACATTCACACGCAGAGTAGAAATGTGGGTTGAACCTTGGGTTTAAACGCCAAGGGGGTTAATAGTGTGAACACCTTACGGGGTCGGGTCAATCCTGAAACTCAACTCCCCTTTAAACTGGGCTCACATCTAAACCCAGAGAGAGGGTTAGAGGGGTTTGACTCTGCGTGTAAACATACTGTACATCATAAAGTTTAAAATACATGACACATCAGCTTTATTGGGAGTTGACAAATGAAAGAAGCCGCTGCCTACCCCCTCTTCTCTGATTGGTCAATTTCCCAAAACAGCTGATGTATAAAGTATTTAAATTTGTCTATGTACAGTAGTACATGTTGAATTAAATAATTAATCTCAACATTGTCTTTACTGGAACACTGGTCAGTCTTGTTTGGTAGTAATCCATTTGATTTAGAAATTTTAACACTGCAGAAACAAACGTCTTATATAAAGAAGTTTCTTTTAAGAATAAAGATACACCAGGGCTTAGCCATTTTAGAAAAATACAATTAAACTTTTAACAACATCAAACAAAAATCAAACAAAATACATAGTACTTACCACATACTATAAAACAGCGTAATATTCCTTCGTAGATCTCTTTAATATTCTTGTAAACTCACTTAAAGATCACTCGCCAAAACAAGAAACAACAACCTCAACTTAAAACTAAAGTTAATTACTTGACTCAAAAGAAATAACCGAGCTAGACTAACAAAACCTAAAGTAAAGTAATCCTTATTGGCCTTATTCTATGAATAAAACTGTTGTTAAAACAAAATAAAAAAACGTGATTAAAATTTTTCTTATTCTTTTTCCTTCTCTTCAAATGTCTTTAACTTAATATGTCAGACAACCCTAACTTTAGTTTTTAGGTTTAACTTTAATATTGATTTTAAGTACATAACCAATGATTTTATTTTAATTTCCACTTTTCTCAAAATTCAAGGATATTTAACATTTTCCTCAAATTCAAGCATAATTCAAGGATTTTTCAAGGACCAAAAAAAAATTCAAGATGATTTCAGGAGTTCAAGGAATTCAAGGAGGCTGGACACCTGCCATTGTCATGTTCTGCATTACAAAAATTCATAAACTAATCGTAAAAAAAGTTAATCAAACTTCAACATAACGCTACTGATGGCTGGTAAGTTTACATTTCATTCAATTATTTACTAATTTAATCGATATAATCCAGGTAATCACATGTGGGCGTCTAAATTTAAAAAAAACGTAAAATGATTTTAATTGGTTTAGGCTGGATTAATGCCAAAATCTATCATCTAGAACGTGGATAATTTAGCCACTAATGTTCACCTGATTAAATCGGTAATTATTAAATAATTGAACAAAATGTAAACTTATTTGCTATCAGAAGGGTTCAGTGGAAGTTTAAAGACGACGAAGACCGCACAAAGCGCTTCCGCTAGTTAGAAGTATGTCTAGAAAGTATAAAAAGTAATTTCAAATGGAATGTAGGAAAAAAGCGGGAAAATTAAGCCACGCCTACTTAGTTTAAAGTTCTGCCGCGGCGCTTAGCGTCGATCGGAATCCAAATTTTCCCACCATTGAGTCGACAGTCTTACTGTTTAAGTATATATAGTCTCTGGTATAGACTCACTATGATATTTAATTAAAAATAACACACTAGAATATTAAGCCCGCCTACTCAGTTGAAAAGTGGTCCGCCGCGGCGCTAGCGTCGATCGGAATCCAAATTTTCCCACCATTGAGTCGACAGTCTTACTGTTTAAGTATATATAGTCTCTGGTATAGACTCACCATGATATTTAATTAAAAATAACACACTAGAATATTAAGCCACGCCTACTCAGTTGAAAAGTAGGTCCGCCGCGGCGCTAGCGTCGATCGGAATTCAATTTTCCTACTATTGAGTCGACAGTCTTTACTGTTCAAGGTATATATAGTCTCTGGTATAGACTCACCATGATATTTAATTAAAAATAACACACTATAATTAAAAACAATTAATATATTAAAAAGGTTGTATTTACCGCAAGTTGAAGAAGCAATCGAAGAATCAGCTACCGTCGATACTTGCTGTTGGATATGCGGTAAATTCAACCTTTTTAATTTTAACATAGCTAGTCATGCTAACATGTTAAACACCATCTTCTTTCTATCTCTTAAACTACATAACACTATAGCAAACATTTGGTTAAACAGATAATGTCTTACACATAGAGTCATACCTACTTATGCTAAAATAATAATTAAACAAAAAAATCTGCCAGCAAAACGTACACTAACAAAATGCCAAACAGGGATATTCATATCCAACAGCAAGTATCGACGGTAGCTGATTCTTCGATTAATTAATAGATTGTCAACCGTAATAGTATAAAAAATATAACTGACCGGTTTTGATTTACGTCATAATTTACGTCATATAATTCTTTTTATACTATTGTGGTTGACAGTATATTAATTGTTTTGATCTACTTACGGCTGCAAAAATGCTCATTACCGAACTGTTTTTAAGCTGCAAAGTGTCATTTTGCCTACACTGTCAACAAAATACTTGAAAACAGTACGGGAAAATTGCTTAGTAATACAAAACCTCTAGGAGTTATGGCACATTTTAAATATAATGGTGAGAAAGTCAAAACTCCGAAGGAGGAGAAATGAAATTATTTGAGGTTATTGTGTTGCAGGTTATTAAGTAAATTTTAGTGGTTTTACTTTGTCAACAATGATTCTTTGAGCTTGTTTTTTAAATTTTTTTATTAATATCACAATATATTACGGTATAATTATTATTTAATACAAGTATTAATTTTTTACAAAAAACATTATAATATATATAAAAAATAAAGTTGGTAACCCTGATATATACGGCTTGTTTTAATTTTTTACCCAGAGTTGTCAAATTTGTGTCATCATTTTTTTTGTTAATTTTTCTTTGTTTAAATAGAGGCAATAGGTAATATAAGACGTATATAAACGATATCTTTTATTTTTTTTTTAAACAAGTTCTTTTTTTTAAACAAACGAGTTGCTAATAATCATAATGAATTAGATAAATAATAAAGAGAATGAACATAGAAATATTGTTGACATTAATTAATTATTAGACCACACGCCGCCTGATATTTTAAGTCGTACATCAGCTTCAAAACAGCCTTTACTGCCAGCAAAATCCCGAAGAAAGTATTTAAAAACTTATGATATATTCAAAGAGTGGTGTCAGTCAATTGTATTTTTTCACAAAGATTAAACGTTATATTTTGAAGAATAATTAACTCTTGTATATTTTTTTCTGCCGTAAGTAGATAAAATAATATATGCTACTATGCAGCAAAGGAAACATCGCTGACTCGTTCTAGCATTTGCCTGACTCGGCTTCGCCTCGTCAGTCAAATGGGTTAATAACCAGCCTCGACTTGCGCCTCGGCAGGTAATTTCAATAGCATGCTCTCGCCTTCGGCTTAGGGGCTAATTCATAAAACTCGTCTGCAAAATTCCATTTTGTTGCCTAGTAGCATAATATACTATTAATTCTAGTGTGTTATTTTTAAGCATCATGGTGAGTTTATACCACAAAATCTCCGTCAAAACAACTAATGATTGTATTTTTAACATTCTCCTTAAGTTATTGTAGTAGTGATAGTAATATGGGGGAGTGGTAGTAACTACCAGGCAAGTAGGCCACGTGGTTGGGCCCTTTTTAAGTAATTGTAATTTTGTACTGATCATTTGATTGTATTTATAATTGATAATATCAATTGATATATTATAACCCTAACTCACTCTTGAAGGAGGTTTCAATGAGGAAACACAGAGCCCTTGAGTGTCCCAAAAAGATATATCCTTAGAGTGAGCCTAAATGGAGTCCATTATGAATATTGAAAGAAAAAAAGTTTCCAATAAAGATTTACTTTGTGGAGAGACTTTTTTTCCTTCATTATTCCCCCAAAAAGATGTTTCAGGGCTCTTAATGTATTGAGATAGGGTATGCCCCCTCTAGTATAAATCTCCATGGAACCACAAATATGATGTTACTACCACTTTCGATATACAACGCCGAGGGGGGGGGGGGTAACAAGCATCGTTACAAAATTAAAGCAATTGAAACTTACATGGGGTGAGATCAAGTAGATCGCGTTACCTTGTTGCGAATATCAGTCAAATTTCTCTATGATTAAAAAAATAAATAATAGGTTCTTTAAAAACAAAGGAATATAAAAGCATAGTAATCAATTTATATAAATCTGCCTCCGTAGCCGAGGTCGTATAGTACTGGACTTCGGCACCGGAGGTCTGGGGTTCACAGCCCAGGCTATGCTCTCAGGTTTTTATGAATGGAATTCGTTGTAAAAAATTTCGCCAACTTTTTAGCTTTACTTTGAGCATAGTAGATGTGACCCACCGAGTGGTTCCGCAGGGTCGAATCTGAAGGGCCTAAAGGCCCTAAAACGGGCATTATTATTATTATTATTATTATTATTAATCAATCTATAAAGGTCATAAGGAAGCCTAATATAAAAAAAGAACAGCAGGCTTGAATGGAACAGGCTTTGGTCCCAGGATTGAAAGACATATTAAGGGATATTGATGAGCAACCTATACCGGTAATTGTGAAAACTTAACTAAGACAGGAACGGAAGACAGTGAACTGCACAGCTGACTCTGGCACCAGGGTTGTCGACATAAATGGATTATCGTGAAGCTTCAGATAAAACAGAGCATTTGACTATTAAGAAACCTTTCTTTGGGGCCAAAATTTTAAAGAAATGAAAGCTTAGCAACAACGCAATGTCTGTGCAGTGCATAGTCAAGCCTAAGTTAAATCAGAAAACCAAAAAATAAAGATAGCTTGCTGGAAAAAATATCATATCAAAATAAAGGCATATCAACAATAAACAGTATGCCTATGAAGATTGATTCCCTCTTTTTTTTCATTAAGGCTTCATAACTTTTACAGGTTAACCACTGCCTTAATATTTGTTTGTCTTCATAAAAAACTGATATAGCATATGTCCCAATGTCCCCACTTAATAAACTATCATCATACGAAAAATAAGTAAGTAAAATAAGAATACTAATAATAATGATAAATAGTAAATATAATATAATAAATAATAATAATAATAAAAAAAAATTAAATAAATAAAAAATAGACGAATAAGTAGAACAGGTTCTCGGTAATTTTGCAATCAACAGTGCCTCAAAAAATTAAACAGAAAACTAATATGTACGATTAAAAAGGTTGCATCTTCAGAGGGCTCGTCGTGCTCATTGAGACTGATAACTGATCAGTGATAAAGTTAATCACTGATATAACTTTATTAGTTGAGAGCTCGAGTGTTGCCCAGCCTGCTGATGATGGCGTTATGCCGAAACCTATCCAGGGATATTCATATACAACAGCAAGTATCGACGGTAGCTGATTCTTGTGTGTGTGTGTGTGTGAGTGTATATATATATACTCTCACACATATGTAGTTAATTGTTATTTTATTCACACATTATGTAGTAGATGGTAGCTGATTCTTCAGTATGTACGACTTAATAAAATAAAATTCATAAGATAAAAATAAAAATGATGGAGGTTTCAGTCTTGGAATAATCTTTTAGACGCCCGAAACAACTCATAAGTAGTTATTTTTAGCTATATATAAGACAAATATGTGAGCTAAGTTTGATCTAATTATCAGCATTAGTTCAATTTTTATTGAATGACTTACGTTTTTCAAAAATTGTAAAAAAAAATTGAAGAATAATCTGATTATGTTTAAATTTGGTACAAGTGTATACCTTTACTTAATAAATAAGTACCCTGAGTTTCGTTTCAATACGACTATTATATCTATGATTTTGGTAGGATCATAAAAATTAATTAGCATTGAGCGTGGTCAGTGCTGTATGAGTGACCGCCGAGAATGAAACGGATGCATTAACTATTTGAGGATGAGCGAAGCGAGTCCGAAGACATGTTGCAGAATAAATTTGCTAAATTGTATATTCTGAGGACGAGCGAAGCGAGTCCGAAGCAGGAAGGATGAGCAAAGCGAGTCCGAAGTCATGTTGCAGAATAAATTTGCTAAATTGTATATTCTGAAGACGAGCGAAGCAAGTCCGAAGCCGGGAGGATGAGCAAAGCGAGTCCGAAGCAGGGAGGAGGGAGCAAAGCGAGTCCGAAGCAGGGTAGGGATTGAGCAAAGCGAGTCCGAAGCAGGGAGGATGAGCAAAGCGAGTCCGAAGCAGGGAGGATGAGCAAAGCGAGTCCGAAGCAGGGAGGATGAGCAAAGCGAGTCCGAAGCAGGGAGGATGAGCAAAGCGAGTCCGAAGCAGGAGGATTAGCAAAGCGGAGCGAAGCCCGAGGCGAAGCAGGAATGAGCAAAGCGAGTGAAGCAGGGAGGATGAGCAAAGCGAGATTGAGCGTAGCGAATCCGATCTGATGAGGAAAAGTTCCGAGGTACCCCGTATCCGATTTTTTTATTATCTTATTGCGTTGTTTTTGACTAATTATTGTCCCTTTGTTTGATCAGTATGCTATGTAGCAGCTTATTACAAATACGCAACTTCATATTGAATTTTCATAAATTTATTATGTTTCTCTTTAGGTAACAAGTATTGTTAGTAGTGTTTTGTTTATGTATTTCTTTATGCACTGTTCATGCCATCATTGCCGAAAGCAGCTTCAGTGATTCTCGCTAAACAAAATCACTTTACGAAATCATTACAGGTTGGTATAAAAAACAATATTGTAGTAAATTATATTTTTAACAAAAAAACTAAAATCAGTAATTTTAAAAACATAACGATCTCTTACAGGTGCTATTACTTCTTAATAATGTACAAATATAAATAAATAAAATCTTATGAAATAATAAGATCTATGAAACATAAATCATATGAAACATAAATCTTATGAAATATTACGATCTATGAAACATAAATTTTATGAAATATTAAAATCTATGAAACATAAATCTTATGAAATATTAAGATCTATGAAACATAAATCTTATGAAATATTAAGATCTATGAAACATAAATTTTATTATGAAATATTTAAGATCTATGAAACATAAATCTTATTGAAATATTAATGATCTATGAAACATAAAATCTTATGAAATATTTAAGATCTATGAAACATAAATTTTATGAAATATTAAGATCTATGAAACATAAATCTTATGAAATATTAAGATCTATGAACATAAATTTTATGAATATTAAAAATCTATGTGAAACCTAAATATGAATATAAGATCTATGAAAATAAATCTTATGAAATATTAAGAAACATAAATCTTATGAAAATTAGATCTATGAAACATAAATTTTATGAAATATTAAAATCTATGATAAACATAAAATCTTATGAAATATTAAGATCTATGAACATAAATCTTTAGAAATATTAAGATCTATGAAACATAAATCTTAGAAAATTTTAAGATCTATGATAACATTGAAAAAATATGAAATTATTAAAGATCTATGAAACATAAATTTTATGAAATATTAAAATCTATGAAACATAATTTTATGAAATATTAAAAATCTATGAAACATAAATCTTATGAAATATAAGATCTATAAACATAAATCTTATGCAATATTAAGATCTATAAAACATAAATCTTATGTAACATAAATCTTATGAAATATTAAGATCTATGAAATATAAATCTTAATTCTTATGAAACACATTCATTGACTAGAAACGTTGTACTTTAATTTAATATTAGACTAAAAAACATTAAGTAACAATAAAAGAAGAAATCTCTCTACAAAATATAGCACTTTTAACCTAACAAGAGGCCATTATGAGTGATAGCCGTTGAATAAAATGAAGGTGATAGATTAGCCTTAAGGATCAGTTATCAAAGACTCCGTAAGGTCATCAACGAGTCTGTCTCAGATATCTGATTTTTAAGACTCATCTTTTTATCTTCTTTTATATTCAACGGCTAGCACTGATGATGGCCTCTTGTTAGGTTGAAAACGCGTAGCTATTAAGAAATATATTTTTATGGAGAGACTATATCTTCTTTTATTTAGATGAACTCCATTAACGCTTACCTTATTTCATAATTAAGTAACAACTTAAAAAAAAACAAGCATTTTCTTAATTAATAAAGAAATATAATCTTGATTGGTAACTTTAGAGGTTCTAAACTGGATCTGCTACAAGAAAAGGATGGGACTAGAATTATCAGAGGTATTAGGCAAAGTAACAAAAAATCGGGTACGGAGGGCCCCGGGACTTATCAGATTCGATGCGCTTATCCTTGAAATTTTGAGCTCGCTTTAGTCGTCCTAAAAATTTAAAATACGCCTAATGAATTATTCAGTGTACCTTCGGACTTGCTTTATCCGTCATTAGAAGGGAAAAGTCAGTTTTATCCCTAGTGGTCACCCATCCACATATGAACCACGCATGAGACTCCACAACAAAATTGAACAGACTAATGAAATGACATTTTATCATTTTCAAAGAAAAAATGAGCTTATGAAATTGGGGTCATAGAGGGGGGAGTGGGAGGAAGTAAATATTTCAAAGGGGGATCTGGTCTTTGATTCCTGATCAAGAATATATATATATAATATATATATATATATATATATATATATATATATAATATATTATATATATTATAATATATCTGGGATGATAGCAGAAAACCACTTAAAGTAATTTAGTAAAAACCACGAGGTTGTAAAGGGGTTATTCCATATCAAATAAAAAAGCTATTACAGGTAAAAACACGTGAAATCCCCAATTTTAATAAAATTTGGCTGAAAGGTAGGTACCATAAAAGAAAGAAAAAACCCCAGATTTTTCAGCTATATTGCCGCAGTAGGGTGGTGAATTTACCAACAAATGTGAATTTTCAAAATTTCTTTGACTCTGAAAATGGCTGTATCTAAAATTCTGCATATGGTATGATTTTCATTTTGGTGGCATTTAAAAGCTTAAGCTTAGTCCTTTCAAGTAGATTCTACATACTTTTGGATAATTAGTCACAAGTTTTTATTATGAGCAAATATAAAATAAAAATGCTAATATCTCATAAAAGGACTTTTTTACTAATTTTGGAAAAATTACTAAAAAGTGCCAAAACTGTTAATAAAATGTCCACTGAGTTTCATTTTGGGGCCGCCATGGGATTGGACACAGTAGTGCATAACGTATGTTAAGGTATGTCAAAATGGAAAAAAGTCACTTTTCCACATTTATCCATAATAATTTCTATCAATGATTATGTCAATCTTAACTTTCTTACATTTTGACATACCTTGACACACATTATGCGCTACTGAGTCCAATCCCATGGCGGTCTCAAAATGAAACTTAGTGGACAAATACCTTCTAGAAAAATCATAAGACACTTAACTTTAATTCATGTTTCGACACTTAATATAAAAATGGAGAACTACTATAAAAAGCTATAAGGGACATAGCCCCCTCTCTTCAATTTTAGCGAATTTTCAATTAACAATTTACGATTACTAGGTTGTTCGAATGACGGAGGTGGTAGATGGGGGAGGGGATCAATTGAGCTTGACCTCTTAGTTCAAAATATATATTTATTAGAAGGACGGGAAGCGAGGGGCGCTTTACGGACCATTTGTCAGGTCAGAAGAGGTCCTTTGTGCATTGGTTTTTGTTTTGTATTATTTGTACACACACAATAGTGTGTGTATTTACATACACACAATATTGTGTGTATGTAATAGTTTCTAGCCTAGCGCGTTGGACTTAATTATTTTATGCACTTGCCATAAGACCAATAGGAGACATATACTCTGAAATTAGGCACTATTTGTTTAATTTTCGGGGATTTAAAACTTGGTCATTTTTATGAAGAAGAGTATTAGACTGTCGCGAATTCAATTCATTCCCTCTCTTATTTTAGAAGAATGAAAGCATCTCATCCAAATAAGGATCAGAATATTCTTTGATTTAAAAAAAATTTTAGTACAATTGATTTAAGTAAGTCCTAACAATGTCCTTAAAGCTATTTTTTCATTGTCATCTTCCATGAGAAGTTCTCGATGCTTGAGAATAATGTGCTGTTTGAGAGATGCTTTCTGCTTGGCTTGGTAGGAACAGAACCTACAAGGGAAGGTCCTGCCACACTCCCATCTAATGTGGTAGCTTAATCGACGCTTTAACTTATACATTTTACCGCACTTACACATAAACTTCTCAAGTATAGGATTCCAACCGTCTGCCAACAAAAACCAAACAATCAAATTAAAGAAATGAATAATTATAAAACTATAATTATAGTTACTAGGGTCTAGAGGCTGTTGAATGTTAAATAAATAAATAGAAAATCGGGTTCAAGGAACATCGGAGCTTTTCCTAACCACAACGTAGTCGCTTCGCTCATCCTCCCTACTTAGGACTTGCTTAGCTCATCCTCCCTACTTAGGACTTGCTTAGCTCATCCTCCCTACTTAGGACTTGCTTAGCTCATCCTTTCTACTTAGGATTTGCTTCGCTCATCCTCTCTACTTAGGACTTGCTTCGCTCATCCTTTCTACTTAGGACTTGCTTCGCTCATCCTCCCTTCTTAGGACTTGCTTTGCTCATCCTCCCTTCTTAGGACTTTCTTCGCTCATCCTCCCTTCTTAGGACTTGCTTCGCTCATCCTCCCTACTTAGGACTTGCTTCGCTCATCCTCAGATTAGGACTTGCTTCGCTCGTCCACAGAGTATACAATTAGCCAAATCTTTACTGCAACACGTCAGATAGTAAATACATTCCATTTGTTCCCAGCGGTCACCCATCTAGGTGCTGATGTCGCACGATACTCCTGAACAAGCACTCATGTCTTAAAAACTACGGAAACGGATAATTCCGGTGACATCCCGAATTTCGTACTTTTTGCAAATACAATACTTCTCTTATTTACCTACAATATAAATGAGAAAAAGTAAAAAATAATGTAAAACCATATTTTCGTGCAAATTAAAAAATTTCATTTATTTACACCTTTCATCGTACTTATTATGGAATAAGTATTGTTGAAAAATATAATTCGTTCAAAAATGTGGTATTAAGACTAGCAGTAAGTGGTATTAACAGTATTAGCAATAAACTGTAAAACAAGTGACTAACAAGAAATTTAAACAATTATATAGCATTGTTTGAATTTTTCATTACATTAAATAAACTAACAGACAGTACGTAGTGTGAACACGATGGTGCCAAATTGTTAAACTTACTATTAGCGATTTTTAAAGAAGCTTGACTATAAAGAAAACAGAGACCAAGGATTTTCTGACAACTCTGCATCGTAAGCTTTTAGACTTTACATAGGTCCATCGGGTAACTTTTACATAGGTCCATCGGGTAACTTAGTTCTAAAATATCAGGAAGCTAAGGATACAAAAATACATATTTTGTAAAGCACTAAGTTTCAAAAATTTGTCTTTTCGAACCAGTAAATCTTAAGCTTATAAAATCCATCCATTGTTTATCTCTAAGATTATCAAATATAATGTAATTGTGCGAGAGACACCTGGGAACTGTTCCATCATTTGACATTCGTTATCATTAATGGCACGACATAATGTCATGTCTCACTCTGTTTCGTTACGTCTAACTCATCAGGGCGCCGACAGAGCTTGAACTCACTCTGACCTAACTGAGTTCAGGCTCTGTCGGCGCCCTGATGAGTTAGACGTAAAGAAACAGTGGGACATGGCATTATATCGAGCCATCAATGATGACGAATGGTAGAACCAGATGTAATATTGCTTTTTGCATGTTACATTTCTTAGGTGTCTCTCGCACAATTATATTGTGTCGACTATTTATGTTTTGCAAAACACGGTAGCATCAAATGAAATATTATCCAATATCTTTAATCTTATTCTATAATACTTTTTCGCAATAAGACGAGAAAATAGTTTTACAAAATATTAATCTTACGCGACGACGTGAAACAAACTGAACATATAAAAACCATAAGGTTATGATTGTCAAATTTAGACACCAATGTACTGCACTCGAACTGTACTGTACAACTGTAATGTACTGTGTGAACAACAATGGATGTATTTTTGTACATACAGTAATTGTCTTAGATTCATGACATAACTTTATAGCTAGTCCAGTAGTTTACCCTTTTTAGCATAGAGATATATACTAGAGGGGGCATAGCCTATATCAATATATTAAGAGGCCTAAAACATCTCTTTGGGGTTCTTAGAGGCTTTGTGAAACCTCATTAAAACCTCCTCCAAGAGTGAGTTAAGGTTATAATAAATCAAACGTTTTCGTCTTCCCGCACTACGTTCGTGTTTTGATTTGTATTTTAAACGTTCTACTATATAAGTTATTGTGATTTTGTACTGATTATTTCATTTTATTCCTAAGTGAGGCGGTCAGGTTACTTTTTCAATGTTTCAAAATTTAACCTAGGGCCCATCTAGTAATATATCTCTATGCTTATTAGACACAAAAGTCTGATATGTATCAAGATAGAGATGTATTTAAAAAATTATAAGGATAATAATCAGTATATAGAAGTAATATTACTAGTAAACTGTAGTATTCTTCTGCTACTAGCATCATATACACATTAAATGACCAAGTATGGATCGATTAATGTAATGGATTCAGAATTATAAACGACATCTAATCGATGTAATTCTGGTGTTAATACAATCAGTCTATATCAACTCAGTAGTCCAGCCTTCATAATACATTTTTATCATTAAAACAATATTGCAAGAAATGACTAGAACAAAGTTTCGCGTGCAAAGAAATTTGCACAAAACAACCAGCACTGGATGCAAACTAAGTAAATGTTACTTTCAAGTTCTTACAAGCAGTACAAAACTTAATATAAAACTTAATATTATGTAAACAGTTCTTTATCCCTTTAATAAATCCAAACTCTAGACTCAAGTTAAATATACAGCATCGCATCAAAAGACTGGGTCTGAATATATATTTGGGTAACATTTTCCTCCAATTGATGATTTTCTAGTCTCTATACAGTCTATAGAAGACCCAATAGTTTATCCTATAGATTAAGACTCATTAACTTTTAATAAGTGTTTAAAATACCTTACATTATAGTACGATACATGGCTAAAGTTAGTTGACAGCGCGAAAAAATAGTGTTGAGTAACAAATAAGGTTGGCCTTATTTGAAATTAAGGGCGTGTTTTAACATCTAGGATTAACCTCAATATCCTTAGAATAATACTATATATAGAAGGAGCACAGGACCGTAAACACAATGTAATTCCACTAATAACACGAAAGCCGGTTGACGGGTAGACTTAAAAAAGGGTACCACCCTAACAACAAAACATTATTTTAAATATGTGTCATAAATATCTATTAATGAAGAAAGGTCGTAAAAACAAATATAATAACCTAAAACAACTGCTGAGTATTTAATAAAACTGGTCTTAGATGGCAAAAGGGTGGCAGAATACAAGAATCTACATTTAGTTGACGAGGACTACTTTTAATATAATTTTAATTAAAAACGTTAAAATACAATTTAAAATGCTTAAAATATTGCAATGAACCGATATTAATATTAGTATTTTAGGAATAATCAATCATTAATTTATAATAGAACATAATAATTCAGAAACCGGAAGTATTGCCAACTTTTTTTTAGAAAATTGTTTATTGTTAGGGTGGCACCATTACTTAAATCCGCCAGTGAACCACCTTTCGTGTTATCAGTAGTGCTCCTTCTATATATAGTATTATTCTAAGTCAATGGCTCTCTCGCATTATTTTCCCACGCTGTCAACTGATTTTAGCCGTGTGTCGTATTATAGGTCTAGTTAATATATTTTTCTAAATCGCAAACCCCTAGATCATTGTACATTGGAAGAACTTTACAATGTTTTGATACATTTGCAGAACCGGTTTCCACTTGTGAATATATTTGCAACTGATTTATTGTCGTGTATTTAAATCTATAAAAGAAAAACATTTCTACCAACTTAAGCTGGATTATTAACTCTTACTCGACACGTTATAGGATATTCAGCCTGGACAACCTGGCCAGGATGCTTGTTCACTACATGAGTCTTCAGATGGCACTTATACTGCGTCACATGCGGACAATAAGGGCATGTATAGGACACACCACACTCCCTTCTTAGATGAAATATGAATCTTCGTTTGTGCTTAAACTTTTCCGCATGCACAGACGAATTTACCCAATAAAGGGTCATATCCTCCTGAAAAATACATAAATTTAGATGAAATAATAAGTATAGGTTATATATAACAAATCCAATATTATTACAAAATTACAAATCCAATATTATTATTCGTTCCGTCGACAAATCACTTCGTCGACAAATAATTCCATCGACAAATCATAGCGTCGACAAATCGTTCCATCATTAATTATATTTGCATAGGAACTTATCCGATTAAAAATCGTAAAACTTCTAGTATAAGAAAAAAATTCTTGAGGTGGAATGAGGTGGTACCTCAATGAACTAAAGGATTTAACCCTGATTAAAAAATAAACGTGTCCTAAACAATCTAGAGGTCGTAAGACTTCTTCTCAAATCTATACTTTACTTGGCTCTATTATGAGCCAGGATTTTTAGAAACAAAAATCTAAGTCTAGGATATTGAAAAACATATAGAAGTTTTATTGGTTGTTCAATACAACCAATTAAACTTCACCGACAAAACGTGACTGTTACCTAATACGGCTACGTATCGTTCCGTCGACAAATCACTTCGTCGACAAATCATAGCGTCGACAAATCGTTCCATCGACAAATAATTTGAGTTTGTCGACGGATTGATTGGTCGACGGAACGAAATCACACTCCTAACAGACCACAGGATGTCTCTATGACCATGGTGCGTCCTAACATGTTAAAGATTAAAATTACTTCTCCAAATGTCAATTTAACAAAAAAAAATAATGTTTGGTTAAACTTTGGTTGAATTCCGTCTAAAAGTTGTCTTAAAAAAAACTAGTGGGTAACAGCCACTAATAGTTTGATACAACCAAATTTCAAAAAACATGAATAGTTGACACAATATAATTGTGCGAGAGACCTAGGAAATGTAAACAGCAAAATGCAATGCTACATCTGGGAACTGTTACATCATTCAACTGAGGCTCTGTCGATGCCCTGATGAGTTGAACGTAACGAAACAGAGTGGGACAAGACATTATGTTGAGCCATCAATGATGACGAATGTCTAATGATGGAACAGTTCCAAGATTTAGCATTGCATTTTGCTTGTTACATTTCCTAGATGTCTCTCGCACAATTTATACTGTGTAAAATACTTTTTGTGCCAATTGCAATAGGCAATTAGATATTATAATAGGAGATATTTTAAAATATTTCGATATCGATAGATGGTAGGCAGTAATGAA
This sequence comes from Microvelia longipes, assembly GCA_018340805.1. Lineage (NCBI taxonomy): Eukaryota > Metazoa > Arthropoda > Insecta > Hemiptera > Veliidae > Microvelia > Microvelia longipes. Next base: position 7,538,307 of record JACMZG010001859.1, read on the forward strand.
TTATTAAGAGGGATACCTTATATTTTGGTGTCTAAATACAATTGGTATTTATTATGTCATGAGAAATACCATATAATGTTACACAGTTGCCTAATATTTCAATATCGCACTAAGTCACAGAATCAGACCTTCAAAATAATTCAAGAATCAAACAAATATAGCAACATTTATTTCATTTTTGTTTATTAAATATAAAAATGTTTATTACAAAATAGGAGGTTTCAAATTACAAAATCCCTTATGACAATAATAGAATAAATATTGTACAAAAATAACACAACGACAACAGGAAAAAATAAAATTGATGATTTTATAAGCAAAAAATAAGTAGTTTAGGTGCTAGGAAAAAACCTAAAACATAGCAATGATAAAATAATAGAGTAACAAAGTTTGATCAATGGCAATAGAAATCTAAACATTATATTATTACCAAAAAATAAAAGTTTTTTTTGAGGTAGTACGTAATTGAGCACTTTATTGGACCGTTTTTAGGATGAGAAGCCAATCATTATTGTTATAGGAGGTTATTTAGTACTTTTCACCTCCGAGGACAATAATGAATGTAAAAAAAACTCCTAGGACGTAAAAGTAATTCATATATTGCCGCCATTACTGTATTAATGTAGCGTGTTCAAAAAAACCATCTGTGTAAAACCTTCATGAGGTTTCTTTAAAAACGTTCATTTTGTTTCTGTTTTTGTTCGTAGACTAATTTTTTTTCGTTTTTAAAAGGTGTTCTAATTGACAATTTTTGTGTGTTTATTTGTACAGCTTTTACATTTTTGAGTAAAAGAGTGAAGCTATGGATGAATTCAATGACGACGATAATATGGAGTTAATTGGACGTTAGTTTTTTTTCAATTAAGTATATAGCGCAGTTTATTTACTGAGTGCTACCTCAAAAAAAAAAAAAAAAATAGTGTATGCCATCCGGCTGAGAATGTCTTTATGTCTTGGCAATTTTTCCCGACTCGCTACGCTCGTCTCACCAAAATGACGGACGCTAAAAATAGTTTTTGAGTAAGTAATCGTTTCCTATGTTATTTGGGTTCCTAATCCAAGAAAACTGGTACGGAGGCGATACGACTACTCAAAGCTAGGGTTCCCAGGTTCGAATCTTGGTACCGGCTTTAATTTTTATCGTCTTATTTACTGTATTTAACTGTATAATTTCGAAATAATTCTAGCGCGGAGGTCCGTAGGCCGGGCGATTTTTTTAAATGCGCACTTTCTTGCTTATTAATCCAATTTTTGCTTAATTTTTTCGTACATGTAACTATCTTTTATAGCATGCCTGAACAACTTATATTTTTAACTATATAAACTGTTTTTTATTACGCCTGAACAAATTATATTTTTAACAACATAAACTGTTTTTATATCATGCCTGAACAAATTTTTATATTTTTAACAATATAAATAGTCTTTTACATCATGGCTGGACCTGAAAAACTTATTTTTTAACAACATAAACTGTCTTTTATATCATGCCTGAACAATTAAATGATTAACAATAAAAATAGTCTTAATATCTTTTATAAAATATATGTCAAGAATTATCTTTATAAATGGGCCATGTAACACTCTGAACACTATTAATCACAGGTAACTGGGGTTGAACTTCGATCGATTCGATCATTCGATCAAGTCTCGGCCATTGTCCATGTTTTAACGCAATATGAGTCTTGAGATGAGATCTGTAGGAAGATGTATAGGGGCAGTATGGACATGGATTGTGGATACCGCATTCACGTCGAACATGGAACTGGTAGTGGCGTTTGTGCTTGAACTTATGTCCTCGTGAACAAACGTAACGTTCTATGGATGGATCATAACCAGGCGAGGAAACTGAAACAAATAATAATAGAAAAGGGAGTGAGAAAAAACTGATAGAAGCACATTTAAATCTTAAAAAATGGAAATTGGAAATTAGATGTGAGACCTAGAGATGAGAGAATTAGATGTGACACCTATGATGCTATTTATCCAAGTCAAGACCTGGAATTTGTGAGGATAATATGTGGTGGATGTAAGAATGTGTAGCGCTTGCGAAAGTGATAAGGGTAGAGGGGATGAAAAAGAAAAAAAAAGAAAATATTAATCTCTAGTGTTCGACACATGTTTTTTGTAACTCTAATTTCAATGATTCTATATAATTTTATATCTAAATAATCTTTTATAAACTTTTATAGATGTTTTGTTGAATATTAAGAGAATAAAAAGTTTTAACGATTAAAAAACATGTGTCGAACACTAGAGACTAATATTTTTTTTTCTTCTTCATCCCCTCTACCCTTATCACTCTCACAAGCGCTACACATCCTTACATCCACCGCATATTATCCTTACAAAGTATTTTTCGTATTTTTCAATAAGTTCTAATATTACTTATACTCGTATATAATACATATATTTCTTGTACATAGGTTCAAATCAGAAGACTCATAAACAACACAATCCCTACTAAAGGATTTAGATGTTTAATTCCTTAATAATACAGGTTATAAAAAGGACTTAAAATTCTACTCCTTCAACAACATAGTCTTCATCTAAGGGCCTCCATAACAACACAATCCTTACTGAAAGATTTAGATATCTAACCTTAACAACATATCTTCATCTGAGGACTCAAAACACACAATCATCATTGAAGTATTTAGATATCTAATTCCTAAACAAAATAGTCTTCATATGAGGACTCCAAAACAACACAATCATCATTGAAGTATTTAGATATCTAATTCCTCAACAACATAGTCTTCGTCTGAGGACTCCAAAACAACACAATCATCATTGAAGTATTTAGATATCTAATTCCTCAACAACATAGTCTTCGTCTGAGGACTCCAAAACAACACAATCATCATTGAAGTTCTTAGATATCTAATTCCTCAACAATAAATGTTATAAAAAGTACTTATATTTTTACTTCTTCAACAACATAGTCTGTATCAGAGGACTCCTAAACAACACAATCCTTACTGAAGTATTTAGATATCTAATTCCTCAACAACATAGTCTTCATCTGAGGAGTCCAAAACGACACAATCATCATTGAAGTATTTAGATATCTAATTCCTCAACAACATAGTCTTCGTCTGAGGACTCCAAAACAACACAATCATCATTGAAGTTCTTAGATATCTAATTCCTCAACAACATAGTCTGTATCAGAGGACTCCTAAACAACACAATCCTTACTGAAGTATTTAGATATCTAATTCCTCAACAACATAGTCTTTATCAAAGGACATATTTCTTCATTTTAGACAAAGTTTTTAGGAAGAACATATACTTCTAAACTTACTCAAATAAGAGAATAAACAAGGACAGAATATTTAATGCATGCGAAGAACTCGCTGATAAATTAATTTCAGACACATTATAATAGTGCGAGAGACAAGAATCTAACAGTAAAAGAAAGTAACAAATTCATGATTTGAAAAACTCGGTAGTATCAAATCATACACCAAAATGATGAAGCTACTTATATTTTCTATAAGTAGCTAATCATATAAGCTATTTTTTACAAAAATAAAACACTTTTCGGTTTAAACAAAAAAATATATTATAACAATTCAAAAATATCAGATTACAGTTAGGAGAAAAACATTTTACTATAAGTATATAAATAATATATATTTTATACACATTTAAAAACATATACGAATATTTTTTTAACACGTCAAATTTATAGTAAAGTTTCAAAATATTAGAGTTCATTACCTAAAAACTAATTTCTTTGGTTACTACAAATTAAGAAAATACAATAATATTTTCTTTTTTTATAACACTTGATAAGGTATAACCTAACATGTCAAAAAAATTGCAGTCATTCATAAAAACCCTCCAATTAAATCAAGCTGATAGAATTTATAAGGTGATTCAATTGGAGGGTTTTTATGAATGAAATAATTTTTTTTGGACATGTTAGGTTATAGTCCGGAATCGACGTCATTGCAGGAATAAATAGTAAAAATTTTCAATGTTGACTGCCTATACGATTCCTGCAATGACGTCACACGTCATTCATAAAAACGTCAGGTTATAACCTCCGAATGCGTTTGGTTTGTTTACATCGAATTGAATCACCTTATAAATTTCTAACATCTTGCAATTAAATCACCTAATAAACACTATCACCATGTTGTCACATATTGAATTTGTTTAAGTCAAAATAAAACAATTCATCAGGTTACGGCAATCTTTGTGTCTTCATCTTTGTTCTTCTTTGTGGTGATTATACGAACGCAGGAGAGGTATGATTTACTAAAATCAAAATATCTCTGGTTCTAACAAAAAACAAGTCTTGTCTACTAATTGTTAATTATAGATTATTAATTGTTAAGTCCTAGCAGAACTTAACCGGAACTAGTCCTATGATTAGTAAAAGTCCAGTAGTCCAGCCCTCCTTATCAAACCTCTTGCTAGTAGTAGTAATAGTGGGCAGTAGTCAAGGCTGGTGAGTAATCAACACTTTTGGGCGTATTTCTCTTCCAAAATTTGAACACCAAGCCTTTAAAATCCAATACGCGCGTTCCTAAATTATAATAGGTTGATTCTTCGACTAGTCTTTACATTTTGTGCGCATAGGAGTCTTAACTAATTCCATTATGGCTAAATGTCAACTAAGTTTGCAGTGCGTATTCAGTTTTCCTTACAATACATCTGTAACTAGACCTACTAAGGTCAACAAGTCATCAAGATTTTCTCCAGTCCAAAATAGGAAATGTCATCCTTGATGGGTGCAGACAGTCAAATAGTTGGTTGGAAAACTATCGAACGATTTTTTTGGATCTGAATGAACTCGGCACAATATTTGACCTTTAAATGTGTAGAAGCTTAATTTATGTGTATGACCTCATTAACAATTACAACTAACACACATATAAGAAGTTAATTTTATTTATTAGGATAGTTTCTTTGTTAGTTATTGTTCACAATATTTTATTATCAAAATATACTTTGTATTTTGCTTAGAACCAGAGATATTTACTAATTGGTCTGTTAACCACTATATCGAATGAGCAACTAATTTATAAAAAGTATGAAACACTTATAATAAATATTCTAAACATTCTAAAGGTTTACAAAGGCACTTATAATAGGCATTTATTTTTCAAATAAGTCAAAAATCAAACAATAATAAATACGTTTTGGGTTCGAGATAAGTTTTGAAGAGGAGGGGGGATATCCCCAACTACCATAGGCTCCAGATGATTAAGACGTACGCTATATGGAGATTTAATACAGTACTACAGTCTATCGTTTAATTTAAAAATCCCCTAGGTCATAAGTATTTTGGGGATTGACCAATCAGAGAAGCCGCAGCCAACCTCTCACTTAAAAAGAGAAAAAAAATCCCTACCACGATAACCGCTGTAGGGAAAAAACCTTCTTCCCGGCAATCGTTCACTTTGTTTGTAGTTCTTCTTTTGATTACATCGCTTTGAAAACTACTTTCAAATTCATCTTAAAATGATATTTTAAAATAAAACTACACAAAAGAAATGTAAAAAAACATCGCCAAGAAAATACGGGTAAAATAACCTGATTTGTTTACATAGTTTTTCCCGCTCCCTTCTAGCAGGGATTTTTTTTTTTCTTAAGAATCAGTGGTGTCTAAACTGACCTGTCAAGATTGTTAAACTAAACGATAGACTGTAGACGTAATTTCATAGTCACTTCTCACTTAGATTTAGCTCCATATATCCAATTAAATTTGTAAAGAAATCTCCACTTTATAAGTTTTTGGTATTAAGGGAATAAAACGTAAGTTTTACTCTATGGGATTTAAAGTACTTCTTTACTCCCTAAAAAACTAGTTAATAATTTTACTATATATGTTTTTCTACTTATACATTTTGATATTAATTGAAACATCCGTTAAAACTATAAGAAGAAAATATTGTAGTTTGTTGTCTCTATTTATGACTTCGGTAATACCACAAATTACTATAGTACGACACTCGGCTAACATCAGTTGACAGCGCGGGAAAATAGTGATAAGGAACCAATAAGGTTGGCCTGATTTGAAATTAAGGGCGTGGTTTCAGTTTAACATCCAGGACCTACCTCGTTGGCTTCCTCGCAATATTTTACTACTCTGTTACTACTCTGATTAGCCGTGTGTCGTATAATAGATCTTACAAAGAATTTGGATATTTCTCGGATTTTTGTATTTTCAGTTGAGTTTTGATGACAACTTAACGGCGTCATCAGCGAATCTATTTAAGGGAAAATAAGAAAAGGAGGACGTTTTAAATATACACGTGAATACGGACTTTAAACAATAAATTAGACTAAGAGCTAGTGCTAGGTGAAAGGTATCTTCTCCCACACCTATTGCTGGATGTACATTTCTGGAGTACATGTCCAAGGCATCGTAGATGTTATAAAATTTGTGCTACAACATGCTTACAGGCGATGTGAGTCCTTAAATTTGAATTTGTGTTCGACTGGTAAGAGCAGTATGGACAACTGAATATTTTTCCGCATTCATGCTTGGTGTGGTAACCGTAGTGCCGCTTGTGGGTAAACTTCTTGCCGCACTGGCAGTAGAATTTTTTCAAACCTGTAATCAAATTTATTTTTTTAATAAAATATAAGTCGTATTTCATTTAATATACGACCGATTTTTACAAAACATGAATATTTGACACTATATCATTGTGCGAGAGACACCTAGGAAATGTAACAAGCAAAATGCAATGCTACATCTGGGAACTGTTCCATCATTTAACAATCGTCATCATTGATGGCTCGACATAATGTCATGTCCCACTCTGTTTCGTTACGTTTAACTCATCAGGGCGCCGACAGAGCCTGAACTCACTCTGACCTAACTGAGTTCAGGCTCTGTCGACGCCCTGATGAGTTAGACGTAACGAAACAGAGTTCGACATGGGATTATGTCAGCCATCAATGATGACGAATGTCGAATGATAGAACCGATCCAAATTCACACATTGCATTTTGCTTGTTGCATTTTCTAGGTGTCTCTCGCACAATTATATTGTAAAAGTCGTATTGTTTGTGATGTTTTTACTTTTTCTAATTTTAACTGTTGAAATACAGGAAAAGCATTGTTTTGTCACTAAAAATTCTAACCCGGGATTTTACCTCAATTATCCTTTTCCTTTGTGATTTAAAGACCTTCTGAGTAATGTTTACACAGCTGTCTGTATGTGAGTGCGAGCTTGCTAGCGCGATTGCCATACATACGATGGCGATTGCCAGTCTAACATCCTACGTGCTTATGCTTTAGAGTTGAAATTCGGAACGAAAATTAATCATTAAACCTAGTTGTTCTACCAAGAAAATCATATATATATATATATATATATATATATATATATATATATATATATATATATATATATATATCCCTTATCCTGATTTTAAAGTATTTCTAGCACACTCTGCTAGGTTAAAAAAAATAACCCTGATTTTGTTTTTAAATATTAAAAATGTAATGAATGATTTATGTTCTTAAACCAAAAATAAGGCATTTTTAAAGGCAAAAATAAGGCGGTTTCACTCTCGGAAAATTCTTTCTCATATCAATACTTAAGTAACTTAAGAACTTTTGGATTGTTATAAATTGTAATATCAATTGAATTAATGAAGACTTCAGTCCTTTTTTATTAAAATTTATTGAAGATAAATTAATAGAGCTTTCGCCCAGGGATCCTGAGCTTCTTCAGTTCTTAAAAATGAGAAAGTTTGAAAATTTATAAAATTTTGATTGTTTTTATGTCACGAGTCTAACTAAATAAATAAATTTAAAATGAAATTACAAAAAAGGAAAATTAAGATTTTAAGATACACAGAAGAGACCTCTCAACTTTTCAAAAAAAAGACTTGACATCAAAGAGACTAAAACTATTAGAGGGAGGATACAACAGCTCTTATCATTCCTTGGGTAGCTAGGTGCCGTAACGGTACATTGGTGACGTCATTTTTTTTATTTTTCCTAATAATTATAATTTCACGGAAATGTTGCATTATTTTTCGACTATTTTCTTTTAAATCAAGTAAAATGAATTTAAAATAAGTTTTAATTATTATCTATTGCATGTATTCTTTAATTGTTAGTTTTGAATAAAGTGGTTTAATGTGGCATCACTTAAAAATGTCCGCCGTTAGTAGAGTGCATGCTACAATAAAAGTTGTAGAGGGAGGTGGAGTATCTAGTCTCTCTCTAGGGAGACTATAGTAGGGGTAAGTACAGTTACGGCACCTATGGAAACTGTCTTACTTCCAGACCCCTCATCAATGTGTTAAAGGGGTTCTGTACTCCCTCTAATAGTATTAGTCTCTTTGCTTGACACACATAACAACTAATTCAATCAATACTTAAGATTCATTTTTAAGTTAAAATGATTAATTTTAACTCTTAGAGCACTTCTATCCGCTATGATAACGGTCTTACATAAACATATTCCCAAACAAACAGAGGCAAAATGCCTTGTATTTATCTCTAGAACCCAAGAAGACCAATTAAAATTTCGTTTCAATTTTATTTAGTCTATTTTCTCGCCAATTATGGTTTAGCATGCGTCACTTAAAATAAGTTCCTTAACACAAAAAAGTAGTACCCTAAGTGTCATTAGTTTATGCCAAACAGTTAATAATTTAAGAGAAGGGAGGAGACTTCGGATCCACACAGTAATTTTTTTTGTAATAAAAATATGCATAAAAATAATGATAATGATTAATTTCGATGATGACATAGAGGCGAATAACTTCTTATTTAATAAACTGCGTAGGCTTCCGCGGTTATTGTCATGAAGATTTAGGTCTCGAAGACAAGGTCAGAGACAGGTATAAATAGGGCCTCCATCGTCTCCATCTTCAGTTCAGTTTTGTAGAGCATTGTGTTTCTATCCATGATGTCCTACATCCCAGAAGATGCCTCCCACAGTAGAAGCGAAACGTCAGATTCTTCATCTACATTGACGCGATCACCACCGAAAGACCTAAATCTTCAGAATTTTTATTTACTTTTTTCATTTTAATTTTATTTCTTCTTATTTTTATTTACTTTTTATTTAGACTGGTGAGATTCACGTAGCTAAATGGCGTGCATACTAAGTTAGATTTAAATTTCTTTAACTTAACGTACCGTCTTTCTTAAGAAAACCCTGATGTAGGAGAAATACCTGCTCCCAAAACGTCGTGAATTGTGAATAACAATGACACTGAATTAAATTGTAGCAAATGGAATCAGGCATTGCGCTTCAATTAGGTTTCGAAGATATGAATCAAGCTTAGGCTTCAATTAAATTGTGGCAAATGGAATCAGGCTAAGGCCTAAATCAAGTTATACAGTCAGATTTAGCCTATTTAAACAGTGGTTGGAAGGAATACACCTTTTGTTTAGTAATAGTTTTATAGGAACTTAGAACAGCTGAGTTAATTTGATTAAAAATTAGCATACATTTAACTTCTATCTACATGAAATGCATAACTGATTTGGAGTAGCTATTAAAATTAGTATACATCTAACTTCTTAACACGATATAATCATCTGTTTAAATGGAGATAAAAGGAATCAAACTTTTGTACACACAAAAGAGGCTTTTATGAATGGCTAGAGGGGGCATATCATATGTTAATAAAAGAGGAATAACTTAACACAATATATTAAGAGACGGCACATTTTTGTAGGCCCCTTAGGATTCTGAGTAGCCTTATAGATCACCTACAATCATAAAGATATATCACTAGATGGGGTTTACCCCATCTCAATACATTGAGAAGCTTGAAACTTCATTTGAGGCTTTTAATGGCTACGTTTAAACTCATAGATACCAATGAGTTTAAAGTTAAACAAATCACGTATTTTGACTAAGCAGCCACAGAGGCACCGGGTCGCGAAGCGGCCCTTAGCACTGCCGCCGCTGCAGGCTATGCGCGAAGCGCTAAGACAGTGAAACGGCAAAGAGGCCGAAAGGTTCTTGTTTTATTCATAAATAGGTTTCATTATTATCTATTTACCTATACATATATCTGCTTCCGTAGCCGCGGTTGTTTAGTACTGGACTTCGGCATAGGAGGTCCGGGGTTCACAGCCCGGGCTATGCTCTCAGTTTATTATGAATAGAATTTGTTGTAAAAAAATTTCGCCAACTTTAGCTTCACTTTGAGCATAGTAGATGTGACCCACCCGAGGTGATTCCCACAGGGCGAATACCCTGAAGGGCCGAAAGGCCCTAAAACGGGCATTATTATTATTATTATATACCTATACATATGATTATTAGAAAAGAATAATAATGTTTATAAATACACAAATTCAAAATATCAAAATATAATTTAGTTTTTTAACATTAATAATTTGCATAAACAAACAACTTTAAACTTCCTGAAATAGGATGTAACGTGAATATCATTGAAAAACAGTAACAAGGAAGAACATTATTCCTTAGATACAAATAACCATGATTTTCTTCAAAAAAGGTTACTTAGATTTCTTTAACACATAAGCTACATTTATAAACAGATTTAACATAATGTACAAACTTTAATAGAATACTAAAACAATTAATTTATTATTGCAAAAAAAGTATTTCTAAACTATTTAAGTTAAGCACTTCTGGATATCCACTCTAATCTCAGTATTAATATAAATGAAACTTTTTTTGATTATTTTTTTCAGTCCTGATATCTGTGAGGTAAAAACATCCTACAGATAGGAAAACTGTTATCACAAATCAAGTATTAATAATCATTTTTGTAAATGTTAAAAAAATAATATAGCTGATTTTATAATAAAAAAATAAAAGTTTAAATTAATAATTTAGATAAATAAATATCAGGACTAAATAAAATAATTTAAAAAAATATTTATGTCAGCACTAAGAGCAGAGTGGATTTATTTTTAAAATCTTCTAATCCTTTCATTTTTATACTGAAAAATCAGAAAAATACGAGGCCTGAAAATAAAGAATTAGAAAATTTATTTATGTAAATACTAACAATAGTTCGAGTATCTATTTTTACGTTTTTATTAAAAAAAATATTTATACTTTTTTATTATTATTTTATCTTTTTTAAAAAAAAAATTATATTAATAAATATGAGGGTGATATTATTCGTCCTTATTGTATAAATTATTAAATAAATTTAATTACTACTTACGCAATTAAGAAAAGTTAATACAAAAAATATAAATACATAAAAAATTTATTTAATAAAATTAAAAATACTTATAACATTAAAACAAAAAAATAAATAAATACTTAAAACACTTACGTTTTATTAAATCAATAGAGTATTATAAATTTTAAAAAAATAACGCATCTGACGCGTAAAAGTGTTACAATGTTTTAGGGTGCGAAGAATAACTCATTTTGATTGGACTATGACCAAATCGTATGCTAATTTTGCAAAAAATAGACCAATCACAGAAAAATATTATAGCTTGGAGAGACATTACACCATGATAAAAAGATTTCTTCAAATGTCAATTTTAATAAAAAAAAAATAAATGACGACGAAATGATGAAATGTAACGACGTGATTGGCAGATTTCTACAAATGTTAATATTAATGACAAAAGAAATAGGAAAATCACTGAGAAATAAGATATCTTGAAAAAACAAAACAATGTGATTGGCAGATTTCTAGATATGTTAATATTAATGACAAAATAAATAGACCAATCACTGAGAAATAAGATATCTTGGAATAAACAAAACACTGTGGCTGGCAGATTTATAAAAATGTTAATATTAATGACAAAAGAAACAGACCAATCACTGAGAAATAAGATATCTTGGAAAAAACAAAACACTGTGATTGGCAGACTTCTACAAATCTCTTTATTAATGATGTGAGAAATATACCATTCACAGAGCAAATAAGATTTCCTATTTCGCTAATTTCTACATATGTTGACATTAATGCCGCACAAACAAACCAATCACAGAAGAAAGTTGATCCTATAATATTTATTAAAATCTTAACATTAAACAGATGTAAAAAAAACAATTACAGAACAACGTTTTCGATATAATATGTTATAAATATACCGATTACTGTGATAGGCTAATGTAGATAAATGTTTTAGATGAGGTAAAAATCAGCAATCACAGTTACCAACAAAAAGTCAATAAAAAAAGCTTTGTGATTGCTTAGTTTTAAACATATAAAATAATTATGATGTGTCGTCTCTGTTAAACTAAATTTTATTTTAAATAATGCAACACTAATTATTAGTTTTAATGTGATATTTACAAAATGTATAGCTAAAAATTAATAAAATAAATAAATAATTAGATTTATTAATTTAATTAAAGTGATTTTTTTTATTTTAAATGCATCTACAACAATAGTGATAATAAGTGACAGCACAATTTGCACAAACTTAAAAATTTTGCAACTAAGGACAATAGAGTCTGTGTCATGATATGATTTAATAAAACTGCACTTAATAACCGGGTAAATATCTGACTCAGCACAGAGGCTCTTATTTACAACAAAAAAAGTAAAAGCAATCAAAATTAAAATAAAAATAATAACTGACAGCAAATTTACAAAATTTGCAACTAAAACGAATAAATGTGCTGCTTTATTATAGGTCTATAAATAATAACTTAAATATTATTACAATAACTTTTTTTTAATAAAGAATATTTTTTTAATAAAGAAATAAATATTTATTTACAATAGAATAAAAAATAAAAATAAACAATATACATTTTTTATCATAATTTTTCTGTTCTTTTTCTGTAAAACAAATTATAAACGAACTACTTAATATCAAGAGCACTATATAATTAAAGAAGAAAAACTTTTAATGTCCAAGGGATGAATTTTTATACATAACTTTTATGAACCATTCGGTCATAAGATTTACTGGAACATAGAGTAGAGTAAGAAAACCAAAAGTCTGGTCATTTAATCAAGTGTTGGACAATATTGGACTCAGCAAACTTTTAAAATAATTACGAATATTTTATACTTAAAGTTTCAAATAAAAATTGTAGTGCCTCGTATGAAATCACCTGACTTGTGGCATTATTAGTCTACTCTATTGTCTTGTAAATCCTTTGACTAAACTGTGCATAAATCTTATGATGTAGAAAACCATGGATGATTTTCTAGCCTATAAATTTTATTTAAATATACAATTATATTATGTTAAATATTACATAATTAAAATTTTAAAAAAACTACAGGTTTTATAAGATTGTTTATAATTTTTTTAAGTTTGTTATGAGCCATAAGTTATATATAAGGCCATTAACTTAAGGCACATTGTTTACTTGTTTCAGAATGATATTTTGTGGAAAAATCGACCGCAGAGAACGCTTAACTCGAAATACTATGTTGTCTAGCTATATTTATAGTAATTAGGGGTGATGGGCAAAACCACGTCTTTAGGCACTTTTGCTAACTTTTTAGATAGGAAATAGTGTTCTACATAATGAGTACTACTGCAGGCATTTCGTGTGTAATCCACAGAAGAACCGGGGTTTCACAAAAAGTTTCTATAACTAGAATATACACATCCCTCTTAAGTAATGTCCAACTAAACTTTTCTAATCTTGAAAAAATAACACAGGAACTAATATATATAATATGTCAATTTTATACAAGCAAATATTGAGGGTTCAACAATTTGTCTCAACCCAGATGAATAGGGATATTTTTACGAGTACCTGACATTGCACAGGCTCAAAAACGCCGCCATGTCAATGTCGAAACATGTAAAGATAAAAAATAGAGGCCCCGGCCGGGGTTGAACCCGAAGTGTTACATGAGAAAGCACATGTACTAAACATCACACCACCGGGACAACTCCCTCCCTTATTCTAGTTTAAAATCTTTAAAACTGAAACGTCTGAATACTAGCTTTTGATTTGTTCTCTCAATGCTTGTTCGGTTCGATGTGATGAGGAAATATAAACTCTTAAATGTAAACACACAAATGCATAAGGAGAAAGTATAACACTTAAATCATAAATACATAAATGTACAAAGTGTTATAAAACATTTAAATCTTAAATTTATAAAGGTATATAAAGTAAAATTATTAAGATATAACTTTAAATACAGCACGGAGATTAATCAAAAGCGACTATTTTTAAGTCTATAAAGTTTGTTCAATTTGTTTACCTTTAAATCTCCAATATATCAAGGCATAAATTGGAAGGAAATTATTTAGCTCCTTAATATGTCAAGGTATTGAGTAGAAGTAAAGTATTTAAACCCTAAATATATCGAGATATTAAGGGACAGTATAACTACTAATCCTATCAATATAAAGAAATACAAAGTGCGAAGTATAACCTTAAACATATCAGAGTGCTATGTTTGAAAAGCCTGAACAACTCTATTAATATCATCTCTTAATTTGATCTTATCCGAATGCTTATAAGCAATGTGAGTTTTCAAGTGATCTTTCCTTGTGGATGTCTTTTCGCAGAAAGGACATTGGAATTTTCGACCACACTCATGTCTGAGGTGATACAGAAGGCTCCCCTTAGTCAAAAACTTCTTGGAGCAGTGACAAATGAATCGTTGTAGGACAGGATTGAACAGTCCAGCGATGTCGTTTAGCGTCAGGTGAGGAAAGGCTGGCATAAACATACCTAAAAAGAATAGAACAAAAGGTAACACAAACCACAAATAAAAACTACCCTAACATAAAAAGTACTATTGAGACCATAAAACGAAACTTTAAGAATATAGCTTTACAAACTTTATTAACTTATTGGGGACAGAACGATAAGTTCTGAAGTTCCAACTTCAGACCGCGACAGTAACGAAATGGAAGTTCTAGATAGTTCATTTTTTACTGGCTTGGAAATATGTATTACCCGGTAACATTTATCTATCTCCGTCAGATAAAAGACATCTGTCTCTCTTAAAAAATAACTGTGTATGATTAAACTATAAATCCCCTTTTCTTAAACAGTATCTGCTCTATCAATAGTGCAGAAATCTCCGCTAAGAGCTTGGAACAGACTTTGGTAGGCATCTCCCCAAGGGTCTGTTCTAAACACGTAGAGGAAATTTGGGATCTCTAGCAATTCATCTCCCCCAAAAAATGTAGACGGGGAAGACGAAAGTCTTATTCTACAAACATCGAAACTATTCTAGAAATATAGAATCCGTAGTTTGACTCGATCATTATTGATGAGAAATGAACCAGGTCGAGGACCATTACCCTACAAAAAACCTACGTCACTTTCACTTAAAAACATTATGCATTGTTTTTAACACCTCTAATTGGTGAACCAGAACCAGTAATTCGCCAACCCAAGCCCAAAACCGCCAAACTATAAACTAAAATAGATAACTAAAAATAATAATATATTATGCGCTCTTTTTGATACGTTATGATATTTAAATAAAACTTTGATCGAGGATTTATTAAAAAGAGTGATAAGCTCTTTGTCCAATCAAAAACAATGGTATTAATGAACTAGAAATCCCTTACGAATCGTTCTATTAATAGCATCAAGTTTTGTGGTAATGAAAGAAAACATATTGACAAAATGTCACAAGTTATTGGTTGAAGAGTTTAGTATATCTTTACATAGTTAAACAAGTATAGAAATTTGAATAAAAATGTATATAATTATTCTTTATAACATTGAGTATCGCCTAAAAAACCAAAACTATCGCACCAAATTGATTCCCATAATAATAGCTAACCATCAAAAGAAGGAAAAGGTTGCAAATACGGAAGTAAATATCTATTATAACATCCTTTTATCCAGCAGCAAGTAAAACCGTATTAAACAGAATGTCAGGAAATATTACCCCCATAATAATGTGGTATTCACTAAAACTGCTACAACTCAAAGAAAATAATTGTAATAAGTTATCGTTTATAGTCTCAACGATACTGAAGGCTAACTCATACTAATAAATCTCTTAACCGTTTAAAAGAAGTAGAGGAAATTTTATTGAATTAGTTAGATTTTAAGATTGCCAAGCATTAAGAAGAGTGAATAATTTGATTAAATGTCATGCAAAGAAATGTTAATACTTTCAAAACTGAATTGAAAATTATAAATTAAGTAATTTAACAAGTGATTAAAAATGTGATTACATTCTAAGGCAAAACAACAGGCCTCAAACATAATTCGCTCAAACATCAGGCCGTCTGAGGGTAAACAGGCCTCCCAGAAATATACCGCACTATGATAGATGACAGCTTAATTTATTAACCTAAATAATAACTGTTAATAATAAAGTTGCTATGATTGTTATTAATAATTACTTGATACGGTGTGTTATTTCATTCAGATTAACTTACTTCGAGGAGTGTGAATCGTTAAGTTAAACAATGAAGTTTTAATAAAGCGTTAATTTATTCATTTATACTATTGGTGGTGGTCGTAACTTGTTCAATAGCAACAGTCAACACAGCATTACTTATGTTTGAGCCAGACTAACACCTGAGTTAAAAAACATACACAAGTATCATTCAAACTTAAAAAAACGTCTAGAAATGCCGCTCTTAGATGTAGTCCGTCTTTATTAATTTAAGTTTAAGACGTTTATTAGAGAGAAGTGGATTTATAAATAAATCTAATAGTAATGTATACCTTTAAGAACTTAAGACATTATTCCAGAATCTAAAATATTAGTTTTAATTAAGTGAGGCTCATACCTTTGTCAAAACTAATACATACGTCTCATATAAAGTCAAGGTTTTTAAGGATACGGCATAATTTTTTTTTTGAAAAACTACCTTATTTTTTTAAATTTACATTTATTGTTTTTAATCTTATTTAAAACTTTAAGCTACCAAATTTGCAAACCTGTATATCCACACCTCTACTTACACCAATAAACAATCCTGTCCCTTTTAAGCAGAGATATAAAAGACATGCTAATAAACAAAAAAGTTTATAATTATAAATGAATAAAGTTATAATAATACACATGAGAGAAGGTGGTTAGTTATAAGAAGTTTGCTATCTGCCGATTGGTCACCAAAAAAAAATGTTACTACTCCAGAAATATATTGGTGTCCTTACATTTGGTCCATAAGGAATTAAAACGAACACTCTTCTACGTTATAACTTCTGGGTAAACTCATGGCAGTTAATGAAAGTATACTTGATTAGTTGCATTAAAAGAAGGTAAAAAAAAATAAAAATTCAAATTAAATTAAAAAATTATTATATATTTAAACAATGTCATATAGTAACAAATAAATCAAACATGGTTTAAGTTAAATGAATTATTGCTATCATTAAAATTAGATGAACTAACATTTACATCACAAGAATCAGGAGTAATTGATTTATAACCAGGAGATTTATTTAAATTTGGAGCAACACAGTTAGAAAACGGGAAGGATTTAAATGTAAACGATGTAGCGGTTTCTTCAAGGATCGAACTCGAAGGCGTTGGTGTACCAGGAAGATAAAATGGTTTGATGTCAACATCTGTAGATTGATAGGGTGATTTTATATTATAAAAATTGGATGATGGAACTTTAAAAGCGGTGCTTGAATTGTGCGAAATATTCAAAGATGGGGACTTAATGGAAGAATTATACATTGACGACCTAATTACAGGTTCTGATGATGCTGATTTACAATTATCACTATTCGCTGATGATCCAAAATGTTTCGATTTAAAGTCTGAATAAGATTCCGGATGAGCATTCTTAACGTGGTACAATAAAGAACAGCGTTGAGAAAAGTTGTGATTACATATGGTGCAGCTAAATTTCTTACCGCATTCCCATTTCACGTGGAAATTAAAATGATGCCGGTGTGAAAATCTTCTGCCACATTGACAACGAAGTAATTTATCAGCACCTGTGAAAATATTTAAAAAACATTTTAGTAAGAATAAAAAATAAAATCAATATAAAATATAATAGCTAATATAATGACAGGGAACATAACTTATTACATACTCTATTTATTAATCAGACTTTTTGTCTTAGAAAGTCGGTTTTTAGTCAAATTAAAACCTGTCAAGTTGATTTACAGTACTATTTTAACAAATGAATAAACCAAAACTAATATTAAATAAAAATAAACGATCAACTCAACTTAGTCTTACAATACTCGAAAATACGATTGTACACGATGTAAGTGTTTAACCATTTCACTGATTAACGTGGTCGGAATAAATGTACTGATTTTTGATAATAAAGTCAAACTAAACAATTTCGTTTGTTAATATAATAAAGCAATTCTATTTTATGAATTTGTCTCATAAAGTATAAATAACAGTTCTTGAATTTTTCGAATTTGGCACATAAAATATAAATAACAATTGTTCAATTTTTCGAATTTGTTTCATAAAGTATAAATAACAGTTGTTCAATTTTTCGAATTTGTCTCATAAAGTACAAATAACAGTTGATATACATTCTATTATGATTTAATTTGAATTTTATAAAGTCACTCCTCTGTAATTTGTATGAAGTGATACACATTAATATAAAAAGTTTCTTATCCAAGGCCAAGGTAAGTGACTTACACTATTAATGTTGTCTTTATAAATGTTAAGATATAAAAGCTATTCACATGAACAAAGAAACAAACAAAATATTCTCATAAGCCATAAAACTATTGAATTGTCAAATAAATAAATAACACAAAAATTTTAAAAACAACATATAATGATATTTATTTTCAATTTTTTCATTAATATTGTTATTTACGTATGTTTAAAAATAAATATCACAAATAATTAATGATTATATAAGTAACAAAGTATAAAACATATGATAATGGAGACCAACAAAGAATTCAGAGAATTCGCAGAATTTTGCTAATGACGCATAGTAAAGAAATTATTTATTAAATATTAACCTGCCATGATTATTAATGATAATATAATTAGATTTAAGTGACACACCTGTTAAAAACATAAGTAAATATATATTGTGACAACTGACATCACTGACTTCAGAACTATTCGGATTAGGATTATGCACGAATCAAGTTTGTACATTTTCCTCTGTTTTTTAAACTTCTTGGTCGAGCTCTAGTAATAATAATAGGAATATTTTAATTTTGGAAAGACAGAAGTAATATTGGTAAAAATTTTTGAACTAGACAAGAAAACAGTCAACTTCGATGAATTAGCAAGATTTAGGAGGGGGAATCAACTGATTCAACTGCTCAGGTGTTATGGGAACTGAAACATGAAATCTTGCAATGTGAGTCTTTAAATTTCCCTTTACACTACTGCGTCTTTCACAGTACGGACACTGGTAATATTTACCGCATTCCCAACGCTTATGATGAAGGTAGAATCGTTGGTGACGAAACCTCCTACCACAGGAACAAACGACGTTTCTCTGATCTGAATCGTAACCTGAACATAAAATTGATTTTATTATTCAAACAATAATAAAATAAAATAAATCTATAAAGAGTGAGAAGTTCAAAAAGTAGTCAAAAATTGTTAATAACTTTTTGTTATTCCGTAAGAACAAACTAAACATTAACAACAAGCTAAACACCGGGAAAATCTTGCTCTATGGTAAGACGTTTAGGAAACGTGAACCAAAAGATATGGCCGAGTCGTCCACATATGAAGTTAAGTTTCGTCACTAAATTTTATTTTCTATAATGATTTCCGTCACAAGATATTGGTGTAAGAAACGTAAAATATTCTTCTTCTAAGTAGATTTCCTAAGAAATGTGTGTTTTTCTATTTGTGAAATACGCAACTACTAAAACGGATGTAGTTTAACCATAGCGATGAAATAAATTTTAATTCATGACATATATTTACTACAATTAACTAAATTTTAACCTTTTCACGGCACTAATGTTTTCTGTAAGCTCAAAATATATAAAAATATATTAAAACACATTAAAACACGAACAAATTTTGTAGAGAACATCATTTTGTTAAACGACCCACAATCTTTAATATTTTACTATCAGATTTGGAAATCAGTACACGTACGACACTTAAGTGTTTTCGGCGTTTTTGCACTTAAACGACATAATTTTTTATTGTTTGCATTTTCGTAACGCTTATTTACAGGAAAACTGAAAAAAATATTCTTAACACCTTAATAATTAAAGATGTATTTTAAATGAAAATTTAAGTCACTATTTCAAAATTGTTAAATAACTAGTTTTTAGTTAAACAAAATGTTTATTCTGTAGACCTGGAATAGGCGAGCAAAAGTAGGGAATTCATGAATAGCCAAAATCACATATTATTTACTAAATTAAAAAAATATTTTACAATACCTGATCAGCCAATTATTTTCAAAGGGGTTCACAAAAAATGTGAGTTTTCAATGACGGAACTAGACCATACCAGATTAAAATATTAAAGGATTCCCGGCCATATAGTTTTTAGGGTTAGGGTTACGGTGCTCAAATTACATAACATTTACTACATTAAACAATACTGTACAATACCTAATCAGCCGAATATGTTCAAAGGGGTTTCATAAAAAATTAGTTTTTAATGACGGAACAAGACCATACCAAATAAAAATATAGTTTTTAGGGTTAGGGTTACGGAACTCAGTTATACCTAAAACACAATGACATAGATATGTCATGTAAATGATAAAAAGTGCCTCAATCCTGAAATTATAAAGAACCTCTAAGGCCCTGCTAGAACCTCCACGGAGTTCAGGGGTTCACATCCCAGGTTAAACTCACAGTATAAAAATCTAAAATAAAAAATTAAGGTTTCTAAAAAATAAAGCAAGTAGTTTTAATAAATTATATTAAACATAAAAATTACAACACAAAGGTACAATTACGGAATGATAAGTATAAAAATCACAATAAAAAATGACACAAATAATTGTTTACGGAAGATAAACTTTCCGTAATTCACCGAAAGATTCAAGATATTGAGTGGGTCAAGTGATAATACGAATTAGTTTCATTATCCAATTTGACCGGTTTAATTTTATCAGAATCAATCTCCATGCCAGGATGTTTGGTTGCAATATGTTTTCTTAAATTGCTCTTAATGCTCGCATCGTGATTACAAAAAGGGCAGTAATATTTAGCACCACACTCCCATCTTTTGTGATACTGGTAACTCCCACTGTGCTTGAAGGAACGACCACAACTGCAACTGATTTTAAACACTTCTGCAAGAACTAGTTTAAAACAAACAAGAGAAACACGTTAAAAGATAAAACATAATCAAGGCTAAGAGCATTTATAAAGACCTGACTACCAATTTCTAAACTTGATTTTGTAAATACCTAGAAGGACTTTTCAGATGAAAATAAATTAAGTTACAAAATAAAGTAGTTAAGATTTAAAAAATAAGTTTTAAACACGTTCTTAGACGTAAAAAATGTCTTCTATCTATAAGTCGACTCCAAGGAATCCAAATTTACCAGTATTTTTCAGGTATATACATTTAAACAAAGATAAAAATCGGTAGTCAGATCGGAAACTATGTAGACAGGACCTAAATGGAATAAGTCACTCAAGCAAAGAGTTTTTAAGTGTTCATTATAATTAGTTTTTACTAACTAAAATTAATAAATTTTAATAAAGGTTAGCAAGAAATAAGAACAGATTTTGGTACATAAACAGAGAATTGGTACATATTCAAAACACCTTCTTTAATAAGGGTATTTTAAAAGCTATCAGGTATGAAATCAACGGCTGTACCTGGCATTGGTACTGGTATTTGGGGCATCTTCTTTTAATAATCTTCTTTTAATAATTTACTTTGTTTAATTTTATTTAGTAACATTTTACTATATTACAATAGTTATTAGTACTTAAGATAAAAGTAATCTTGCCGCAGCATAACATCGACGGAGAAAATATCCATAGTATCTCTTCATGGCATTACGTTTTAAATATTAAAGGATGTAAGGAAAATATAAATTAAACTGAAATGTCTCTGGGTCACTGTCTCTTCAGCCGCCAGGAGGAGTATCTGGAACGTTTTGAGAGGTAAAACCCCGAACAAAAGGATTAGAATTATCACATAGGGATTGATGGAAGGATTGATAAAGGGATCGGAATAGTTCGTGGACAAAAGGGCACTTTAAGATAATTATGTAGGGTTTAGTTGGGATCATAGAAAGGAGCAGTTTCCATTGTTTTAAAGATTTTAGATTTGAGTGTATGGAGTCTGAGAAAATTAGTATGGACATGAGTAATTGCTGGAGTAACCGCCCAATCCAATACTGGTCACTCAAGGTACGTGAGAACCTGAAGTTGAAACGGACTTAACAGATCTTTCAAAAGGGTCAATGTCTCTCTCAAATTAATGCTAACTGAGTAATCACATATTTGGTATGTGATGCAGGCTATTTCAGAAGTCCAATAAATAAAACGAAATAAATAAAAAACAAAACTAACAACAAAATAACAAGACTCTATGGTCTAAACAAGACCAATGCTAACAAACAAACAAAACATAACATTATTAGTTTAAACATGTTAGGGTAATTTTATCAAACTCACCAAAACACAAAAATAATTTTTTCTCGAATAAGGGTAAAAGTTAAGAACTAAATTTCTACACTAGAGATTCGAACACTAGTCTAACCAAGCAGTACTTTTTGAATAACTAACTATTTGAATAAATAATGCCGGTAATGTATAAAAGGGTATAAGAAGGACTAAGAACCATAAGCTATAATAATTTTCTATTTACATAATAAACAAAAATAATGAAAGTGTACAATGAAATAACGTAAAGTAAAATAACGTAGAAATAAAATTAAAAAGAGTATAAAACATTACAAAGGGTGCGTTCAAATAAACATTAACATTATGTTATATACAAATAAAGATTATTATTGTTTTATTTTGTTATTCTTTGTGTTTTCATTGGTTAAGGAGAGGTACGGACTAAGTCAAGCACTCTCCTTTTTTCAATATTTTTTTTTATTAAAATTACTATTATTTATTAAAAAATAACAGGATAATACAGGACGAATTTACACGCATTGGATTTTAAAAAAATCAAAGATCACCATAGACACTTTTGATTGCGGGGATATGTAAGATTAGATTAAAGAGAGGGAACGGAAAAACTTGTTCACACCATAGTAAGTGATTCATATCTGGAACCTTTGTTACTCCCTTGTAGAACAAAATTAGCATTAATGTGCCACCGGTACAAGAAAAGTTGATACCGTCCTGAACTGGATTTGAACTTCGTCAGGCACATGTATTATTGTTTAGTAGAGAGAGTGTAAGGTGTAGCGCCTTATCCAACAAGGTCATTCCACCACTGTGGTGATACAGTTCCTACAACGTAACATCAGATTCTTTCATTTTCAATTTATCCCAGTTACGTGTCGTAGTAAGTTTCCTTGAGTTTCAGCAAAAGTTTTTAAAACCACCTAGCTAGGTAAATTTTCTTTTCAGCATACAGCACTTCCCCAAAGCTATATTACTCACTGCCTTGTCGGGAGCTAAGAGAAGGCCACAACCCCTCTGGCAACAATATATGGAATAGATTACTAGACATTTTTTAGGAATCTATAAGGATGATATGATTCCATTCCTGTAAGCGATAGCTTCAGGATCATCCAAATCATGTCCAACCAAGCTATCCCCCGATTCAGAAACGGCGCAAGGACTCATGTCGTATTCCTCCCAGAAATCATCATTCATAGTGCAAATATTATGAAGAACGCAGCAAGCCATAACACAAGTTGGGATCAAATCAGTTCTTGTCATACCAATGTGCTCCAAACGGCAGAATCTCCCTTTCAGCATGCCCAACGACCTAAGCGCAAATCCTCTCAATTTTTTATGGCCCGCGTTATATTTTTGCTGCTTTTGATTTAATTTGCCATTATCGGGAAAAGGGGTCAGAAGTACCCCGTTTAACGGGTAAGATGAATCCGCTATAATATGATAGGGCTTCAACGTGTCGAGATTTTTTCCGAATTTAGACTTATTCAAAACATCAAAATCAGTATTGCTTCCAGTTTCTCCAACGTAGCAGTTGTTAAATATGCATCTGAAACAAACAAAAATATCAATAGAATTATAGTAGAAAATCGTCATACTATAATAATAGAAGCAGAGCAAGGAAACTGTGATTGAATGCTGTACTTAGAATCAATTAAATTTATTAAAATCTCAAATGAATTACAGCTATAGGAGGTTTAGCAAGTAGCGAGTAGGTGTAATTCTACCGAAAGAGACTGATCAACACAGAGAGTATAGCTTCCAACAAAGAAAACCAAACTACTTTAACTTCTTCAAATCAAAGTATATTACTTTCAACAAAGAAAACCGAACAACTCTAACTTCTTCATTAACAACTCTTCACATAGCTCCCAACAAAAGAAACCAAAAACCATTAACTACTTCATGAACACAGAGTGTTCATGAAAGGTAAACTAAGTGTTCCTTAGTTCTCACCATACGAAATCAAAACAAGTTTTTTTTTATGACGACTTTTGGTAAGTAAAACAGTAATCAAATATAGAATAGAAATGTTAACCTGTTATTCACAACAGCTTGTAGAATAATGGAACATTTATTAATCCTGTTGTAATAGGCTTCAGCATTTTCCTTAGGAGTTCTTATAATAATATGACAGCAATCTATAGACCCAATGACATTAGGTATTGATCCTTTCTTTTGGATCTCCTCGGAAATTTCTTCATACTTTTCTCTATCAGGCATTTTGATAACTTTGGTAGAAAGAGCCGCGATAGCTGTAACTCCTTTCTCGAATATTTCCCATATAGTTGACTTTCCTAGTCCGAACTTTTCACCAGTTTTACTGTAAAACAAAAAAGTTAAAAAGCAAAATTAAAAAATAGGGTACGGAGTACCTCGGAAATTTTTATCATCACATCGGATTAGCTGCGCTCATCCTCCCTACTTTAGAAACACTTTTACACTCTCATTTCACAACAACTGTAATGAGATAATGTATATTGTGAATAATTGATAGATATGATATATTAGAGTCACTTATTGTGTTTCCCCTATTCGCTTAATAATCAAAGAGGAGCGAGAGAAACTTATTAACTTCGTAGTTTCTATTTTCTTTTGCAGGTCAAAAGAAATGGAAAATAAGTTGAAATCCAGCCAACGTTGTGTGTTAAGAGCAGGACATGACACAAAGAGATGAGATGGCGTTTCATCTTTTTCGTTACAAAATCTGCAAAGTGGGCTATTCATTAGACCCATTAGATTTAAATGTCTGTTAAGTCTGCAGTGTCCTGTGAGAGCTACAGTAATGTCGTAACAAGTTCCCTTGCTTGTCTTGCTTGTGCTATCTTAGAGCGATTTTGAGAAGGACCAAAAAGCATAAGCTTAGATTGTCTCATCCCAAAAGAACTACGCCACTCATCACAAAAAGCATTGCTAAGCAACTGTTGCAGGTGTGACCTCACAAGACATTTTGGGATGCCAATAATAGGTTCAGGGCTTATGGGCGATTCGCCAGATCCAGAACGAGCCAGTCGGTCAGCAATTTCATTGCCTTCAATTCCGCAATGTCCTGGTACC
Organism: Microvelia longipes; assembly: GCA_018340805.1. Taxonomy (NCBI): domain Eukaryota; kingdom Metazoa; phylum Arthropoda; class Insecta; order Hemiptera; family Veliidae; genus Microvelia; species Microvelia longipes. Next base: position 7,563,743 of record JACMZG010001859.1, read on the forward strand.
CAAATGATTTTTAGCTGATTTTGAAGGCCAAGCTTATTAAGTGTCAATTTGCATTCCGTTACCAGTTTAGAATTACTCTTCGGGTTGATAAGAGCTTTCAATGCTGCCTGACTGTCCGTGTATAAAATAATATTTTTGTTTACCCTTGATTCGCTTAAGGGAACCTGAGCACATCCCAAAATGCCATAAACTTCCGCTTGAAAGACAGTAGCGTGAGCTCCTAAGCTAATGCTGATTTTCTGATTCAGCATTAATGGACATTTTTACAGTCTGAGTACGAGCAAAGCGAGTCACAGAAGTAAATTAGATAAATTTCATATTCTGTGAGATAGTGCGATGTGGTGTAGATGAGCGTTCTAAGCCGATATAGTGAGAAAGAGTTATAAGGTACCCCTTCTCAATGTTTTATTCAAGATGAAGATTTAGGTCTTCCGGTGGTGACCGCATTAATGTAGATGAAGAATAGGACGTTTCGCTTCCACTGAGGGAGGCATCTTCAAGGATGTAGGACATCAGGGATAGAAACAAAATGCTCTACAAAACTGAACTGTTTCAGTTACAAAACTGAAATGTATCAGTTACAAAACTAAACTATTTCAGTTACAAAACTGAACTGAGTTCAGTTTTGTAGAGCATTGTGCTTCTATCCATGATGCCCTACACCCCTGAAGATGCCTCCCACCGTGGAAGCGAAACCTCGGATTCTTTATCTACATTGACGCGGTCACCACCGGAAGACCTAAATCGTTTAATTAGGTTCATTTAACTAATTTAACTAAACAAATAACAGAAAAGTTCTTACCCAAAACTCTCGCGAGAAGTTAAGAGTGCTAAAATAACTTCCAACTTCTTTCGGGATTGTGCTGCTATGTTTCCTCTACCACATAGTTTTGAAAAATCAACCTGAAAAAACATTAAACAACCACCATTATTTATAATATTGTTAGTACTTATTTTTCAATCATAATTGCTACCATAAGTTTTAAGAAAATGAATGAGATAAAGTACATACTCAGTATATAACCAGTGCACACTCATGAAATCCTCATATATAGGAAAAGTATTGGGTATATAAAACAATCCGAAACCACACATAAATTATTTAAGGATTCAAATAAAGGTCTATCCACAAATATAGTTTTAAGCATATAATGATAGTAAAACAACCAAATAAAAATCATCCTCAGTACCTACTTACAAGAGGACGATCAAATAAATAAAATACAATAAGTAAACAATAAAAGGACAACGTGTGCTTGTCTTACAATAAGTAAGACAAGCGCGAGGACAAGGTTTGGTGTCTTGTCCCATATATGGGTGAAATCTCCAATAAAGCCGCAACTATCCTCCAGAGAAATAATAGTTTAAGCGTCCCCGCCACGCACGCATCTTTCTCGTGTGAAAGACCCTATAAAATTTGAGGTTAGTTGTGGTGTTTATGTCATCCAGTGTGGAACTTGTGAGGTTCAATATATTGGCCAAACTGTCAGGAATATCCGCACTTGGGCGGCCAAGCATGTACGCGAATCGACGGGAAAAAACAGGAAAATCCCAGCAAGTTTTATCAACACGTTGAGCGTATGGGTGGGTCATAAGGGTATAGATCATAAAGTTGGGATAAATAAATAAAGGGCCTAGAATGGATTCGCTAGAAAAATTTGAAATAGCGCGTAGCCATAAATCCTTTGGTGATAGTAATCTTAATAAGAGATGCGCTTGCTCAGTATTGTTAAGGGAACTACTAAGAAACATAAAGTTAGTCCACATTCAGTCTCAAATGCAATAACAACTAGACTCAAAAAGAAAAAAAAATTCTTCTCACCGGTAATGTTTTACTCTATTTCTTTTTAATATTTTGGTTGACCATATTTTATTTTTTACTTCTTGTTTCTTATTGTATTTATTATGCACTTATTGTATTTTATTCATTTGATCGTCCTCTTGATTATAGGTACTGAGGATGACCTTTACTTGGTTGAAAGCCGGTTTTTACTATTTTTACTAATATATGCTTAAAACTACATTTTTGGATAGACTTTATAGTAAACGTGTATACCATTACTTAATAAATATGTACACTAAGATTCGTTTCAATACGACAAGTATATCCATGATTTTTGCTGGATCATAAAAATTAGGGAGCATAGAGCGTGGTCAGTGCAGTATGGGCGATAGCTGAGAATGATACGGATGCATTTACTATCTGAAGACGAGCAAAGCGAGTTCTAAGGCACTTTGCAGTTAAAGCACGTTAATTAGGAAAAGTCTCGAGGTACCCCGTACCCGATTTTTTTATAGTTTCGCATGAATTTTTGTCCCACTTTGAGTAATCACAGAAAATAACTTTTATTAATGAGACAATGATAACGGTTTCATGCATCAATAGACATTAATAAGAAACATATCATCTGCGTAACTATCAGCCATAGTAACAGCGCCAATGTAGTGACCAAAGCTAACTTTCTTTGACAATGGCGTACGATAAGCCAGCCCGAAATGGAAAAGTAAACTCACTTGTTGATTCTCTTATATAATAACTCATATATATTTCGCAAACTAGACAAATTTTTATTTTATTTACGTCATAAGTTATTTTAGCGCCATTAGTGTACTCGCAAAATATTTTTTTTTTTTCAGTTCTTACCTAGCTTTTTATTCAAAGATTTCAACAAAATTACAGCTAATGTATAGACAGGGACAACTGGTTGAAGGTATTCGACTTCTTTTTAAGCAAGAGACTTAATTAGAGAAACGTACATGAATATTTTTTACTAACCATATCCAAAATTTTTTGAAAAGACATTCTGGACATTTTGAAAGCTGCCTTAAACTGAGCTTCTGTCATCTTCGGCACGACCGTTTCAGAGAAACCATTAAGCATCTTAATTTCCTTTTCTATAGACCTTGAGAACGTAAACACTTTCTTTGCTCCGGATAATTTCTTCGTATTTCCACCTATTGCCAAACTATCAACAGCAAAGTTAGCCAGCTCAGCATATGAGATGCCGTCTATAAGCAAATCTTTCTCGGTACCTGAAAAATTCCATTAGAAATGGTTAGTAGAGTGGAATAAAAATTACAAATAAACGAACATAGAAATGGGAGTGAGATACTAGATTACCTAGAAAATAGGCCACATCATAGTGTCCTTTTGCTTGATAGCCTTCTTTTAAAAAGTCTTCACTGTTTGCCTTTGAATGGTAATTCAAAGGCAAACAGTGAGGTAATTTACAGGTCAATCTTTTAAACTAGAAACTATGATTTACAGTTTAAAATGTTTCGCTAATAGATTTGTTGCATATTTTTAACAGCATATTGCTTGTAACGAGTCTAAAATAATGTAGGTATTAGTATATTACGCCACTAAGCAGCAACATAGAATTTTGCAGACGAGCCTTATTAATTAGCACCCAAGCCGAAGGCGAAGGCCTACTTTATCTTAAAATCGTAAGAAGATATGTAACGGATTTATTAGCGAAATATTTTTAATTTAAAAAATCGGGAACGGGGTACCTCAAAACTTTTCCCCAACACATCAAATTCGCAACGCTCACCCTCCCTTCTTCGGACTCGCTTCGCTCGTCCTCAGAAACACAGTTCGCCAAATTTATACTGCAACATGCCTTCGGAATCCCTTCGCTTGTCTTCAGATACTAAATGCATCCGTATCATTCTCAGCGGTCACCCATACAGCACTGACCACTTTCAATGCCCCTTAATATTTATGATCCAACAAAAATCATGGATAAACTTGTCGTATTTAAACGAAACTTAGTGTATTTATTTATTAGGTAATATTATACACTTGTACTAAATTTATACTTAATTGGACCATTTCTCAATTTATTACAATTTTTTAAAAATGTACACAAGTTATTCGATAAAAATAAACTAATGCTGATAGGATCAATCTCAATCCGATCGCATAATTGTTCCGCGTTTTATGATTTTTCGAAATTTTCGCTGAGTCATTATTGCGGGTTAGTGACGTCATAAAAATATATTTTCCAAATAGCACCACTACAGGGGTAGACTGATTTTTGCACAAAATTTCCTAGCATAAATACACTGGGCGCTACGATGATAACAGACATACAAACACACACATACAGACAGACAACTTTGCGAAAACCACTCAGGAGGCCTTAAAAACGCCTGAAACGGATAATTCCGGTTACATCCCGGATTCGGATTTTATAGCAAACACAATACTTTTCCTATATACCAACGGTATAAATGAGGAAAAGTAAAAAATATATGTTCTTATCTTAATTATCTAATTACTTTATATAATTAAATATTTTAATAATCTTAATATTGAATATCTTAATATTATTAATATAATTATCTTAATATAAATACTTATCTTTACTTTATATTCTATTTTAAAGAAATATTGCAAGCGTAAGTTAAGTCACTTGTTTATACTATTCCGCAATACCTTCTAGATATTTGACAAACTATACAGATTCCCATTTTATTTCATAGGATTCAACAGGTCGTTTTAATCAATTTTAAACAATCATAATGTATATAAAATTTGTCTCCAAGCTACTTGAATTCGCTGCTAAACTTATAAGAAGACACAATAAGTTATGCTCTGATACTGTAAGTGTATATCCGAGGCTTATCACCCTAAATTGTAATTATCTATATCTACTGTATGAACCATCATAACACATAACAGGTAGATAAAAGAAAGACAAAACAAAGTTTGATACCCCAGAGATAAATTTATTAAATACTACTGGAAAAAGCCAGAAACATTTGCTATATAATCGAATAATTCTCTTCTAAAATACACAAACTACATATAATACATTTTTTCAAAGAGTGTAATTGCTGATAAAAATGCGTTAAAGATCGTCAAAAGAGAACAGGAATTCATGTTTTAGTACATAAAATTCAAATTGTTATATTTAGAGCAAAAAAATGCTAAAGAATTACTATTATTTATACTACCTGTTGAATTTAAAGAAGCATAACAATTCTTATTCTGATATTATATTATATCAATAATATAATAATATTATTATAATATCATTAATATTATTATAATATCATTAATATTATTATAATATATTATAAATATATTATTTATGTACTAATTTTGTATATTACTAAAATTAAATTAATTAATTAATTAATTATTATTATTTGATTCAATAATATCTGCCCTATATTAAATATTATTTTCTTTAGATAGTTACTCCAAACGTGTCCTAAAATCATCTAAAGAAGTTACTGGGGAGTAACTAACTACAGAAAATAACGCATAGTAAAAAATACAGTATAGCAAGTCTCTATTGGGTAGTAACTATTTAAAGAAGTTATTAGGGAGTAACTAACAAAGGACACACATGAAAATGCGGTATATAGTACTTCTGTATGGAGGAGAATAGAATACTGTCGAGTAATTTTTATTAGGGGAGTATGTTATACTCTCGAGTAACTTATATTAAGGGAGTATAGTATACTCCCAGTAGGGGGAAAAGGAGCGTTCTGGACCGCCTCCTCCTCACTCATAACTTCCACCTATAACCACCCTATCCACCTATAACCCCCCTCACTCATATCCTTCCTTATAATTTCTCTTATCAACCTATAACCTACCACTTGTAACCACCTATAACTTCCCTTATCACCTTTCTTATCACCTCTCTTATCCACCTATAACCTCTCTTATCACCTCTCTTATCAACCTATAACCTTCCACCTGTAACCACCTATAACCTACCTTATAACCTTCCTTATCACCCTCTTATAACCTATACCTACCTTATCCACTTATAACCTACCTTATAACCTCCTTATCAACCTATAACCTTCCATCTGTAACCATCTACAACCTACCTATTCCCCTCCTTATAACCCCCTTATCTATTAGCTCTGACTCCCCCCCCCTTTATTACTTTCCTCATCAGATCCCTTATCAAACTTAAACCCGCATAACCTCGCTTATTCTATTAGCTCTGACCACCCTAACCGACGCAATCCTTATGAGATATTACTTATTTCTAAACAGGTTGTGACGTGTAATTAATAGCTTAATAAAAATAAGGGTTCTGATAAGGACCATCCTCATATGAGAACATGGGAGTGTGTCTCTCTTAGTAAAAAGCCTTCCCACCACGTCAAGGTGGAGACACATCGGGAAGGTGTACAGTGCCCCCGTCCTCGCACTGTACTATGGCGACATCCTCTTTAAAAAAATATCGCCTCTATATATTTTTTTTTGTATTTTTTATATTTTTATTTTTTTTGTATTTTTTATTTTTTATTATTTTTTTTTGTATTTTATATTTTTTTTTCTAACGTATTTACAAATTACACTTACATCTCTTTAGCGCCATATAGGTTTACGGGACGCTATGCCCGCCAGTGACCTTAAAAGATGAATATTGCGGTTTACGGGACGCCATGCCACGCCAGGACCGCTCTGAGGGTTTACGGTCGCTATGCCACGCCAGGGACCTTCTATGGGTTTACGGGACGCCATGCACGCCAGGGACCCAATTATGGCACCTTCGCCATACTAGAGATCCATCTCGTATTTGCGGCAGCTGCTGAGACATGAGTGTAATGTAACATATGATTAAACTCTAAGATAAACTCGAAAATAAATCCCCACAAATGAAACTCACGTGGCTACACATGAAACCGGTAGTAAATTTAGGTTAAACCGAGTGCAGGTCTGTTTATGAGCCATTTGACTTGCCCCTCATTATCTACAAACCCTTGAATATCTAAATAGCGGTAGAAGGCATCTTGACTGCACGGAGCCGAGATACAACTGACCATATCCCCTTATATATTCTGACATATAACTTATATATTCATCTTGTTGGAGCCTATATGAGCCATTTAGAGTCGCTTTGGAGCCTATATGAGCCAATTTGGAGCCGTGTGGAGCCTATATGAGCCATTTAGAGCCATGATGGAATCTATATGAGCGATTTAGAGCCGTGTTGGAGCCATTGAGAGCTGAGTAGCCTATATGAGCCATTTAGAGCCGGAGTGGAGCCAATATGAGCCATTTAGAGCCACTTGGAGCCTATATGAGCCATTTAGAGCCGAATATGAGCCTATATGAGCCATTTAGAGCGGTGTGGAGCCTAAATGAGCCAATTTGGAGCCGGTGGCCTATATGACCGAGTTGGAGCCTATATGAGCCATTTAGAACTGATTAGGAGCCTATAGAGCCATTTGGAGCCTATACTATAGCCGTATGGAGTTTGCATAAAAGCTTGTAAAACGGACCTATACTCGGTTTGACCATAAATTTACTACCGGTTTCATGTGTAGCCACGTGAGTTCATTTGTGGGGATTTATTTTCGAGTTTTTCTTAGAGTTTAATCATATGTTACACTTACACTCACGTCTCAACAGCTGCCGCAAATACGGATGGAACTCTAGTATGGCGAAGCGTGCCATAATTGGGTCCCTGGCGTGGATGGCGTCCCGTAAACCCAAGAGGTCCCTGGCGTGGCATAGCGACCGTAAACCCTCAGAGCGGTTCCCTGGCGTGGCAATAGCGTCCCGAAACCGCAATATTCCATCTTTTAAGGTCACTGGCGTGGCATAGCGTCCCGTAAACCTAATAGGCGCTAAAGAGTAAGTGTAATTTGTAAATACGTTAGAAAAAAAAATATAAAAATACAAAAAAAAATAATAAAAATATAAAAAATACAAAACAAAATAAAAAATAAAAAATACAAAAAAAATATCTAGAGGCGATATTTTTTTAAAGAGATGGTCGCCATAGTACAGTGCGAGGACGGGGGCACTGTACACCTTCCCGATGTGTCTCCACCTTGACGTGGTGGGAGGCTTTTTACTAAGAGAGACACACTCCCATGTTCTCATATGAGGATGGTCCTTATCAGAACCTTTATTTTTATTAAGCTATTAATTACACGTCACAACCTTTAGAAATAAGTAATATCTCATAAAGGGATTGCGCCGGTTAGGGGTGTCAGAGCTAATAGATAAGCGAGGTTATGCGGGGTTATAAGTTGATAAGGGATCTGATGAGGAAAAGTAAATAAAGGGGGGGAGTCAGAGCTAATAGTAAGGGAGGTTAAAAGGAAGGTTATAATGATAAGGTAGGTTGTAGATGGTTACAGATGGAAGTTAAGGTTGATAAGGGAGTTATAAGGTAGGTTTAAGTGGATAAGGGGTTATAGGTTGATAAAGAGAGTGATAAGGAAGGTTAAAGGTAGGTTAAGGTGGTTAGGTGGTGGAAGGTTATAGTGGTTGATAAGAGAGGTGATAAGAGAGGTTATAGGTGGATAAGAGAGGTGATAAGAAAAGGTGATAAGGGAAGTTATAGGTGTACAAGTGGTAGGTTATAGGTTGATAAGAGAAATTATAAGGAAGGATATGAGTGAGGGGAGGTTATAGGTGGATAAGGGTGGTTATAGGTGGAAGGTTATGAGTGAGGAGGAGGCGGTCCCAGAACGCTCCTTTCCCCTACTTACTCCTAGTAACTCTTTTAAGAGAGTATAGTATACTCCTTAGTAACTTTTATTAGGGGAGTATATATTAGTAACTCATTAAGGGAGTATAGTATACTCTTAGTAAACTTTTATTAAGGAGTATAGTATACCCCTAGTAACTTCTTTTAAGAGAGTATTAAGTAATACTCCTTAGTAACTTTATTAGGGGAGTATAGTATACTCCCAAGTAACTTCTATTAAGGGAGTGTAGTATACTCCCTAGTAACTTCAATTAATGGAGTATAAAATACTCCCTAGTAACTTCTATTAAGGAGTATAGTATACTCCCTAGTAACTTTTATTAAGAGAGTATAGTATTCCCGTAGTAACTTCTATTAAGGGAGCACAGTATACTTTTTTTTTTACTCCCTAGTTACATCTATTAAGGAAGTACAGTATACTCCCTAGTAACTTCTATTAAGGGAGTATAATATACTCCCTTGTAACTTCTATTAAGGGAGTATAGTAAACTCCCTAGTAACTTCTATTAAAACAGTATAGTATACTCCCTAGTAACTTCTATTAAGGGAGTATACTATACTCTAAAGGAAAGTATACTTATCTACATTAAACCATCTAAGGAAATGACTCTTACAATATAAGAAAATCGATTTCAACGTAATACACAATATTAAATACAGATTAATAAACCATAGTTTATATTTCATTCACAATGGAACCATTACACAAGCGTTAAGATTTCAAAATAAATATGAATATTACAAAAATTGAAAAAGTAAAAAATTGTCTATTTAATAACCTACAGTTTAAAGAATTAGAATAATAATATTAGTTAAAATTAATCAACACTAACCTTAAAAAGCCTATCCGTTAAAGTATACGTACTTAAATCAATTGTGGCACAAATATTATCATAATATAATGTACAATAAAATCAATTAAGATTTACCATAACTAATTAATTATCAAATGTTATAACTTAATTTTATTATTATTATGAAGCTAACACTTTTTGATAGGAAATTTAAACACAACAGCTTAAAGTTCTATAATAACAACAAAAACTAATTATTTAGCTATATATATTTCACCTAACATTGTAAGCATCTTCAGGCATCACAGGTAAATTTTTACAAAACATAGTTGACTAGATAATTACACAGACAAACAGAAAACTTAAAAACTAATATCACAGTTAATTAAAACTAATTAACACGTCAATAACAATTAATAATAAATTAATAAAAAACCGAAGTGAGATAAACAAAAATTGTTTATCTCAATTTTTAATCAATTTTTGTTTATCTCACTTTGTTTTTTTTTAATTTTTTTTTTTTATTGTTATTTGACTGTGTTAATTAGTTTTAATTAACTGTGATATTAGTTTTAAGTTTTCTGTTTGTCTGTGCAATTATCTAGTCAACTATGGTTTTGTAAAAATTTACCTGTGATGCCTGAAGATGCCTACAATGTTAGGTGAAATATATATAGCTAAATAATTTTTTGTTGTTATTATAGAACTTTAACCTGTTGTGTTTAAATTTCCTATCAAGATGTGGGAGTTCTATAAAATAAATAGTGCTACAAAAGAGAAATTACTGAAGCTAACACTTATGAATATATTAAAACAATAAAAATTTTAATAATAAAACTTAATTTCGTAATACTCCTATCTTTAAATATACAGTATTCTATAATATGTCCTTAAGAAGTTGGTTTATCTCTAATAAACACTTTTCAGGTCTTTACGTTAAGCGTGAAGACTTTGCTAAATGCACGACGTAAAATACATCTCTATCAAGTGACATTGAATATTGAGGTCTCCTTATTATGTTCATCTTAGAATAATACTATATATAGAAGGAGCACTACTGATAACACGAAAGGCGGTTCTCTGGTAGTCTTAAGTAATGCTGCCACCCTAACAATATACAATTTTCTTATAACAAAATTGGCAATACTTCCGGTTGCTGAATTATTATTTTCTATTATTAATTAATGATTGATTATTTATAAAAAACTAATATAAATATCGGTGCATTAAAATATTTCAAGCTTTTTAAATCGTAGTTTAACATTTTTAATTAAAATTATATTAAAAGTAGTCCTCGTCAACTAAATGTAGATTCTTGTATTCTGCCACCCTTTTGCCATCTAAGACCGGTTTTATTAAATACTCAGCAGGTGTTTTAAGTTTTTACATTTGTTCTTTACGATCATTCTTCATTAATGGATATTTATGACAAATATTTAAAATAATGTTTTGTTGTTAGGGTGGTACCTCTACTTATGACTACCAGTCAACCGGCTTTCGTGTTATCAGTGGAATTAGATTGTGTTTACGGTCATATGTTCCTTCTATATTAGTATTATTCTAAGATGTTCATGAACAGTCTAAACTACAAACATCAAATAGAGTTAAGTCCTAATCCACGAAGAATTTTATTGATTAGTCTCCGGATAAGTATTTTATAACTTATTTTCGCACACCATAATGAAGAAGTTTTTCTTCAGGGGTTCCCTACCTATCGCCTTTTCCGTTTCAGCATACATGTTCCAAACTTGCTTCAAATTCATATTCTTGCAAATGAAATCTCGTTTCTCAGGACCTCTCAGCTTGGAGATGGGTAGTTTGTCCAGGTAGTCTTTGGCGCATTGGATTTGTTCAGCTGGTATTAAAGATTTTGGCTGAGCAGGTACAAAGTTAGGATTATAGGGGAAATTAGTTGGATCCTGTAAAAATTGAATGTAATCGAAAGTAATTCCTAATGTGGCCAAGAAAAAATCTTTGCAAACTCTCAACTTCTCTTCACCCAAATCCAATTTATACTCGAAAAAAACATACATCTTTTTCAACCCAGTGGGTCTGGTTCTTTTCTGGGAACATTTTTCAATATGCTCTAAAATATACTTTTTACGCCCTTCCTCATTTAGAGCTACAAACGCGTCGAAAATTTTCTGACGGTCTTCACCGGAGAATGACGGACAAGAGAATTGTTGACGGAGAGATGCGGAATGGTTGCATGTACCTGGATAAAAATCGCACGACTTGGCTGAATTGTCCGATTTAGATTTGGCAGATTCGACATCCGAATTGGATTTAGTCGAGTCCCCATCTAAACAAATATAGAGATACAATTAAATTTGCATTAGGTACAAAATGAGAATAAAATCAAAACAGTTAAATCTTCCATGAGTGAAAAAACACATGATTGCCTAGCTTTATTAAATTTACACAAGAACAAATTAAAGAAGCAATATGATAACATGATAAGCTATACTCCTTCTTAAGTAAAAAGAAGGCTTTTAAATATAATTAATAATAAATATAAATTAAATAAAACTATAAATAATTATGATTTAAAGACACCGAAGAAAACAAAATAATAACTGGTCATATTCTTTCATAATCAATATAATAGGCAACACTTTATCTTAAATCACATGGGGAATAGTTATTAATGCATCAAGGGAGTAAAGAATTCTATTATTTCTCTGAGTAGTTAGTTGGTTCCTAAGGCGTAAGCCGAGGGAACCAGAGTATTTAACTCCCGAGGCGAAACCAAGGAATTTATGTGTTTAACTCCCGAGGCAAAGCCGAGAAAGTTATGACTATTAACTCCTGCGGCAAAGCTGACAGAGGTAATTGCGAGGGGGAGAATTTCATTTTACTCCCAATGTGCATACAAGATTTTATCTCCAGACGTTGATTTTATTTAAATATTTTTTGTTGTATTTTATTCTAATTTTTTGTTTGGGTTGGACCTCCTTATAAATTTAGGGGGTTCTGCTTTCAAAAAAAATGTATTGCTCCAAACAACTATTTTTGACCTGAAACGGATTTTGAGCCAACATTTTTTTTATCGAGTCCCCCTAATAAATTTTAGGGGTGCCAACCCCGGAAAAATTACAAAAATTAATCGGTCACCTGTATAAATTTAGAGAATACCACTCCCCTAACAATTGATATAATTGTATACCAGCTCAATAGATTGTAAGTTTAATTTCAATTTATGAAATTAGTAGCATAAGAAATTAAAATTGAAAACCCGTTAATAGAAAAGAAAACAACAAGAAATATAGAAGCTCTATATACAAAAGGATCGAGATAATATAATTCCTCATATAATATAATTTTTATCTAGAGGTAAGTTCGTACCAACACAGAAAAGTGTAATAAAACTCTCAGCGTTCAAGAGTACGGAGTAACCAAAATAAGTAGCTAAAAAACTGAAATTAAATAACTGAATAATTAAACGAACTACACCAACAAACCAAAAATTACTGGATACACCAGGAAGTAATAATAATAATAACAATGCAAAAAACGTCACCATAGAAAGATATCACGCTGTCAATCATGATCTAAGCAATATGATAAAAAAACAAAAGATAACATATTAAAATTAAAAATTCTATAATTAATAATACCATAATTACAAACAAACGTAAATTTACATGTAAATGTAACGTAAATTTAAATTTTCAGTCTTGCTTCTGCGATTATCGCAATATTACCTTACAATAAAAAATAATAATACATAAATATATAGCCCAGTATATTTTTTAGGGTTCAATAGTGAATTACACAGGGAAGGGTAATCGTGCTGAAGGGACAAGCTCGTGAAATTTCATCACTCGATCCTTCTATCTCTTTTATTGGCCAAGAGCTCTTTTCTTTGCCAAGCCTTCTGACGTTGATCATACGTGGTTAGAGCTGCCGTTGATTAAAAGAACAGATGGACTGGTTACGGTCTTAGATAATGAACAGAGGAGTATAAAAACGCCTAATTTCAAGGCACTAACATATGTAATGTCGAATTTTCAAAAGTTCATACAAATGTACTTTTGATTAAGTTAATTTCGAAATGTAATGTAATGAAAGGCTTTTAATAATAATAATTTTAAGATAAATATATAAATAAAATTTATTTAGAGTAAATAAATTTAAAGAAATTAATTATGAAGAAAAAATAGGGCTTAATAAATTTCATTTAAATAAACTAAGAAGAAAACTCTTCACAGAAAATATAATCTTTAATGTTAAAGTACTATTAATCTAACAAAAAGCCATCAATGCTAGCTGATGAATAAAGAAGAGGATGATAGATGAATCTAAGACATCAGATATCAAAGAAAAACTCAAAGAACGAGCCTTAAAGAGTCAGTCTTTGATGTCTGATCTGTAAGACTTATCTATCGCCCTATAGTTTATTCAACAGCATACACTGATACTGATAGACTGTTAATAGGGTGACAGGCGTTTGCTATTATAAGAATAGTAAATATAAAGATTATATTTTCTTTGGAGAGATTACTTCTTTTATTAATAAATTGTCTGTAAAAGGTAACTTGACACGTCATCATAAAGATTCCGAGCTTTAAAGAAAATAGCCGAACCTAAGAAAATATTTAACTATACACCCCTCTTCTCAATTCGACTTAAACAAGGAGCAAAGTGTCGCAAACGCAGCTTAGCGTTATAGCCGACAAAGTAACACCATAAAAATCACAAATAAATTATTTTCTATAGAAAATATTGATCATCTAAGAAACAAGAATGCTTTCTGTGTACATGGGTTTTCAGATTGTTCTTAACATTAGTTGTATGTTGACAATAAGGGCACTGATAGGATTTCCCGCACTGCCATTTCTGATGATAAGTTAGGCTTTTCTTCTCGCTAAACCTCCAACCACACGAACAAGCGAATTGTTTGCTTTTTGTACCTGATTAACAAAGAAACAAAAACTATGTGAATATAGAGTATTTGGTTAATCCTCTCTACATCAAGTCAAAGAGGTGTTGAAGCTAAGATAGCCGTATAACCACACCAAAGAGTAACCATTAACTTAGTAACTTTTAGTAACCATAACTAACCACTAATATATCAGTATTATAATCTCACTATAACCTGGCCTTTTTAAGCTATATTATTTTCTATTTTACTAGGTTATTAAGTAATACTGCTAAGCGTTTTTGGCAAATTTTTATCAGAAAATAACATTTTTTAGGATTTTTTCGAAAAACAAAGTGAAGTAATTGGAGGCACACTTGATCCACTCTGGTCAGCCAACAATCCCAGACAGTAAGTAAAATAAGTGAAACCATATAGGCCATGTAAATATAAAGGCATGTAAAATAATATAAGGCAACAACCATTATACAAGGAACTTCTTCTCAGCGGACCAAAGGTCCATGTATTTTTATTTTTTTCTCATTTTACTGCTTTCATATTGATGCCACTTAATTTCGATTGACGGTGGTATATTCTTTGTATTCAGTTGTAGTAAGACAGTTACAAATACAGCTAGTATCAGAACCATAAAATGTGACGAAACGAAACAGAAATCGTAGCAGAGAAAGAAATAACGATTAAAAAAGGTTCCTCGAAATATTTCCTTATCATATTAGATTCACTAAGTTTATTCTTTCCCTCTTTGGAGTCACTTCTTTCGTCCTCGTCCTAAGATGGATATATAAAGAAAGAAATTACCAATAAGTTTCAAACAGGAACGTGTATATTTCCCAAGTACATATCTGTGTGCCTAAGACTTATATGAGTTTTCAGGTTGTTTTTAACATTAGTTTTATGCTGACAGAAAGGACACTGATACGATTTTCCACATTGCCACTTCTGATGATGAGTCAAGCTTTTCTTTAAGCTGAATCTCCATCCACACGAACAGACGAACTGTTTGCTGCCACCTGATCAACAAATTATATCATTGATAATCATTTGGCATCATCCTAATAGATTATTTGATAAATTAGCATGCAATAGTATTATAGACAAAGAAACGTCCAAGGCAATCATTTAAAACCCTTGAAAACAAGATATAAATTATTTGCAAAATTTAATTAAATAGAGAATTAAAGAGGACACTAAAGACTTAGTGACGAAAAAGCTAGAACCATTTTTAGGAATAATCTCCTATAACAGTAAAAACAAGATTATTCGTAAAAATTATTTTACTGTCCAAGATCATTGATTGTATACCAACTTTAACTATCAATTAATAATCCTAGAAGCTTCTATTGATGTCTTAGCAGTCAAAATGAAATCTCTAGCTCCATCGATTAGATATGTCAGAAAATTGAATATGTGCCAAATTAGGAACATCAGGTATTGTCTATCTCCCTAATATATTGAAATTTCTTTATCAGCTATAGTTATTAAGAATGTACTATCCAAGATATTTGTAATTTCTTTGTCAAATAGATTTACAATACCATCAACTAATAGGATAACTATTAATTTATCACAAACTTACTACTGAAGTGGAATCCAATTTATATTTCTTAGTCCATAAACCTATCCTACTACAAAACAGTTCACAAGTAGGCTGAACTATTATCAAAAATAATTAATTATAAAAAATAGAGGATAAAAGAACATATATCAGGCAGATTAAACTTTATAATTTAAAACCAAAATACGAAACCAATCAAGTCATTTTGATACCTAACCATTCTGGCTAAAACTTCTAGGTGTAGCCCAACCTTCATGTTTAAAAACTTTAAGGCACACTCTAATCACTTTCTTTTGCACTTCATAAGTGAGAACTATACATAATAATAATCTATTAATAGTGTATACCTATTAAGAAATGCTTTATTAAAAATATGAAATTAGGCATAAAAGAAAAAAATAAGTTACTATTATTACATCCTAAGACTCTAAAATACAAGACCGGAGGGTTCATTCTATTGTTAAATTATTAAAAGTAAAATAAAATTAATTTATTTTACATTTAATAATTTACTCCACAGTTCAGCGTTTTATTTATTTAGAAATTAATTTTGTACAGTAACAAGCTCCAGTAATAGAATTAACTAAAATTAGTATTGTTTAATTAAGTTAATATATGAGTCAGTGTCTCTATAAACGACTACTTGTTTGAAAATAAAAGAAATGCCAGTAAAATTTGTTTACAATACATTTATTACTTACTTTCTAAATAACGTAATTCAGACAATTTTAAAGTATTTAAAGGGTAATGGTGGTCGTGCTATACAATATGTACATCGCATAGTAGTTTACTTATTAGTAAACTACAAACTAAAATTCAAAGTATGACCGCTAGAGGAGTTCATCATGATCAGAATAATACAATAAGTCTCTCCACAGGTATCAAAAATGTATTTAAAATAAAGCATAACCGGCTTTCAACCAACTAAAGGTCATCATTAGTGCTGATGAGACGTTATGAAGCTAGGTTTTAAGTCTTTTCTTACTGTTGACTGATATAAGACTCAGTCTTACATCAGTCAACAGTAAGAAAAGACTCAATACCTAGCTTCATAAGACTCTGTCTTAAATCAGTCAACAGTAAGAAATACTTAAAACCTAGCTTCATAACGTCTCACCGGCACTGATGATGACCTGTAGCTGGTTGAAAGTCGGTTATGCTTTATTTTAAATAAATAAAGTCATGTGACAGTTGCACAAGATAAATGACGGTTTTTCTAAGAAATCTACACATATCACTTTAATTGAATAAAATATATAAAAAGTATGCTCATATAAAGTAAGATAATTATTCGTCAATTATTAATTGCTTCTAGCTCACTCTAATTTATTATTATGTTTCATTTATAAGTATTCATTTTTTTGTAATTGTTTATTTATCTTTAACTTGACAAACCTAGTTTTCATATTGTTACTCAAGCAAAAACAAAGAGCAGGTTACAAATAGTTACACATAAACTGCTCCAGCCATCCTCGAACACGAGCACGACTCATTCGAAGATGTGCTTATAAAATAAAAGTATTTTGTAATATTTTATTTCTTATTTTGTAAAGCAGAATAAACATATTTTATTCTTATTTATTTAAATAATACATCAGTGGAGAGACTTATTTTATTATTCTGACATCACACTCTAACGGATCCTAGACTGAAACTATGTATTTTATTAGTATTTACTGATACAATAAACAATAAGGCGCGGTCGAATATCCACGGCCTTCTAGAACATTGGATCACCAACAAACTTTTTATAACTTTTTTTTTCAAAATTTGCAGTAATTAGCCGGATTTGTGTTAAATGAAGCCTATTTCCGTAATCTGCACGCTCTAACTACTGTTAGACGTCAATATTTTGTGTTATATTTTGACATGTCATATTTGTTAACATTGACGTCTAACAGTAGTTATGTATGTACCAAGTTAGATTAAAAATAAATCGTTGAGTGAATGTAAATACTCTTTGAGATTAACCAAAAGAGCGTGCAGATTACGGAAATAGGCTTCATTTATCACAAATCCGGGCTAATTACTGAAAATTTTGAAAAAAAAGTTATATAAAAAGTTTGTTGGTGATCCAATGTTCTAGAAAGCCGTGGATATTCGACCGCGCCATATAGAAAAACAATTTTTAATTAAAATACTATACGAACTTAAATCAGCTATACAGGTAATGTTTTAAAATTTAATGTTAATTATTCATGAAAAAACAATGTTATATTCCACTTATATTCTGAGATCATTAACTATTTTACAAATACAGCATGATGAGACATATTTTTAGGCTGGAATCCGCCAGAGATAACTAGGTTCTATATAAATTCATTTAACACTTTTAACATAGCAAGGCTTTCTCTACCGAATTTTTAAGTTCTTTGACGGCCACTAAGCAAAGGTAGTTTGACTCAGCATATCAGTGTGTTTAAGTCCAATATGGGTTTTCAGATTGTTCTTAACATTAGTAGTATGCTGACAATAAGGGCACTGATAGGATTTCCCACACTGCCATTTCTGATGATGAGTCAAGTTGGCCTTTTTACTGAATCTCCATCCACAAGAGCAAACAAATTGTTTAGTAGTGGTACCTGCTAACAAAGAAACATAGTTAAGTACTTAAAAAAGTAAGCATGAGTACTAGCGAACACATAAAGTCGATTAAAACCTAATTGCATGAAGCATAACATGTAGTCATAAAAAAATAAATATAAAAGTAGTGACTGCGGAGAAAAAAAGTTTATTTTACTGGGAATAAGTTAAAAGAGTAAATGAATAAAAACAGTCCGAAAGGTGTTGCTACTTCAGAATAACTAAAGTCCAACAGGTGTTGCTACCTCATATTTAAATATAAAACATAATTAGTTTATACATTCTCTAAAAGAAAGCGCTACATGCACTTATTATTCTAATGTAGTAAAAATTCGTTGAAAGTTTACCTTAAAAATTATCCTCCTCTTATAGTGAGGATCATCCTAACCATTTAGACTCTCACTTTGCTCGTCTTCAGAATACAAAAACTTAATTTAATGTAAATGATATAGACCAAGAGCCCAGGGGTGTTTTGTTAATAAAAAGTGTAATGGCTGGAACTGGTCTCTATTTTTCGTAAATACCTTCCTAAACAAGGATCTGCAATTCTGCCGACTCGTATCGGATGGGTGACCCAGGCAGAACCTTTGACCCCTAAAGTGCGTTCTGCCTGGGACACCCATCCGATACGAGTCTGCAGAATTGCAGATCCTTGTTCAGGAAGGTATTTACGAAAAATTGAGACCGGTTCCAGCCATTATACTTTTTATTAACAAAACACTCTTGGTCTAATAAATAAAACATAAATAAGAATAAAAGAGAAAACGATCAATAATATTTATTTTGAAAATACAAAATACATGAGATTATACTTTCTTGCATGATTATAAATGAAAACAATAAAAACTTAATGAAATAATGAAGTACATAGAATATATCTTTAGTTCTCCTATAACTAATATAGAAATGCGGTTAGCAATTGTGTATTGTTACGGGAGGTTCCGTATGATATTTAGCAAGTGCGAATTATTTCAATATCAACAAGTGGCATGTACAAAGTTCCATTGTTATAGGGACCTTAAATAATCGTAAGCAAACAATCAAAATGCAGTTAGCAATTGTGAATAATCATTGATATTACCATAATATTGACTTACTTTAAAACCGTATTAAATGGCAAGAATTTATATTCCAATCCTAAGATCTTAGATACCAATTCAGTTACATATGCTTAATTTGTTCGCCAAAATGTTCCTAGACATACATCATAAATATTTGTTAAAATACTTGCTTCTTTTGGTTTTGAATTAATTTTCATGATGTTCAATTGTAATACCGGTTTAATGCCTTAAGGCTCATTAAGAATGACCCCTGCGGGAACTAACTCAGATGCCAGTGCCAACTGATAAGCTTAAAGTAAAATCTAAAGGGTAGTCATAATTTATTAAAACACATTTTATTTAAACTTAGATCGCAACCTAGGATGCGAGGTGTCATAGGTAAGTATACGTACTGACTATTAAACAATAGCTAGAAGATGAAAGAGTAATATTCGTATAAACGTTTTTAAGATTTCATTTTGTTTCCAAGACCGTTAATATCATTGCATCCTCTAAAATTTACCTTCTCAAATTACCAAAATACCAATTTGAGCAATAATTACAAAAAAATGATATATTGAGGATTGTGTCTAAGAAATATTTTCAACCCCGAATGTTTCAGACTTTATTGTTGGTACGTCAGAAAAATTTTACCCCGTGTAAACAATGAACGTATTAAAATAAAATTCTACAAAAAATAATCCTTCTTTACGTTGAGGTTTTCCGGTGGTGACCGCGTCAATGTAGATGAAGAATCATTGATTGGATTCTTCATCTACATTGACGCGGTCACCACCGGAAGACCTAAATCTTCATGACAATAACCGCGGAAGCCTACACAGTTTATAATCCTTCTTTAAATACAAGTTTGTGTTTGAGGAATGTAATAAAGTAAAATAATGCTACGGACAAATTGACTAGTCACGATCCATCGAAAATGTTTACATTTTCAAAAAGTTACAGGTTTCCGAAATCGATCTTTTATTTAATAATTTTTGGTTCTAAAGTCCAATAAAAACCAAGTATGACTCTTGAGATTTAAATGAGGCTACTTAATGGTTATAAAAGACTAATCTAAAATTTAATTCTTTATGATATCTGCATGTTTGATGCCTATATGTACTTTCAAACTGCCTTTTACATTAGTAGTATGGCTACAATAAGGGCACGTATACTTTTTACCACATTCCCATTTCATGTGGTGAGAGTAGTCAGATTGTCTGCTGTATGATCGTCCACACTGACATTTGATCTTTCCAACTGAGCTTCTCTTACCTTTAACACCGTCATTAGGTACATTCTGAGAAATATTTTGATGAAAACCAGACATATTTATCATCGATGCAACTTGAGGTAATGAATTCTGATGAATTGATAAATTTTGAGGTAGGGTTGTTGAATCTTGAGATACGTTGGGTGAATCCTCTGATAATTTAAAATTGACTCCGTAATCCGCTAAAGGAAAACATGAAAACAAAAAAAGAAATAGAAAAGAGTTAATTTAAATTTCAGTAATTATAATAAAGGTAACTGTTAGAAATTAAATATAACATAGATTAACAAGCCCATACCATGAATGCCCATGTTTTATTCATACCATGAATAAAACTCATTATGAGGTTCTAAACTGTACAGGTTAACAAACTCTAATACGATAAACAAAATACAGTAAAAGGGTCTAAACTCTAGAGTCAACTAAGTCCCATACCAGATATAAAATAAAGTAAACTATCCAGTACTTTTAAGTCAAGTAAGTTCTATACCATGAATAAAACCCCATATGGGGATCTTAACTCTAGAAGATGAACACTACAAAAATAAAACACTATACCTAAATAAAACACTATACTTAAATAAAACACTATACCTAAATAAAACATAGTATTCAATTTCGAGCTCATAGATCAGCAAATCATTTTATGGATGACAATGCTCATATTTGTAATTTTTTCATTATAAACATAATATAGTTTTAATATACTTATATTATAGCGGCTATTCAGGTGTTTTCAATCGAATAAAATCTTGTTGAGTATGGTATGAGTAAAAGAGAAAGGCAAATGAAAAAAATACATTATATTTAATATAAAGAAAAAATAATATTACATTTAAACAGTATAATTACGTAAAAGTTAAAACAAGAAAGTCAGAAAAAGAAGGGCCAGTTCGAAATTAAATTTTCATTAAAATTTAATAAAATTTAAGATTATAAATTTCCAAGAAAACAAATTGTAGATCTTGTACAATTGCCTTTGCTGTACTCCAATTTGTAAATTTAATCTAGTGATGTTTGTCGTAAGGGAACAAAAATACGGGAAAGGGAATATAAAGTAGGCCCGTATTCATGATAATAAAAATCTTTCTAAGGAAAAGACTGTTTTTAGGTTTTGTAGTCTTTTTCACTTAACGTATATTTGCACATAAAAATGCTAAGTATAGTCTAGATTTCAAAAGACGGTTCCGAATATTCTAAGGCATAGCAGAAATCTAGGCACAATCTAGGAAAGATTCTTCACAAAGTTTCGGAATCTCGACTAATTCGAATATAAATTGAAATACATAAATTTAAATATAATAAAATCATAAACACAAGAA
This sequence comes from Microvelia longipes, assembly GCA_018340805.1. Classification (NCBI taxonomy): domain Eukaryota; kingdom Metazoa; phylum Arthropoda; class Insecta; order Hemiptera; family Veliidae; genus Microvelia; species Microvelia longipes. The sequence continues at coordinate 7,585,672 of JACMZG010001859.1, forward strand.
ATGTTTACGTAGGTCTGATTTGCTCCAAAGGCAAAGCGAAGGATCTATGTTTGAGTCCTATATGTAGTTTCAATCTGTTCTTAACATTAGTCGTGTGTGAACAGAATGGACACTGATAAGTCTTCCCGCACTCCCACTTTTCATGGTGTTGATAATCCGATCGCTTCTTAAACGATCTTCCACATTGGCATCGAATCTTCTCACCATCGAATGTATAACCTTAAAATAAAGAAGTGATTGTTAGTTTTCTCAGGGAATGTTTTAAGCTTTAATAGATATAAAAGAGATACAAATTAAACCTAATCAGAAACTTATGGCTGTTCTACCAGTACCGTTTACTTTTCCTCACCAAATACCAAAATGTTTAAAGGAAAAGCATTGTGTTCTTTTTAAAATTTAAAAACCGAGATTTTATATGAATAACACGTTTTAGGACGTTTTTAGTAGTTTTTATTTTATCGGTCTGTTTGTGTCACGCAATAATCCCGCTGTTTTCATGCCAGGGAATTGAAACTTGACAAAAAAATCGAACATTAGATTCAATTATGCTGCCCATTAAATAAGATTCGTTGAGACAATGCTAACCCATTTTGCTGGGTTGTCAAGTGTTTTACAAAATCGATAGGTTGACAAATGGAGTTTTATAAAAATTTAAATTTATACAGAAAAATTAGAACTACGAAATCTCATTTTACTGTAGGCAAACATTTTGAAGTCATGACTTATGCGCCATTAAAACTGTGCTAACTCAAATACTTGTAAAAATCACAATTGTTGATGTATTATTCAGTAAATAAACTGTTAAAAAATGACTTTAGCATAAAAACAGAGGTACATGCATAAAAAACTTTTTACTTATTTTTTTTACTTATGAAGTTATTAGAGAAAATAGATAAAGCATAGAGTAATACATAAAACTATAAGCTATAATTGGATTCGTAAAAACACCTACATGTCCAATATCTAGTTCCCCCGTGAAGTTTGATAACTATAAATGAACATGAGACTAAGAACAGGTGGTTTTACATGTAAAATCATAACCTGTAGCAACAGGTGATAATTCCTATCACTGGATACTTGATCAGCACATCACATATCCAGTTACACCAATAAATTATTAAGACTGTTGTTGATATGAGATCAACAACAGGTGGTTTTACATGTACAATCGTCACCTTTTGTTGAGTAGGTCATTTCCATTATCAGGGTTATAAGTAGGTGATTTCTATAATTTGAGGTTGAACGCTTATTAATGAATGTGGTTGGAGTCGAGGATAGACCCCATTTGCACTGCGACTGGAAGTATATTGTACAATAGGTTGAACGTTAGAAGGCTAAAGAAATTTCACTTTAGGCGTTGGTCAATTACAAAATCTTGAATAAGAGAGAAAAAACTGAAATTTATCGCTGTAGACGTTGGGCTGCTTATAAATCCTCAGGTGAGGAAAAAACTTATTTACCCTATAGGTCAAATTTTTAATTCTTAGGTCCAGTGTAGTGAGATCTCATGACGAGCGATAAGAATCCGTAGTTGAGAGAATAAATCCTAGATACCTTGTATCAAATTCTTTAAATGATCCTAATGACCTTCGGGTTCCAATTTGTCGTAGAGACATAAAATTTAACACAGATGTTCAACAAAGTCCAGACAGATTCCCGATCACACCCATAGAAACTTTGTTTTTGCTCTTCATTACAAATAATCTAACTAACGAAACTAGACGCATTCAACATTTCTCCACAATTCATATACCAAATTGTGTTCGTTTCTAATTGTCGCAGACATTAAGCGAATACAATATAATTTTGGTGTAATAAAAATCGGTATTTAAGCTGTAAAAAATAACTAGGTAAACATATTTTATGAAAGACAAGATAAAATAACGTACTTATTGACTCAAGGAACATTAAAAAAAGAAAAAATTTCAAGTATTGGCGAAAATAAAAATGTTTATTTAACAGGTCTTTATATAATGATAGGAGTATACCCTCATGAAGTTTAAGAATAAAAATATCAACTAAGTTCTAAACAATTTTATTTAAACATAAGAGTACAAAAAGTTATGTAAAAATTTAAATGAAATTAAACAAATGGCAGATGAACTATGGCAAGAAAATTTTATATTGTACATTTATTTAAAAAAATTGGATGAAAGGTATCTCAAAGAAAGGAATATCGAAGCATAGAAACAGTAAATCTATGAAGCGTAACCACGTCATCCTAGACTTTATGATTAAACAGCGTAATTGAACATGTAAAAAACCTATTGGTGACATATCCAGTTACGCAATTAGAAAAATAAATGGACATAAAAATAGTAACAGGCGGTTTAACAAGTAAAATCATCAACTGTAGCAACAGGTGATGATTATAATCACTGGATATGTGATCAGCAGATCACATATCCAGTTACACCAATAAATTATGAAGATTGTGAATGGACATGCGAACAATCATCACCTGTTGCTGATCACGAACCCAATTACGCTGTTAAATTATAAAGGCTGTAGAATTTGTGCCAACGCCTTAGTTATTACAGCACAAAAAATATTGCATATCTAGAAAAGACTATAGAAGAGAAATACTACAACGATCTTAGAGAAGCGTCTTTCATAATACGTAAGAACTTGGTCACGCAGTCACGGGCATGACATAATTCAATTTGATTATTTATACTCTAAAATAATTTCAGTAAAACGGTTCAAATCCAACCATGTCACCAACCTTTCAAGCGAATTTGTCCACATCGAGATCTATAGGGAGTTTCATATTAGCCATTTTATGTTTAAGAGCAATATGTAATTTAAGACTTTTTCTATAGTTAGTAGTATGATCACAAATAGGACACCTGTAGGTCTTGCCGCATTCGTATTTCATGTGATGCAGATGATGGTGAGAGTGTTTGAACTGCCTTCCGCATTTACACACTATCTTGCCGTTCATTATACCTGAAATAAGAACAGAATTATAATAAAAAGATACAGGTAGAAGAACAATGGGCATTTGTGTGACAAGGAGTTTTGGGGATAAACTATGTCCAAAATTCTCTTGACGAAAACCTAACGAAAAGGGCTACGGCAAGATAAAACTATTTTATCTCCAGACGGTGAATAATGTAAAGTTTATTGACAAGATTTTAGGAAGTAAAGAAGCACTTTTCACTTCCAAGGGTGAAAAGTTATTTTTCACTACCTTGGGAGTAAAAAGTAACTTTTCTCCTTTGGCAATAAAAGTGTTTCCTATTATTGGGTTATTAGAGGCAATTATATCAATTTTTATAGGGGAGTGGTATTCTCTAAATTTATACATGTGACCAAACAATTTTTTTAAATTTTCTCGGGGGTGGCCTCCAAAATTTATAAGGTGGACCAACCCAAAAAAAATCTTTATCGTCTCAAAATCCGTTTCAGGCCAAAAGAAGTTGTTTGGGGCAATATTTTTTGGGGGAGGCATCCCAAAAGTTTATAAAGGGGTCCGACCCCAAAAATTAGAATAAAAGACAACAAAATGTAATTAAATAAAATCAACGTCAGGAGATAAAATCTTGTATGCCAACGTCAGGAGATAAAATCTTGTATGCACCTTGGAAGTAAAATTTTATTTTTTCCCCTCGCAATTACCTACCTTGGCTTCGCCTCGGGATTTAAACACATAAATCCCCCGGGAGTTAAATACTTAGGTTCCCTCGGCTTACGCCTTAGGAACCAACTAAATGCTCATGGAAATAATAAAATTCTTTTATTCCTCCTTGTCTAGAATAGTATGCAAAATAGGAAGAAAAAAAATCTAACTTTTTAGCTCATTCAATACAGCCATATTAAATTTTGCATGAACAAGCTCATAAGCGCCATTTCCTTATGTAATTCGCTAACAGTATTAATATAAAATAGCGGTCAATGGACTGATCTAATTCTAATTATTTTAATACTTGTTACAGTAAATGAATTAGGGGTTTTAAGAGTAATAATAAAGTAAATTTTATTGTATTATTAAACTCAATTATTTGGACCAATTGTAAAATTTGTTTTATTGATCAACATGATTATTATCTTTTTGATAATAATCAGTGGTTAATTAACATTATAACAGTGGTAACAAAGCAACTTTAATGTTATCATTCTCCCCATCTCGACAGGAAGGCCTAAACGTCTTGATCCTAACAGCGGATTATATCCTATACACACATAAAGCCATGTTAAATAAATAATCCTCATGTTATTTATAAACATAATTTAATAAATAATAATACAAGGTTTCAAACAAAAACAGCTTTCTTACCATATGTAACCATTTATTTCGGGGGAAAATGTAAAAAGGAACACAAAAAGAGATCACTGGGAAATATAGTCTAAAAGAAATAAGATACACTAGAGCTAAAAAAATAAAAAAGAACGTCATTGTTCGTCATTGACTACACATAAATGTATAGTCTTCGGTGATCACAGGAAACAAGCTGATGACGAATCCGACTTAATCGTCGGATCTTCAAGATGAAGAACATCATAGAAGTCATCACAATGCTGTATAAACTGAAGTACTTTATATAAGTGTAACGGGTTTCTTCAGAAACCATAACAGCAGAACACTACGACTCAAGGTGCTTCAAATCCATTTAAACGCATTTTACAGTGAAAGTGAAACAAAATTATTTAATTTACAGGAAAATATTATAATTGTTTATCACCAGAATCTAGAGTGTAGAACATTATTATTCTCCTAATAGAGAGATACTGTCGTAAGTTTAATATATTTACTCACTTAAACTCAAACTTAAGTAATGATCTTAACACCATCTATAAAATGTAATAGTCATTTTAACTCCAGAAGCTTAAACTTATAAAAGTGCAAGCTGAACATCTGGAACTGTCGACGAAAAATGCTTACAACAGACGCAGTTATTATTTGCTAACAACACAGGCCTTTTGTATTTTACTCCTGTCCAATATCTTGTGGTGCTTCCTCGCAACGTGCATTCTAAGGTTTTGCATTATATTGCCCTTGTAGTCACAGTAAGGACACTGATAAACACGTCCACACTCCCATTTGATATGGTGCAGGTAGTCGTGATTGTTTTTGAAAGATCGCCGACAAGTGCAGCGGATTCTTTCCATTTGATGTGCAAGACCTAGATTACCATAAGCAAAAACCATAGTTAAATACATCAAAAGTAAAAAAATAAATAAAAGTGTGTTCGCGATAGTTACCCTATTAGAAATGACAGATAGAGGATATAACCTAACCTTTTACTCGACTAGATTTTTGTGCCGCCTCAGTAGTCAGAAAAAGCATTTCTAAACTTTAACCACTGAAATGATCAAAATAACAGAAAACGGCTTCTTAACGCGATATTTAACACATCCAATACTGTCAGACCGGGTTATTACCTCGAACACACCAATGTAATAAGACATGCCACTATCAGTTCAATAAGCGAGTCAGAGGCTGTCACATGTAAAGGCTTAGTGAGGAGGCAGGCCTTACATATACTTATACTAAGTTTTTTTCAATTGCTAGACAAATATCCTTCTTTTTATAAACCTTTTGGAGAGATTCAAGGTAGAGGTAGTGTCGACAAAGATATCAGGTCCAGCAAGACAGGCCCAAAGAGTAGCCTATTGCACCCACGCATAATAACTAATATGACAGGAATTAACATAAACAGCTGAATTTGATTCATATTAAAGTAGACCTTCATCCATTACTTCATTATCTTTAGTAAGATTATTAAAACGGTAACGGGTAGGTACCCAAGAAATGTGTTCCTCAACTTACTTTTATGGTACTTAGGTAAGCAACCTTATTCTAAATTTGAATTAAAACAGACACAACAAGTGGTTCAACTCCTAGAATAAAAATCATGCTAGTTCTTTGCTAGCGGGGCAAGGTTCAGCGAGTTTCAAATTTTATGATGTCATCAAAGTTTGAAATATTACAAGGGCTGTAAATTCATAAATATATATATATATATATATATATATATATATATATATATATATATATATTATATATATATATATATATCCTCGTGATATAAGGACACAAAAAACTATCAAATTCGCAAAATATATACTTTAATAATAACATTAAAAGAATTAACATAAATTAAAACTATGATCTATTCAAAGGCGACAAAAGATTACTGCTGACATATATATTTGAATTTTACAGTACTTCGACAAACAAATCTTTACTGGTGTTGAGCGTGACACATACCTATTGATATGAAGACTCTGGAAGTATGTATCAAGAGACATTAATGCCAGCGAGAGATGATTCTACGTCAACGCCAGAATCCTGCCACTACCCCAAATGGCAAATATGGATTAGGCGGTCATCAGTCAAAGTACTGCCCTTGTCCGATGCTTCCCGTCATTCGGGCAAGCCCGTAAATCAACTAGTCTTACCGCGAGCTAACAAGGTAGGTCCATTGGCCTATATTTTAGTAAATTTAGCCCATAATTTAACATTAAAACTATATTTTAAAAATTTAAGAATGTAAAAAGAACTATGAATCTAATAAGGCCAACATGCATTAAGAATAGGTCAACAATTATCACTACTAACTATATTATATACACATTTTTCATTTAAACTTTGCCAGTTCCTAAAGAATTAAACCGATATCTTTGATTGAAGAAACTCAAGATATAACATGACTTGTAGTAAAGGGTTTGCTTAGAAGATAGCAGAACAGGTCTAAATATTCCTTTCATGTACTTTTTATTTTTAGTACTTCAATAAACTTTTAAATTTGTTGGCGGAGTCGAATATAAGTGCAAATATATATTTATCACAAATTAAAATATTTAACACAATAATTTTTACTTTTCCTTATTTATACCGTAGGTATTTGGAAAAGTATTGTGTTTGCAAAAAAATCCGAAACCGGGATTAAACCGGAATTATCCTTTTCAGGAATTTTAAAGACCCCCTGAGAGGTTTTCACAAAGTTGTCTATCTGTATGTGTGTGTTTGTTTATGTGTGTCTGTTATCATCGTAGCTCCTAGTGTATTCCTGCTAGAGAGTTGAAACTTCGTACAAAAATCAGTCTACTGCTGTAGTTGTGTTATTCGAAAAAAAATGATTTTATGACATCATTAACCTGCAATAATGAATTGGTGAAAAATCATAAAACGCGAAGAAATTGTCAGTCTGTAAGTGTGTGTGTGTTTCAATACGACTAGTACAGGGTCCGGCAGGTTGGTATGGATAATTTGAAATAATAGCTACACAATCATTTTCAAATGAAACTAAAATTTTATCATTTCAGGTACCTTGGATGATGCCATTATGAAAATTAAAGAGGAAAAAAATAAAACATTGAATATGTAACATTGAAACGGATACCACTGATAAGTGGTGTCCGTTTTTGTCCACACACTCCTGTAGACGTTGTGATAAGTTGATCTGACACCTTGTGACTATTTTTTAAGGGGCTACCTCAAATCACGTGTATACATACACAAACCACGTACACTCCAAGCCCTGAATGAAGCAATAACTCAAGAAATTTGAGCAATACCACGTCCAATGCTACAGAAGAGTATGGACAACTTATCACAACGTCTACAGGAGTGTGTGGACAAAAACGGACACCACTTATCAGATGTTATTTTTCGTACATAATCAATGTTTTATTTTTTCCTCTTTAATTTTCATAATGGCACATCCAAGTACACACTGAAATAAAATTTTAGTTTCATTTAAAAATGAGTGTGTAGCAATTATTTCAATTCATCCATACCAACCTGCCGGACCTTGTATATCCATGATTTTTGTTGGATCATAAAAATTAAGCAGCATTGAGCGTTGTCAGTGCTGTATGTGATAAGGATCCATCTACTATCTATGAACGAGCGAAGCAAGTCCGAAGACATGTTGCAGTATAAATTTGCCGAATTGTATATTCTAAGGACGAGCATAGCGAATCTGATGTGATGAGGAAAAGTTCTGAGGTACCCCGTACCTGGTTTTTTATTAATAAAATATTATTAAAGAATAGTATATTATGCTACTCGGCTGTGAAATGATTTTTTTTTTACTAAAACGAGTTTTTAATACTGGCGAATAAAGCGAGACAGTAAACTTAGTTTTTTAACTCAGATAAAATCTGATTTAAAAAAACTTATTAAGTTAAGTTCAGTGAATTTAATAAAACTGTAAAGAATTAAACATCCTCAGATCTTTATTCTCCATAATTGTGTGGTGTCTGTTACTGATGTGAACTCTAAGGTTCGACAGAACACTAGTTCTATGGTCACAAAATGGACATTTATAAAGTCTACCACACTCATATCGAACATGGTGCAAGTGATGATGACCATTGGTGAAGGTACGACCACATTGACATTTTAATTTGTTATTAATGAAAGAAACTAAGGGTGTTTCTGGTGATCTTTGAGAGGAAGATTGATCTTCTGGTTGATTTGGCTCAGGATTAGCGGGAGTGGAAGTTCCAGGAGTTGCTTCAATATTTAATCTTTTACTCCTTCGTGGAGTCTTCAAACTAGAACTGGAGGAAGATTGTTGCCCCATAGTATGCTTTTTATTAATTGTTTCATTAAAATTTGGTCCTTGATCAGCCTGGTTAGTATTTACCTGGTTTTGTTCAACAATTGATCTCCCACTTGTACGAGAAGGCTTCAAACTAGAACATGAGTCAAATTGATCCGTAGTTCGATTTTGTTCACTGGGTTGATCATTTGTTTGATTTGGTTCATTAGCATCCCTATCAGAATCACCCTCGATGGTTTTAATATTTGACCTCTTGCTTCTTCTTACAGCCTTCAAATTTGAATCACAGACAGATTGCTGTTCCAAAGTTTCATTTATATTAAGCTGACCTGATTTATGATTTTTACCATGATCTCCAGAAGATAATTCTTCCCTACTAGAAACAGCCACAGGATTGTCCCAAGAAGTATGTTCACATAATCTAATACTCCTTCTTAGCTTTTTCAGGCTTGAGCTAGATTCACTATGATTCCTATCTACCTCCTTTGATCTATTGACCTCATCAGAAAAAGTACAAGGAATTGATTTTCTATTAGAATTAACATTTCTTTTAAAAATTTTCGATTTACCAGCCCCAATTTTCAGGACAGGGTTTCTTGATAAAGATTTTGTAGAATAAAAAGACTTTTTCCCGGATCTCTTTGATCTTCTGACAAATGATCTATTTCTAAAATTTATTACTTTATCACGAATATTATCTAAAGAATTATTATTCGTTTTTAGATTGCATTGATCTCGGGGAGTTTCTTCCAAAGATACTTCAAGACTATCCGATTTTATGGGTAATTCTGAGTTCTGATTTTTTACTTCGTTTTTCTGCTTAACTGTCCTGTCAAAAGAATCTCCAACTGACTTTACACAAGGAGACGCATCATTCGACGAATTTCGTGGCTGACTTTGAGTCACAGATCCGACTCTACCATCAGCCTGTTTAAATTCATTAAGCGAACTCACAAATTTACTTTTGTTTTCAGTAATCAACAAACTCGGTATTTTTCGAGGCGTTTCATTATTTGTAACATCATCTTCAGATATTAAATTCATACTTTCTAAATTGCTTAAAGGACCAATCGAAGTACTAGCGACTTGAATAGACTTACTAAGGGATTTAAGTTCAGGTGTTACAGAATCAGATTGTGATTCACAATCCTTTGATTTCTCACATTTCATCTGATTTTCTGATTCTATATTCTCATTTTTTAAGCTCGTTCTTTCACTAAGCGTATCGGCAGATTTAGATATCTTCTGCACAGACGACACACATTCATCTGAAGATTCCCTGATGGCTCCCACAGTCTCCTTCTTCATTGAGCCAGTTGGTTCATTACATTTAATACTTTTAATAATGGATTGATTTTGATTTATATCGGTAAAAATTTGATCCAATATCTCAATATCATCAGAACTATCATCTTCGATCTTAATAAGTTCATCGGCAGATTCTCTAGATCTACCACAAACAAATCTTCTAACCGACTTACTAACAGAAGGTGTTCTTTTATTCTCATCTAATCTTCCGTCTAAATTAGAAACACCATTAACAATTGATTTTCTGAAACTTGGATAGTTCATGGTTACAGTATCTGATTCGGAGTCCTCAATTTTTATAACTAAATTGTCTGATTTTCGAGGACATTTATTAACTGCCTTAGTAAGAAGTTGGCTAAACGACTGACCAAATTTATCCTTTGATTTCGAAGCCTCTTCAGATATACACGCTTTTTCTTTATTACCAGATGTTGAAGGTCTACTAATACTTATTACTTCTTGCTCGGAGTCTTCAACTTGTATAATTTGGCCCGTTTGTTCCAAATCACACAAAGATGATACCCTGGTTTCGTTGGTAATATCAACTAATTTAGTTGTTTGTACATTATTAGCATTTGTTAACTGATTACATAGTGAATAATTATGATTTGTTGATTGATTAAGTGTCTTAATTATTGACGCAACTGCATCAGGTATTATCTTGTCACCTTTCGCTTCATTTATGCTATTTAAGGATTTTCCAACTCTTGATTCACTGTTGGGAGTACAATTATTCTTCTCACCAGCTTGGTAACCTACAAAAGGAGAACAAACATTATAATCAATAGATAACCGATGCACAGGATTTTGGAACAAAATCCTTAAAGGGCTTTTCAAAACTAAAAAAAAACTGGGTCACCTTAAATTCCCCTAACAATATTTCAAATTTATCTCCCTTTAGGAAGCCGATATAGTGAACAAATGTACAAGAAACCATCCAAACAATTAATGACTAAAATAATCGAGTCATCATCGAAAGATTATAATCTCAATTTATTCTTACGAAACACCAAAAATGCATGGGTTCAATCCAAAATAGGCGCTCCGCTTCCCTGGTCTCACCAGCTCAGAAAAGGTCCCGTCCCTTGTGTATTGGTCGATGTTTTGTATTATTTCTTATTATATATATTTTCGTCATATATTTTCATTATATGAGTTATACTTTTTAATGTTTTTTGAAAAAATTTTAGAAAAATATATATGTCCGCCATTAAATGTCAGAGTGAGTAAAAACTAAGATGATTTCAGGGCATAATGATAAGTTCATAGTGTCTAATTAGTGGATTAGTTTTTACTTAGAAAATAATGTAAAAAATCACAGAAAAAAAATTTGTCACGAAAATCACAATTTTGACGAATTTTGACACCTATAAAACTTCAATGGCCCGGCGGCACCTGTTAATCACCTCCAATCGGGCTGAAATTTTTATGGAATTTTTTGTTCATACATTCAAACAAAATTAGAGGTTGGGACCAAAGAAAAAAGAATGTTTTTTTTAAGGGCCAACCTAATATTTTCTACCAAAAATAGGCTTTTTGCAATGTTCTCAACGTTGCAAGGGTGGAAACTCATACTTAAATTTTCAAATACGCACACTAACACACTTGTTAGAATCAGAAGGCACACTTATAAATCGGAATCGATTTCCCCTTACTCTTCCTTCCACTTTCCTCATTCGAACAACCTCATACTTAAAAGTTTCTTATGGTTCACAAATATCTAAGCACAATCATACTCGTATGATAGAATTTAAATTCTACAGCATTCTTTGTATCTAAACGTTTTCTGTTAAAATATTTAGCTATTTCATAAATTAAAAAAATCAACACTTAACAGTAACAGATACAGAACTAAACTGAATAAAACAACCAACACCAAATTTTACAAAATGAAATGCTTCTTAATAATTGTAAAACACAATAACTATTTAATTATTATTATAAATAATTTATAATATCTAAAAATTACAGGTTTTTATTATAATACATATTCAGGAATTGTTTTTTTTTTCTTTTTACTTTAAATACATTTGTTAATAAAATAATTTAATAATACATTTGTTCATAAATATACAAAAGCAATGAACAGAATGTTAGATTATAGGTTGTGATTAATTTGTTATTAATAATATATTATTGATATAAATAATAGTAATAGATGGGTGAAAATTCATTCTCTCCTATTGATAAAAATAAAAACTTTTTATCTCAATACTGTCGGTTATAGAATAAATAAAACTGTTCTCTTAATGTTAAAAAGACTGTTATAGAATGAATTAAACAATTCTTTATTTTATCAATTACTGTTGTATAGTAAATAAAACTTTTATGTCTCAACAATGACTGTTATAGAATAAATAAAAATGTTCTATATTTTAACAATGACTGATATAGAATAAATAAAACCGTTCTTTCTCATAATAATGGCTGATATAGAATAAATAAAACAGTTCTTTATCTTAACAATGACTGTTATAGAATTAATAAAACCGTTCTTTATCTCAACAATGACTGTTATAGAATATTAATCCGTCCCATCCTTCCGTAATACGAGGTATTGTTTACTTATTAATCCGTCCCATCATTCCGTAATACGTGGTTTTGTTTACTTATTAATCCATCCCATCCTTCCGTAATACGTGGTTTTGTTTACTTATTAATCCATCCCATCCTTCCGTAATACGTGGTTTTGTTTACTTATTAATCCATCCCATCCTTCCGTAATACGTGGTTTTGTTTACTTATTAGTCCGTCCCATCTTCCGTAATACGTGGTTTTGTTATCCATCATATCCTGCCGTAATACGTGGTTTTGTTTACTTATTAATCCATCCCATCCTTCCGTAATACGTGGTTTTGTTTACTTATTAATCCATCCCTTCCTTCCGTAATACGTGGTTTTGTTTACTTATCAATCCATCCCATCCTTCCGTAATACGTGGTTATGTTTACTTATTAATCCGTCCCATCCTTCCGTAATACGTGATTTTGTTTACTTATTAATCCGTCTTACCCTTCCGTAATACGTGGTTTTGTCTTACCCTACCGTAATACGTGGTTTTGTTTACTTATTACTCAAGAGTACTATTGTCCAATTATTTAATACATTTATTTATTCATTTATTTACATATTAATGGATTTCCCAACTATCATTATGTGGTTATGTTTACATATTACTTACTAGTTCTTTCCCATCATTTAATACTATTTATTTATTTTATTTTATAATTATTATTATTATTCTATATTTAATTTTATTTATTTATTCATTCATTAATATATCGAGATTTTCCCATTATCATTATGCTATGTTATCTTTATGGTAATGTTTAAATATTACTAACTAGTTCTCCCCATCATTCATTACTATTTATTTATTAATTCATTTAATAACATATCAAGGGATATTTCAATTATCATTATGTGATTATTTTTTTACTTATTACTCATATTCTTTCCCATCATTAAGTATTATGCTATGTTTACATATACTCATTATTCTTTCCCACTATTAAGTATTATGTGGCTATGTTTACATATTACTCATTATTCCTTTCCCCTATAAGTATTATGTGTTATTTTAACTTATAAATTGTTCTGTCCCCTCATGGGGTATTTTGTGGGTATGTTTACTTATTTCTTACTAGTTCTGTTTTATTATTCGAAATTATGCGTTTAAAATTTAATTTCATTTAGTAATTATTACACAGTAACTGCTAAGCCAGATTTGAAGAAAAATAAATATTTAAAAAGTACATTTTTAATGTTAAATAAAATTTATCATTCAATATTATGTATTTATTTCTTAACTTATAATTAATCATTTCAACATACCTCATTGTAACATATCTTAAAAAGCTAATAAAAAGGTTACAAGCTCATTTCTATAAAAGCTTAGTCACAAGACATCACAGAGATTATCTAATAAAGCATTTTAAGCATAAAGTTTTTCCAGTTATCAAAATTAGAATTTTAAGATAAGAAAACTAATATCAGTAAAATAGAGTAGAAAAAATGAAAATAACAGACCAAGATGAAGTAAAAACACTGATAGTGCCATCGGGAATCATGTATAAACGCCATTGGCAAACTGAATACTAAAGATATTAGTTAGTTAATTCCTTCTCTACTAGAATGCGTCACTAGCAAATCCATATTTTTTGTGTTAAAACTTTTTACCTTATTTACCTTTATTATGATTAGCTCCAGGTTTTGATTGAAACCCAATTAGATTTTATTATTGGTTAGTATAAGCCGACCAATAGAATCACTTTTTGAACGAACATAAGCGATTTCTTATAGTTCAGAAGATCGGGACGGCGCGAATGTTAGTGTTTGTTTGTACGCGTCGCGATAACTGTGGTAAAAATGGACCGATTTTGAGCAATATTTGTATACATGTAGAATGATGAACTATGTATCAGAAATTTATAGTTTAAGGTAATATTCCCAAAAATAATTTTGAAATGGCGGACCAAAATACAGCGGCGGACAAAATAGAGTTGTATACAGTTTTAAAGCTCATAAAGAGTTGAAAAAAAGAAAATATATGTTCTATTCTCAAAATTAAAAAAAAATGCGGAAACATAATGAAATTGAAAAAAATAAGGTTAAAAGGAATTACTCGAGTAATATATAGTTGAAAACAAAAAATGTTATGTACCAAATTTAAAAAAATTCAACATGGCAGCCATAATTTTACACAATAATTAGTTTTTTACTAATTATACAAGAATTTAAAAGATAAATATCAATTGTAATGTACTTAAGATACTAAGCGAGCCCTTTTTTACTGTGTAAAATTCTAAATAGACGCACTCTAGAGAGCGAAACGAGCCTTCATTATCCATACATGATTCACTATGACAAAATGAGCCATTCTACTATGTTGAACCATTACTATATACAATCTAACGACCGAAGCGAGCCTCTTTGTAATATGTTACATACACGCGATCAAGCGAAATATAAAATTTTTAGTAAGTAAATTTATAACCATACGCAATTTAGCGAGCGAAGCGAGTCCTATTTTTTTATGCAGAATTATTAATACAAGCAATCCAGCAAACGAAGCGAGCCATTTTTACAATGTATTATTATAAATATACGCAATCTAGCGAGCGAAGCAAGCCTTTTTTCTATGTTTCTTAAAAAATATACGCAATCTATAACTATGATGCAATCTATTACTCGTTTATAAGAACGCTTTACAAATTCTATAATCCCTAGATCGGTGAAAGATAAAAAATTGAACAGAAGAGAAGCTAAGATCAAATTAACAAATTATATATTATGCATCCTATGGTTGTTGAATTTATTTTAGGACAAATTTAAACAATGATGTATCTTGGCTAGATTATTTTTTAAGCTAAATTAATCGAGGCTGCTATATTTTGTTTCTGGTCAATTAATTAGTTCCGTGTCTGTTTTGCTTATATTTTGATAAAAGAAACTAAATTTAAACATTGTCATTTACTCCCAGCATGGGAACACTTATTATTTCAATTCCTAACTGAAACAAGTGTTAGGAGCTCTTATTTGGGATGGCAACAGCTTATTTAGTTGATAGACGGTTTGCTAACGTTGAGAGACGGATCCCTAACGTTGACAGACGTACCACCACTATCGACAGACGGTTCGCCACTATCCACAGACGGTTCACCACTATAGACAGACGGTTCGTCACTATCGACAGACGGTTCACCACTATCCAAAGACGGTTCACCACTATCGACAGACGGACCGCCACTGTCGACAGACGATTCGCCACTATTAACAGACAGTTCCCCACTATCAACAGACAGTTCGCCACTATCAACAGACAGTTCGCCAGTGTGGACATAATCACACCAAATGCTTTAATCGATAACCTAGCGATATCGCCACCAAGCCAACTACATCCTACTAACTAACTTAATATAATTACAATTTATTTTATAATAATAACTTTTTGTTATAATAAATAATTTATTCATACATTATAATTTATTTCATATTGATTTATATATTTTGTTATCTATCAAGCAATCTAAGATATATTTTAAATACAAAATAAACTAAACGTGAAAAGATGGCCAAACAATTTAAAATTACATAAGAATAACCTTCAATAAATATGGTATACTATTGACTATTAGTGAATTTCCGTAAGAAAAAATCAATAATGGGATATTTTATTTTATGATTTATATTAAAGCATACAGGGTAAAATATTGTAGATGCGGTAACATCAAATATTAGAAATACGGTTAACAATTACTAAAAACTCAAAATTTAAACCTAAAAAAAGTCTGTAAATATTTAAAGAGACCATTTTTTAAGGTGTAGATCTAGAGTTTTGAAATTGTTACAAAAAAGTCAATCCCAGTATTTAAACCCCATAAAGTTTAAACTTACCAAAGTTTGTTTGGTAACACTCACTTAAATATGGTTATTTTTCAACAATTTTTAGTTACTTTAAGCAATTAAATTGGAGCGTACTATAATATAGATAGTTTGGAACTACGTTAAATCCAAAAACTAACAATGGATATTTTTTTTTTACAAAGCTATTGAAAGACGTACATCTGAGATTGACGTTAAAAAACAAAATTTTGGTTAACCAAAAGAAAAAAAAATGAAGAATGAAGGAAATGCGAAAACCTTTTACTGACAGGTAAAGAGGTCACTCTATATATAATATATATATATATATATATATATATATATATATATATATATATATATATATATATATATATATATATATATATATATATAATATATATATATATATTATATATATTATATATATATATATATATATATATATATATATATATATATATATATATATATATATATATATATATATAAGTTTCTCTTGGCCTGTTTGAAGGGTGTAGACGCACTCGAAAAGCTTGCAAGTGAGTTTTATTACTTTAAATGTCGTACTATTTAGTTTTCATCTTTAATTTAGTTGTTATATATATATATATATATATATATATATATATATATTATATATATATATATATATATATATATATTATTTTTTAATAATTGAAAATTTTAACATGCTCAATTCTAATGTGGACTCATATATATCTTTAAATAAGACATACATTATTTTCCGTGTAAGCCTAAATTACAATTTCTGTAACCCAAGATCCATGCGCTATTTATTGAAGGTTACAATACCAAAAACTACATCAACTTATTACAAAAATCTTACTTTACATTATATAATTTAATATTTTATATTTAATATATAAATAAAAAAATAAAAAACCAAAATCAAAAAAAAACAAAACAAAACTATAAAAATCTAACTAAATAAATTTCTACGAGATTACTAAGTAAATAAATATAAAAAATATAAAACTTATTTCGTAAGAAAAACTGGTCACAATTTGATAAGCAGTTTAATCATGGTAATGAATAATTAATATTAAAAGAATCAAAGTTGGATTTGAGTCAAAATTAAAGTATTTTGATATTTTGACTTTGAGAAAAATTTTGTATGATGACACTTTTGAGCATATCTTTAAATGTTTACTAATATGTTTAGTAAAAAAAAAAAAAATTTTGATATATACTTTTATTAGAATTGCGATGGTAGGCCTTGATTAGTACGAACAAAATTAGTTTTTATAATCCATGCCAACATTCACAATTTTTTTATATTTATAAAATATTAATAATAACCACAAGTTAAAATTTTAATACGTATCATAATTTTAATATAATAGACCTGGATTACTGAGGTCAAAATTACTTTTGCCAATAAAAAATTTAAGGATAAATTTAAGGTCGGTCAAAACTTATGTTGAAATTCAAGGCCACCCTTGAATTTCATCTAATTGATATCAGATTTAAATATTTTTAATTGTTTTAGTTGTATTTTTAACCATAAAAATAATAAGCCTATATATTGCCAAATATAGGTAATTGAAAATCAAAGTTAAAATGTCAAAATATTGAAGTTTTGACTCGTTACTATTACTTTAATCTCTAAGACCATAGTAGTTATAGTGGTAGTGATAGTATGGTAATTCTAGACCATGGTAGTCACAATAAAAAATCGTGAAAAGGGTAAGGGCTAAAATAATTATAAAAAAGCCCTACATATCGAAACTAGTTATAGATCTAGTTCCCATTTGATAACCAAAAGGCCAAGTATTTCGTATAATACGATACTTTTAATTAAAAATACAAACAGTAATAATTGCAATAATAATAATAATTAAAAAAAAGAACAATAATAGTAATAAAAAAAATCTACATAAGGAACACAACTAAATAAAGTAGGAACAGAAAAGACAAAGTATAAAAATAAATAATTACAAAAATGTGATAATGTTAAAAAGGTTGTAATGCCCTAATAACTAAGGTGGGTGCGTTCGAAAATACAACGAGTCAGTTATTATGCTTTTACGGGTCGAGTAGTATTGGGGACACTTTAGCCAGACTTCTATTTATTCAAGGTCACATTTCGTTACATTACCTACAACTACAACACAGCATTTAACAAAGAAACATAAGAGCAAACATCAAGCAAAAACCTTTACATTGCTATTTCTCAATCATTCAAATTTCTCCATAAGTTATACTTAAGTAAATAAATAAGTTATACTTAAATAAATTTACTATTCTACAAATAAAATGTAGTCAAATATAAATATATTCTGTTCTAAGCCATATAATTATTTATTTAGAGAGACAATCTTGTATTTAATTTCGATTTTATTTCACACAAGATTTATTTCAAATTTTACAGGTTTTAATAGAATTGTTTAATAAAAAAAATGTTTTCATAAGATACCTTATAATTATGGTCTATCTTCTTATTTTAAACCCAAAACGTCGTGATCGTTTTGTATAGGGTAAAAAATATAGCAATTAATTAGATCTGGCTACCATGCTTACAACTAAATAAATACTCGACATAATAGATTACAATGAATTTAAAAAAAATTGAATTTATCAATTCAAAAGATTTTTAAGTATGACAAAAAATTACCACAACTAACTCTTTAGAATTATCGAACGCTCACTAATGTGGTTGAATACAAAGATTATATAAGTGAATATACCAGGAACCATACCGATGTTTAGGACCAAAGTGGTTATTAAAATAACTTATTCTAAAAAACGACCCACTAAAGCCCTTTAAATATAAATCTAAGCAAGTTTTAATTTAATAAAAATGAAAAAGAAATAAAACAGGCTTTTGATAAGTAATAAATTTTGGCATTCAAATGAGAAAGAAGCAACGTGATTGGTACTCAAAATACAATAATTTTTATGGATTAATCAAATAGCAGCTTTAACAGATTTCAAAATTAATGAACAAGAAAAACAAATCAAAATCAAATAGTTCAATGAAAAACATACATCAAGAGTTTCGATTAACAGTATAAAGAAACCTTCGAATTAAAGAACTTTTCAAATTAAGAGCGCACTTTCCCTAAATATAGTAATTTTGTTACCACCGTTGGTAACTTACAACAAAAAATTTTAAGCAGGCAATAACGTAGTGTTTAAAACTAAAACTTTAAATATCACTGTATTCTATTTAATTTCAATTATAACCATGTGTAAACAAATCGTTTTGTTTTTACTAATACATTGAGCAATTTGCTTATATCGTGACAGTATGCAACTTGCATAAACGAGTAATATGACAAACTGATGAATGACAACAACCATGGGGCCGCGAAGCAGCAAAAGGGAGGAGACGTTTGTGGGAGACCACGAAGAAGCCTGAAGACCAGTTTAAGCTAATAATGGTTGCTTGGTTGTTTTTTAAGCTAATAATAGTTGCTTGGTTAATATAAATAACTGCTCTGTGGAGTAATCCAAGAATAGATAAATAAATAATCTCTCCACTAAATAGTGTGATGATAAGTTTACTAGAGAGTTAACTTTCTGCCGCATCCGGCCATCGTCAGTCATTCTCTGGAGTGCTAAGAACGATCGTTAGTAACGATCACTTTTCAATTTTTAGAGTGCACTACAAACATCGGAAGATGATCGTTACCAACGATCGTTCTTACCACTCCAGATAATGACTGATGATGGCCGGATGCGGCAGAAAGTTAACTCTCTAGTAAATTTATTATCATACTATTTAGTGGAGAGACTATTTATTTATCTATTATGGTTGCTTGGTTGTTTTTTGTGATTTACAAACAAAAATCTAAAATGTAAATTACATTTTGTTATGCAATGTATAATTAAATGTAAATTAAATATTAGAAAAAGTTTATTCACGTTTTAGACAATATCCTCTACCGAGTTATATTATGACTCTACCGTCTCATAAAAAGTAAAATGAACCAGTTTTTGAATACCTCTCATGTAAAGCTGAATTATTTCTCGATTTAGAATGCCAAAAAAATGTAGGGAAATTTTAAACAATGGTTGATTAAATTATAAAAATACGTAAATTTTTTCCTAGAGAAAAGACGATGGTCAAAATTAAAAGTTTTGGGTCAAAGTATCTTAGGATAATACTTAAATTTTAATAAAAAAAAATAAATGCAAAACTGTACTGTATAAGTCTCACACAAACATAATTTTATTTTAAAAATCAGTTGTCAGTCAAATTAATTCAGTGACATCGAACAATTTATTGTTCGACATTTTTAACAATTTGTTGACTTTTGTTCACAACATTGTCTACATCTATCGAAGGGATTTAGTTAAATATTGATCGTCGTCGACACTAGTAAGGCAAAGTAAGCGATGTTTTATCAAAGCTGTAAACGTGACTTTATGATGTTTTTTTAAAACCTGTAAAGGCAACGTTATGCAATGTTATAAGAAAACTGTATAGGCAAATGCAACGTTATAGAAAACTGTATAGGTTATGCAATTTATAAGAAAACTGTATAGGCAAAGTTATGCAATGTTATAAGAAAACTGTATAGGCAAATTATAAGTTATAGGCAAAGTTTTATAAGAAAACTGTATAGGCAACAATGTTATAAGAAAACTGTATAGGCAAAGTTATGCAATATTATAAGAAAACTGTATAGGCAAAGTTATGCAACGTTATAAGAAAACTGTATAGGCAAAGTTATGCAATGTTATAAGAAAACTGTATAGGCAAAGTTATGCAATGTTATAAGAAAAACTGTATAGGCAAAGTTATGCAATATTATAAGAAAACTGTATAGGCAAAGTTATGCAATGTTATAAGAAAACTGTATAGGCAAAGGAATGACCTTTTTTTTAAACTGAAAAGGGAAAAGTTATGCAACGATTTAAAAAAAACTGTAGGTCAAAGTTATGGAATGTTTTATCAAAACAATATAGGCAAAGTTCTCCAATGATTTTTAAAAAAAAAACTGTAAAGGCAAAGTTATGTAATGTTATAAGAAAACCGCATAGGCAAAGTTATGCAATATTTATTAAAACTATATAGGCAAAGTTATGCAATAATTTAAAGAAAACTGTAAAGGCAAAGTTATGCAATATAATAAGAAAACTGTATAGGCAAAGGTATGGCATTTTTTTAAACTGTAAAGGGGAAAGTTATGCAATGTTTTATTAAAACAATGTTGTAGGCAAAGTTGTGCAATGTTTTATTAAAACTATGTAGGCAAAGTTACGCAATGTTTTAACAAAACTGTAAAAGTAAATTTATGCAATGCTTTATAAAAATTGTACAGAAATAAATATACGATGTTTTAGGAATATAAAACCATCTTGATTATTTGATTGGACTTGAACTTCGGTTGAGAAGTGACTTTATCTTTTCTCACTCAGTATCAAGGTCAGACATAGTACTTACGATATAAATAGACTCACTTCTCCTCTTCTATGACTTGTCAACAGTTTTGCATGATTTGTTTAAAGAGCTTTGCCAATAAAGTTTTGTTCGTAGGTTTGCACTTAGAATGACCTCTGATTAGGTTGGAAGAGCTTTGCAAATAAATGCTTGTTTGTTAGGTTTTGCACTGATAAAGGTGTCTAGTTAAAGTAGAAGCGCTTTGCCAATGAATGTTTGTTTCGTGAAGAGACTTACTTTCTTTTAATTATTTAAGTTAAGTAAATTCAAAATAAAAAAGAGAAAGGGGTCATAGATAAAATAAGGATTTAATTAGATTATATATAAATTAAAACTTGTGTTATTCCTGAGGTAAGTGTAGAATAAGCTTTTTAATATCACCACGTTCGACCATCTTGCCATGAATGGTACCGACATGGACTTTGACATTTTGTATTATAGACGCTTTATGGTCGCAGTATGGACATTGGTAGAGTTTTCCACACTCCCATTTCTTGTGGTAAACCATGGATCCTCTCGCTTTAAATTTTCTTCCACAAGTGCATCGATACTTTTGCGTTGACGCGTCGTAGGATTCGTCATCTTCCGAGAACTCTTCTTTTGGTGATTTTGGGCCGTAGAGTTGATGGTTGCTGAGCGCCGTAAGTTGCATTTTACTGAACAAAGTTTCGCGGGAATGCTGAATAAAATGCATCATATCGACTTTCTCAGAATCTCCTCCATCTAAAAAAAAGGAAAACATAATGTTAGCTTACGTTCCAAACTATAAGCTATACAAACTATAGCACTTATATTTTTTTGCTCTTGATTATTCAAAAGCAAAACTTAAGACGTATAGAATGAATTAAAATTAAAAGAAACGTTTTTTTCTAGAACCGTGGAATAGTAGACAAGAAACACCAACAAGGACTATGTATCAGTCAATGGACAAGCTTGAACAAACCACAAATCGACGGAACTACGGCATTGCTCATATTTCTCTAAATGCTAACTTTGTAAATAAATATATTTTTAAGGAACCCATGTTGTTTACTAACATAAGAGCGTTGCATTTTAAAATCTAGCTTAGAAATTTCTAAGAGAGCATGACTCCGATTCTTCGCAAAACAGCATTTTTAAAATTATTGTCTAACGGAGGAAGATCTCCAATAGACATGGAAAATAATCCGTGATAAATGTAACCACTACTGATGACAGAGAGCTCTAAAGTTTTGCATATCGTTTTTTGCCTTTAAAATTTCCTATTTCAAGAAATTAGAAAGAGCTGGTTCTGTAAATAAATATTAAAATTTGGAGACAGCAATCCAAATCAATGTTTAAAAGGCGAAATTCGACTCGAGTCGACAATTTCTAAGAGTTAAGATTTATACTTTCCTGTAAGTAACCTTTTACGTGAAAGTTTGTGACAATGGTGAAATATGAGTAAAATAAATTAGTCGAAATTTATTGTGAATGATATTTACAATTAACGACTATTGGGGAGCAGGATTCGTGACTCCGAATCCTGAAAAAGACGGAGTTTGGCTTCCCCCAGGTAGATAAGTTTCAGACAAGGCCTTTATGTAACTAATAATTGTAGCGAAACAAAACACATATAAATCGCAAGGTATCCACAATAATTAAAAAAACAATTTAACTCAAAAGAAAAACTGTAATTCACAAAAATTACATCAATAAATATTTTTTAAATTCTACATTTAATTTAAACAAAAAATAATAATTTTTTATAAATTTTAATTAATAACTTTTAAGGCACATAACACATTTTAGAATATAAAGCGAATTTTATTTTTAACAATTTAACACCAACTATTTGAAAAAAGTATTACTTGATATTAATTGAAAACTCTAAAAAAAATTATTTTAATAAAAATAAAATGTTTAATTTATTTTAATGTTACAAATTTAGCACCATATAATTTTTTCTAACAGAAGGAAGGCACTATTTAAGAATTTTGTACGTTACTTTATGTTTATAAAAAAATTGACATGCGTAGTACAAGTATTACTAATTTTGTTATAATCATATGAGACTTTTTAAAGTTTTATATGTTACAATTATTAAATTTCAAACGTTGCTTCATAAATCATAGAGATATATACTAAAGGGGGCATAGCCTATCTTAAAACATTGAGAGGCTTGAAATACCATTTTGGGGCTCTCAGGGGCTCTGTGTAACTTCATTGAAACCTCCTTCAAAAAGTGAGTTGAGGTTAAAATAAATTAATCGATTTCGGCTTCCCGCACAATGTTTGTGTTTTGATTTTTTTAAGTTCTTCTATATAAGTTATTGTAATTTGGTACTGATTGTTTGATTATATTTACAAGCGAATGTGGTAGGGTTACTTTTTCGATGTCCCATAATTCAACCTAAAGGCCCCTCTAGTAATACATCTCTATGTCATAAATTGTCATTAATACGTATCAAAAGTTTAGTACTTTATGTAACAGAAATTTACTTCTTTCACACTCAGGGTTTAACACCGTGTCCAACCCCCCCCCCACATTTATTGTGTCAACAGGGTTCAACACTGAAACTCTCTAAACTGAAGGTTAGAAAAAATTGGGAATGAACCCTGTGTTCAACTCCTTTCGCGTGAACAGTTGTGGTTAAACATCGAAAGGGGTCGAACACGGAGTCCCCCGCCCAACCCCTCTGTGCGAACGAAGTAACTGTTTATATGATGAGTTAACTTTAAATAGTATGTTATGCTACTGGGCAGAAAAATAAAATTTAGCAGACGACTAATATGAATCAGTCAGAAGGCGAGGGAAGGATATGGATATAACCATATCGGCGCAAGCCGAGGCTCGCAATTAACCAAGGATGTTGAATAAAGGGGATGACGCATTAAGGAACATTTCTGACCCCATGGAAGTTTATGAGGTAGAGAAATAGGAGCAAACTTACCTCCCCTTAGGTTATAAGTTTGCCTCTAAATTTTAAGACCTGCGCTGTTATAAGGATCATAAGCATGCGCAGTTCATACCAAGCATGTGCAGTTGGTTTTTGACGTGTGTTTCGTGTTGCATTCATCTCTATGTTTTGATTTTCGATGGGGTCACTTTGTTGAATGGCAATTCGACTTAGTGCGTCATCCCCTTTATTCAACATCCTTGCAATTAACTCATTTGACTGACAAATAGTAAAATGCTTACAGAGGCGGAGCCGATGCAGGCAATTGCTGGCACGAGTCAGCAATGTTTCCATTGCTGCATAGTACCATACTATGTTACTATGCTGTATACTTACTATACTACTATACTAATACTATACTACTTTCTATACTGTTGTATACTTACAGCAGTAATGTAACAAAACGAGTATTATTATTTAAAATTATTAATTTTAACCCATGATGACAAAACATTTAGATTATTAATAATGAATTATTATTAAAAATTTTGAGTTAAATAAATAATAGAAAAGAAAATGTAATTTAAATACTTGCTACGAGATTTTAGAGGCAGTAAATAATGCTTGGAAAAGGTTACAACCTTAGAATAATTTAACGTTTCATAAGTTAAACAATTTTATAGGGACCTCTATTTTAAATATTCAAGCTTTATAGGAGGAATAGGTCCTAATTAATACAAAAAAACTAATTTTGCCGAGCTTTCCATATAATTTAATCTTTTTCAAGGCTCAACATATTAAATAATAACAAAAACAGTTACATGGTGGTTAACACTGAGTTATTATTTAATATGTTAAGCCTTGAAAAAGATTAAATTATATCGAAAGCTCGGCAAAATTAGTTTTTTTGTATTAATTAGGACCTTTTCCTCCTCAAAAGCTTGAATATGTTTCATAAGTTCTTAACTTTTAATTTTTTATAATCAGGTTTATATATTACTTATTCAATTAATTCTGCCAAAGGTAGATAAAAGTTTTTAGTGAAATATGTTACTCATTTTATATTATTTAACGTTTCTTATGTTCTCAACTTTTAATTTTTTATGATTAGATCCATATATTATTTTTCAATTAATTCTGCCGTAGGTAGATAAAAGTTTTTTTTTAAAAAATATGTTATTTATTTTATATAATTTAACGTTTCTTAAGTTTTTAACTTTTAATTTTTTAGACTTATTATGTTTACGTTCATTTATTGTCAATAAATTATTTATTAAATAAAAGAGTAGCAAGATTTAATCAATTTAACCCACGTTAGGTAGCGATACATTTTATTATAATTACACCTATTTAAGAACAATAATTAATAATTTTATAATAACAAACATTAATAGGAAGCACAACAATAATATATTAAATAAAATTAAAATAAAACATAAATACAAAGGCAATAATAGTCCAGAGCCCAGGGGTGTTTTGTTAATAAAAGTGTAATGGCTGGAACCGGTCTCAATTTTTCGTAAATACCTTCCTGAACAAGGATCTGCAATTCTGCCGACTCGTATCGATGGGTGTCTCAGGCAGAACGCATTTTAGGGGTCAAAGGTTCTGCTGGGACACCTCCGATACGAGTCGGCAGAATTGCAGATCTTGTTCAGGAAGGTATTTACGAAAAATTGAGACCGGTTCCAACCATTACACTGTTTGTTAACTTGGGTGGTAAATTTGACCTGTAAAGTGCGTTCTGCCTGGGACACCCATCCGATACGAGTCGGCAGAATTGCAGATCCTTGTTCAGGAAGGTATTTACGAAAAATTAAGACCGGTTCCAGCCATTACACTTTTTATTAACAAAACACCCCTGGGCTCTTGGTCTATAATAAAGGAACTTAAAAAAGAAAAAAAGGAAAAATAGTAAGTCCTAAAACGTTTAATACGTAACGGAACAATTAATTCATTAATCAACAATAAATTTTATCAGAAACTAAATGTTTTTCGGCTAATTTATTTTTTTAACAAAATTGATACAAATTTTCAAAATTCAAAAAGACTAACGAAATTTAAACAATTCTTTTGCAATTTCAACTATATTGAGACAGATTTGTAAAATGGTCAAGAATAATAACATTTATTTATTTATTTTTAATTAATTGCACAATAAGGTAGTTAGCTTTTCTTATGTCATTAATAACAAAAGGATTAAGGCTCAATAGCAACATCACGTCATAGCAACAGGTGTAGTAAAGGTTTTGTCGATTTATGTAAAGTACATCGAACGATCTCTTAAAAAACGTGTACAAGTCATTCAATAAAAGGCCAACTAATGCTGACAATGGCTTGAAACTTGGTCTTAAGCATGACCAAATGCGAATCAATCAAAACATTCTTCCGTAATTTATAAATTTTCGAAATCTTTGCTTAGTAATTAATGCTGGTTAATGGCGTCATAAAAAAATATTCCCGGATGGCACAACTAGGCATACACATTACACATTAACTTTTTAAACTAAGTTTTAACTCTCTAGCATAAATACACTGGGAGCTACGATGATAACAGACACACAAACTCAAATATATAGAGAGACACGACATTGTGATAACACTCGGAAGTCTTAAACGCCTGAAACGGATAAATCAGGTGAAGTCCGGTTTCGGATTCTTTTTGCAAACACAATACTTTTCCTATATACCTACGTTTTAAATTAGGAAACGTAAAAACGATTAAGTTGAAAACCAAAATCACACTGAGTATTTTTGTATATTTTAACAGCCAATCCACAAGGCGAATTGGAAGCAATGAGAACGACACAACAACGCGGATCCGAAGCAATGAGAACGACACAACAACGCGGATTGGAAGCAATGAGAACGACACAACAACGCGGATTGGAAGCAATGAGAACGACACAACAACGCGGATTGGAACACATTTGCGGAAGATAGTTACAGTCACATAAAATTAGAAAACTTAAAATTCCAATAACTGGGATATTATCAAAATGAAGTATCCCACAGACTATAGACTATCTATTATCGTTACTGATTTTAGTTTTATGTTTTGATAAAATTTCATTTAGTTGGTCAGGAATAAGGTGAGCAACGTGAAGATGAGCTTCTAAAGCTGGGCGGGAGGGAGCACAAAAGCTACACTGGGAGCAGTTAAAAGGAGCTTTAGTAGCGATGCGTTCCGCAATCGTCAGGGGGAACTGAAGCTCGTGCTTACGATAAATATGAGTCTTTAAATTTGATTTCTGGCTTGTTTGGAACGGACATTGGGGACAGACGTACAGCTGTCCACACTCCCAACGTTTATGGTAGGCGAGATTCTTCGAATGTGTATAGCGTCGACCACAGTCACACACGAAGGCGAGTTTTGGTACTGAAAACATAAAACAGAGTCAATATTAATTTTAAGACCACTGGCTCTTCAGTAATACAATATGTAACTTCTTTAGATGTCCTTCTTTAATTTTTTACATCCCTCCTATAACTTCATTACATAGTTACTCCCTTATGAGCTCCTTCAGTTTGCCACACCCCTGTAACTTCTTTAGATAGTTACTGCTCTATGTTCTTCTTTAATTTGTAACACTACTGTAACTTCTTTAGATAGATACTTACAGCAAATTAAAGCTGGTAATTGGCGAGTAACCATCTAAAAAAGTTACCGAGGTAAAACCTTATGACCTCCTTTAGTTTGCTACACCTCTGTAACTTCTTTAGATATTTATTCCTCTATTTTTTACAGCACTGTAAATTCTTTAGATAGTTACTCCTCTATGATCTTCTTTAATTTGTTACACGTCTGTAACTACTTTAAATAGATTATGACCTCCTCCAATTTGCTACACCCAGACTAATACTTAGAGGGAGGATACAACAGGTCTTATCATTCCCTGGGTAGCTAGGTGCCATAACTGTACAATAATGACAAAGAGACTAATACTTAAAGGAGGATACAACAGCTCTTATCATTCTTGGGTAGCTAGGTGCCATAACTGTACAATGGTACAAAGAGACTTATACTTAGAGGGAGAATACAACAGCTCTTATCATTCCCTGGGTAGCTAGGTGCCATAACTGTACAATGGTGACAAAGAGACTAATACTTAGAGGGAGGATACAACAGTTCTTATCATTCCTTGGGTAGCTAGGTGCCATAACTGTACGATGGTGACAAAGAGACTAATAATTAGAGGGAGGGTACAACACCGCTGTAACTTTTTAGACGGTTACTCGCTAATTACCAGCTTCAATTTGCTGGTAACCTTGAAGCGTATTTAAAAAGCTACCCCCGTACGACCTGAAAGATATAGTAGTAAAGATGGTAAAAGAGCGAATTAATAAATTGATTACGCTGTCCATAAAAAATTTCATTCGAAAGAAAAAAAACTGAATTAAAAATTAATTACAAGTGAAAGAATTGTTTAAAGCAATAAAAAGGCATTTAATCCTCCAAATTTTAAAAGCTGAAGCCAACAAAACAAAAAAAATGTTGACTCGAAATTCGTTTCTGGTTAAAAGAATGTAGTTAGAGTATAATAACGATAAATAAAAAAATACATTTCCTGGTGCGACAAAATATAAATCCCCACAGAGCTAACCATAACAGTCAGCTGATTTTCATTTTTTATCCAGCTTTATAAAAACTTATAATCCTGTATTATAAAATAATAGTATATACTTACTTCAACCTCTCTTAGACCAGGAGCAGACTAAAATGTTACTATTTATTAAAACTTTTAATCCTGTAGTATAAAATAATAGTATATACTTACTTCAACCTCTCTTAGACCAGGAGCCAGACCTAAAAAATGTTACTATTTATTAAAACTTTTAATCCTGTAGTATAAAATAATAGTATATACTTACTTCAACCTCTCTTAGACCAGGAGCCAGACCTAAAAAATGTTACTATTTATTAAACTTTTAATCCTGTAGTATAAAATAATAGTATTACCTACAAACCTCTCTTAGTCCAGGTGCCAGACCTAAAAATGTTACTAAATTAAAACTTATAATCCTGTAGTATAAAATAATAGTATATACCTATTTCAACCTCTCTTAGTCCAGGTGCCAGACCTAAAAAAATTTAAATAAGTTGAGCTGTGGAGTCAATCAATAAAAGGAATTGAAAGAAACAGTCTCTCCACTGATTTTAAAGATAATTTATAGGCAGAGCCAGCTTTCAGTTTTAACAAACCATCATCAGTGCCGGCGAGTCGAGAAGAAAGAGTCAAGCAACAGGCATAATTGAGTTGTTCAAAGTGTTGAAACGAACTGTTGTTCGTTTCAACACTTTGAACACTCAATTATGCCTGTTGCTTGACTCTTTTCTTCTCGACTCGCCGGCACTGATGATGGTTTGTTAAACTGAAAGCTGGCTGCCTATAAATTATCTTTAAAATCAGTGGAGAGACTGTTTCTTTCAATTCCTTTTAAAAAATTTAACTCATTTTGTAATAATTAAAATTAAATGTCTCTAAAAATATACTTTAAATTAAGAAGAAAAACATAGTTGCCTATCCAGAAAAGAGCCCTTCACATGATTGCGCATGCTCAAAAATTTTATAAATGGCACAAATTTCAGTTTTCTTGGAATAACTAGAGAAGAATTTTTTTAAGCTGATGCAATTTCCAATGAAACGAGAGTTTAATAATCAAAATCAGATGACTAAAAAGGAAGTTACGGCTCAAAAAGACCAACAAAAAATTAATTTATGTGAAGTCAAGGAATTTTTCAAAAAAATATTGATTTTTTATGGCACTTTTTGGCCATTTAACAAATGTCATAGCTTTAGTTTTAGTAATATGATTTAGATTAAAAAAAAAACACTCGTTTTACACGACATTTTATCTCCTTTAAAAATGTTCTCTTTGTGTGTTTTGTATACGACCTACAGGGAATTACTTGCAAGAAAACTGGAATTTGGGTACTTTTCCAATAAATTGAGCTCGCGCAATCATAAGAAGGACTCCACTCTGAATTGGCAGACTATTGTTTACCTTCATAATTTAAAGTATATTTTCAGAAAAGTTTGGTTTAAAGTAGCACAAAATGAGTCACATTTATGGCCTGGCTCTTTTTCTATCTTAAACATAGTCAAAAAGTTGACGCTCTTTCGGAGGTAAATAAATTTTCTATTTATTCGTCTCAGAATAAATTTATTTAAACAGAAATGATAAAAGGAAGAAAAAAAAACAGTTCATACGAAATATGTCATATATACTTCCAATGAAACAATTACAATGAAAGATCTTTTTAGAGGCTTTTTAAAAATTCATTTAAAATAAACATACATTTTTCAAAATTAAATTGTTACGGGAAGTCCCATAAAATCTTTTTAAGAATTAAAACATTGAACAAAATCACACAAACAGGTTTCAGAGAGCTGTTTTTATTACTTTCTTGAAATTGAAATATCTAGTTGTTAAACCTCTCATTCACACAAGGCTGTGTAACATTATTTTGAACATAGATATTTCAAAGCAAGGAATTTAGGAATTTAGTACAGGAAATTTATACAGATATATATTATGTCCTATACTCTAATAGGAGAATTTAGTACAGAATATATATTATGTCCTATACTTTAATAGGGGAATTGAGTACAGAATATATATTATGTTCTATACTCTAATAGGAGAATTTAGTACAGAATATATATTATGTCCTATACTCTAATAGGAGAATTTAGTACAGAATATATATTATGTCCTATACTTTAATAGGGGAATTGAGTACAGAATATATATTATGTTCTATACTCTAATAGGAGAATTTAGTACAGAATATATATTATGTATAACTCGAATAGGAGAATTTAGTATAAGAATATAAATTATTTCTTACACTTTAATAGGGAATTCAGTATAAAATATAAATTATATTCTATACTTTAATAGGGGAATTTAGTATAGAATATATATTATGTTCTATACTCGAATAGGATAATTTAGTATAGAATATAAATTATATTCTATACTTCTTTAATAGGGGAATTCAGTATAAAATATAAATTATATTCTATACTTTATTAGGGGAATTTAGTACAGAATAAATATTATGTTCTACACTCGAATAGGATAATTTAGTATAGAATATAAATTATATTCTATACTTTAATAGGGAAATTCAGTATAAAATACAAATTATATTCTATACTTTATTAGGGGAATTTAGTACAGAATAAATATTATGTTATATCTCGAATAGGATAATTTAGTATAGAATTAAATTATATTCTATGCTTTAATAGGGGAATTTAGTATAGAATATAAATTATATTTTACTCTTTAATAGGTGAATTGAGAATAAAATATAAATTATATTCTACACTAAATTCCCCTTTATCGTCGGTAGGCCCTTAACATACACTATTTTCTATAAACTATTGACTTATTAAATAAAATTTAATACAAGAAAAACTGTACTTCATTAGATTGGATGACCCTTTTATTTTAATAATCATAAATCACAACATATTAGTTAAAACAATTAGTTAATAAAAAAAGTAAATAGACACAAGTGACTAACGGGTCGCCTAAACCTAAGAAGTGCCAAAAAAACTAACAGAGATGAAAAACCTAATGCAATATAAACAAATCTAGGAGACATTTAATTTTATAATTATTACTAAGAAAGCAAAAACATCGAATAGGAACAGAGATATTTTACTAATTTAAGCTAAGCCCATATGCACAAGTTAAGTTTACTTGAAGGATAAGTTAGGACAAAAGCTAAGAGACCTTAAACAGTTCAGGCTTGATCAAGGGGACTTTAGTTCTATAAAAAGTTTTGAATGATTTTTTCAATTAATATATTTCACATATCATTGTAGGCATCTTCAGAATCTATATCTACAAACTACATTAATAAGCTATTAAAATAAATAAACGAACACAATACATTAATGGAAAGATTAGAAAAAAAAATCACAGCTTAAAAATAATAACTTCATTTTTAATCATTTTTAAGCTGTAATTTTTCTAGTCTTTCCATTAATGTAATGTGTTTGTTTGTTTATTTATTTATTATAATAGTTTATTAATTTAATTTGTATATAAAGACTCTGAAGATGCCTACAATGATGGGTAAAATATATTAATTCAATAAATCATTCAAAACTTTTTTTAAGAACTAAAGTCCTCTTGATCAAGCCTGAGATAGAGTTCTATTATCTTTCCAGTGCTACAAAGAACAAACTACTTAAACAGAGTGCAATATCTTCTTTTATCATTCCTACCTGATAGTAGTCGTAACTGAAACTAAACCCTCAACTTGTGCAACGTGAACATAGCATCATAAGTTATCAAAATAAACTTCACAGAAGTCAAGGTATAAAATAAAATAAAATTAACTAAAAATATTACAGTCTTTTAAATGAAAACAAATTATTTGAGATCGATCAACAAGTTACAAAATTTGTGAAGGCGTTAGCAAAGTTAATTTTAGATTATTTAAAGTATTTTATCAATCGAAAATGTTTAAGTGTAGACAGAGACTCGTGCTTGGTTTTAATCTAAAAGCAACATCATATAGCTGGTAGTAAAGTGACTGGCTTTAGCTCCGGGATTAAAAAAAATATCAAGCTAAGACAACTGTCAACCTTAAGGTCATCATAAAGTCCGAGTTAAAAGAGAATAGCAGGCGATGGGAGAGAAATGGCCATGGCCATGGTTATAAAGAAATAACAAGACATATAGAACGAGAGTAATAATAAATATAAATATAAAATATAAAAATAATATCAATAAAGAACAAGTAATAATAACGAGAGATGGCTTTGGTACCAGAAATAAAATAAATATCAAGGCATAAAGAACAAGTAATAATATAGAGAAATGGCTTTGGTACCAGAAATAAAATAAATATCAAGGCATAAAGAACAAGTAATAAGAAAAAGATGGCTTGGTACCAGCAAAATAAAAAAAGACAAGTATATAAAGAAGAGCTGCTCTGGCTACCAGAAATAAAATAAATATCAAGGCATAAAGAACAAGTAATAATAAAGAAAGCTGGCTCTGGCACAAGAAATTAAATAAATATCAAGGCATAAAGACAAGTATTAATAAAGAGAGCTGGCTCTGGCACAAGAAATAAAATAAATGCCAAGGCATAAAGAACAAGTAATAATAAAGAGAGCTGGCTCTGGTACAAGAAATAAAATAAATATCAAGGCATAAAGAACAAGTAATAACAAAGAGAGCAGGCTTTGGTCAAGAGATTTTAAGAAAAATTCATAAAACACAGTAGACAACGAAGAAAGCTAGCTCTGATCTAAGAATTGAAAGAAAAATCAAAGTATAAAGAAAATAAGACAATAAATAAGGCTGGCTCTGATCCAAGGATTGAAGGAAAAATCCAGAGAAAGCAACAGTCAACCAATGTTTACACGGTTTATAAATTAACTTAAAGGGGATTAAAAAAAAAACAAAATTTCTCGCGTAAACAAAGCTTGAGATAGATTTGACTTGAAATAAATTTAAAAAGTTTTAGAACTAGGAAGGAGGCTTACCGTAAGCTTATAGTCGTGTAAACATTTGGGATTGACTTGAGATGGACTTGAACAACAGACAATCAGAGTTTTTCAATTTTACCGCCAATATTAAATTTTTACTTTTCCTTATTTATACAGTAGTAAAAATTATAGTATTTGCAAAAAAAACCACCGGAATTATCTGTTATAGGTGTTTTAAGGCCTCCTAACTGGTTTCCACAAAATTGTCAGTTTATAAGTATGTGTTTGTGTCTCAATACGACAAGTATATCAATGATTTTTGTTTGATTATAAAAGTAAAGCAGCATTGAGCATGGTCAGTGCTGTATTGGTAACCGCTGAGAATGAAACGGATGCATTTACTATCTGACGACGAGCGAAGCGAGCTCAAAGTAGGAAGGATGAGCGTAGCCAATCCGATGTGATACAGAAAAGTTCCGAGGTACCCCGAACCCGATTTTTTAATTTTACCTACATCAAGAATTTCTAGATATAGATTTCGGATGTGTAAACATGGCTTCAAATAGATTTGACTTGAGATAGACTTGACTAGAAATATATTTGAAGTAACTATGTAATCATAGAACTAAAAAGGTCATGAGAAAACCCAAGCCAAAGAAAAGTAAACAAAAGTTTACTTTTAGTATGCTACATTATTTTATTCGGGAAAATGTAAACTTTTATTAATAAATTCAATACCTCAGCGATATCCATGTTTATTTATTTTTTTGTTAACTTGTTGGTCGATCTTTAACTCCCTACTCTCAATTTGAATAATTAAAAAAAAAATTAGTCAGTATCTGTTTTAATTTTTTCTTTTATTTTTCCAACGGTGGAATAATAGTCCTTAACCGATGGCCAATTATTGATGCCTTGAATAGGCAGGATGGAATGTTTGGAGATAATGTGAGTTTTGAGGTTATGGAAATGACTAGTCACGTGATCACAGTGAGGACAAAGATAACTTTTGCCACATTCCCACTTCTCGTGGTATGTAAGTCTTCGTTGGTGCTTGAATGTTCTTCCACAGTAGCAGACAAATCTTGATCCATCTGTCCAATATAAAAATACATTATTAATAACAATACTGTAAAAAAAGATTTATTACTTTACCGTATTTACACCGCAGGTATAGTCCAAGAGCTAGGCCTAAAAAATATGGCTCGTTTTGTACTACTTCAAACCAAATTTTTCTGAAAATATACCTTAAATTATAAAGGAAAAGCATAGTCTGCCTATCTACAGTGGAGCCCTTCATATGAATGCGCTCGCTCAAAATATTAGAAAATCGCACAAATTCCAGTTTTCTTGCAATAAGTGGTTTCCTGTAGGTCGTGTGCAAAACATGAAGAGAATATTGATTAAAGCTGATAAAATGTTCTATAAAACAAGTATTTTTTCGTCCAAATCTACTGCTAAAGTTATACTACTACTACTACTACTACTAAAGTACTAGACTATAACTACTACTAAAGTACTAGACTATAACTACTACTAAAGTACTAGACTATAACTACTACTAAAGTACTGGACTATAACCTACTACTGGACTATAACTACTACTAAAGTACTGGACTATAACTACTACTAAAGTACTAGACTATAACTACTACTAAAGTAATAGACTATAACTACTACTAAAGTAATAGACTATAACTACTACTAAAGTACTGGACTATAACTACTACTAAAGTACTAGACTATAACTACTACTAAAGTTGACATTTATTAAACAACAAAAAATTTACAAAAAGCCAAAATTTTTTCAAAGAAATTCCCTAACTTAGCATGAAATAACCATTTTTTGGGTGTTTTTGAAAGAGCCATAACTTTGGTCATGGTCATCCGATTTAGATGATTAAACACTCGTTTTATAGAACATTTTATCAGCTTTAAAAAACGTTCTATTCGTGTTTGGCACACGACCCACAGGGAACCACTTGTTTCAAGAAAACTGAAATTTGTGCGGTTTTATAAAATTTTGAGCATGCGCAGTCATATGAAGGACTCTACTCTGGATAGGCAGACTTTGTTTTTCCTTCATAATTTAAGGTATATTTTCAGAAAAAATGGTTTGAAGTAGTGCAAAATGAGTCACATTTTTAAAGGTCCGGCTCTTGAACTATAATAGAAAAGTATTTTGTTTGATCTTAAAATCAAAAACCGGGATTTCTTATGTATTATTCATTTAAGGTGTTTAAAGGACCTCTTGAATGGTCTTTAGAAAGTTTCCTGCAACTAGAGTTTAAGCAAGAAAGTTGACACTTGGTACGAAAATATATCTTTGGGTTTAGTTACGCTAGACCTCAGTAAAATACTTTTTTCTTTAGAAGGGAACATGATTAAAATGAATAAACACATTTGTATATATATATATATATATATATATATATATTATATATATATATATATATATATATATATATATATATTATTTAAAATTGTATGTCACTAAAAATTGTCATACCTAGACAGGGGTTGCGGTCAATAATTGTTATTGATCCTAATAGTTATAAGGGGTAGCGTTTCACTGGATCATATAATTGCTAGAACATTTGTAAAAGGGAAATTAAGACTCAAATAAATATTAAATTCTTTATACATATATTACAAAATTTTGAAAAAAAATACAAAAACCCTAGATATAATTAATTAATAAAAATATCATTATAAATATATAGTTTAGTTTTTAAACATTTATTTTAACAACGCAGTATTGCACGCACTCTTGCCAGACATATTCCTGATTAAAGTCAAAGAACCTTCAAATGCTCTCTGCTGGTAATAGTGCACACAATACTTCCCAGCTTCAACAATTAATTACATTTTTACCTTAAACATTTACTTAATAAAAATACTATCATACAAAAAAAAGGTATTATTGGACTGTAAAAAATTTAACTAGTGAAAAGGTTTTTGAAAGAAGACAGCAGTCCAAATATAGTTGAAAAACAACTACCTCCGGTAGTTGTTTCAAAGGTAGTTGAAAAACAACTACCTCCGGTAGTTGTTTCAAAGGTAGTTGTAAAACAACTACCTCCGGTAGTTGTTTCAAATATAGGTTGAAAAACAACTACCTCGGTAGTTGTTTCAAATATAGTTGAAAATAACTACCTCCGGTAGTTGTTTCAAATGTAGTTGAAAAACAACTACCTCCGTAGTTTTTTTAAATGTAGTTGAAAAACAACTACTCCGGTAGTTGTTTCAAATATAGTTGAAAAACAACTACCTCCGGTAGTTGTTTCAAATATAGTTTTTAATATTTTTATATGATTAAAGTCTTTAATTTAATATATTTTATGATTAATTTTAATTTTAACCAATAATTAATTTTTCATGAACTAACTTTCAAAGATATTAATAGATACCAGTGTTTTCGTAAATACTAAGAACTAATGAAACATTACAATATTTCTAGGATTACAATATACTTTTAGTATAAACGAAAACCCTAGAAAAAAATATTATTTGTAAAGTACCTAACGATTCTTGAATTTGGGGAAAACATTTAAAAGCATTAAAAACACTAAGCATTGCATAAGCAATGCATAAACAATTGCATAAGCAATTGCATAAGCTATGCATAAACCATTGCATATTTATTACATAAGCAATGACATAAGCATTGCATAAACATTACATAAGCATAGCATTTAAAAACATTTCAGTACTAGCTGAAGTATGTACTTTAAAATGTTTTCTGAAAAGGGCAAAATTACAGTTCTTTATAAAAAAAAGTATCTATATCGTGAACAAGATTAGACTAAGTAATCAGAGATCAATAATTAACCCCAGAAGCAATAACGTCTGTATGATAGTAAAAACATTTACAGCGTAAATTCAAATTAAAAAAAAATAATAACTGCCTGATTGAAAATATTTTAAATAACAATAATATTAAAGAAGGGGGTTAAATAAAAATGCTCTTAAAATCACAGAATAAAAGCATAAGACAACCTTTTAAATTAAAACTAGTTTTTGTTCCCATAAAAAGTTAAATAAATATAAACAAATAAGGTAACATCAAAATATAATTAAGGGTACTTACAAAAAAATATAAAAATAAATTAATTAAAAGATCTGCTTAGTTAAACAGTACTTGATTCTTATTTATGGTACAGCCTTCGAACAGGATACTGTGACGTAGTAGGAGCCTCTGATTCAACTTCTTATCTTGGTTTTCCAAAATTTGGTGATGCTTCCCTCGTAGTTTCACACCCCCTCTCCATTTTTCTCTCGCTGACAGCTAACTTTTTTTGACGGTAAGTCACATTTTTACTTTTTTGTAAAAAATTGTACTTTTTTGTGTTTGCGAAATATACCGAAATCGGGATGAAACCTGAATTATCCGAATCACATGTTTTCAAGGCTTCCTCAGTGGTTTTCTCAAAATTGTCTCTCTGTATGTGTGTGTGTCAGTTACCATCGTAGCTCCTTGTGTATTTATACCAGAGAGTTAAAACTTATACTTCATATTTGGTTCGGATTGAAACGAAACTTTGTGTACTAATTTATTATATAGCGGTATACACTTGTACTAAATTTCAACTTAATTAAATCATTTTCTGATTCATTGCAATTTTTTAAAAAACCTACGCAAGTCATTCAATAAAAATAGAACTAATGCACATAATGAGATGAAACTTGGCACATATGTTAGTTACATGCGTGCCAAATCTCAATCCGATCACATCCATTATCCGTGTTTTATTATTTTTCGAAATTTTTGCTAAGTCATTATTGCGGGTTAATGACGTCATAAAATATTTTCCGGATAGCACAACTACAGCGGTAGACTGATTTTTGTACAAAATTTCAACTCTCTAGCATAAATACACTGGGCGCTACGATGATAACAGACATACACACACATACAGACAGACTTTGCGAAAACGCCTGAAACGGATAATTCCGTTTTCATCCCGGTTTCGGATTTTGTTGCTAACACAATACTTTTCCTATATACCTACGGTATAAATGAGGAAAAGTAAAGAGTATTAATTAGAATTAAAGTCCCTGCTACGTCTACATTAACCAATGATTGTTATGTATAACTCAAGTAATATACTATTCAGATCCTTTAATTTAAACTTGTTTAATTAAAAATCTAAATTCCTTTAATGCAAATAACTAAGCAAGAAACAACCTACATTAAAAATATTTGATCCAGCTTATACAATTATATCTGGATAGGTATTGCACAACTATAGAAATTTCGATTTTTATTTCAGTTAGTAGAATCAATATAAGGAAGAAATGACAAATGTACGTAAAAAATCAAAACCTAGATGAAAAAATTAATAAATTTCTATGATAAAACTATGATTAACAAGTATCAGAAAATATTGTCTTCAAGGTTTCGGTCACCCGGTGGTGATAGGGTCAATTAGATGATGAACAAGAAGATGAATAATAGCAATTTAATCTACACCATTTTGCTTTCAATCAAAATGTTATATATCTCTGAAAATTATACGACAAGAGAAAGAAAAAAAAACAACGTGTGGATGCTAAACATTGCTACTGTCTCCGCAGTTAGATCGCGAAAATAAGTTCAGAAGGGCCGCATTCAAATATGTTTTCTTTACCTATTTCATAAAAGGTCACTTAAAGGTTTTTAAGACAAGGTTACACAATTCATCTCCTCTAAAGGATAGATACATCAGAGGTTCAAATGTTTTCCCGAGAGATTCTTAAAGAAGCGGAAATCCTACTCCTGAGGAAGTACCATATTTTTTAAGTAAGTCTTATGGCCTCCTAAAGCAAGCGAAAATCTTATTCCTAGGGAACCATTTTCTTCCAGAAAGCCTTCTTAAAAAAGTAGAAATCGTAACATACTCTTCATAAATGACTTAGGACCTCTATATTCAAAAAGTCAAAAAGCGGAAAACTTAGTATTTCAAAAAGTCTTAAGTCCTCCTTGAAGAAGCAGAAATCCTCTTCCAAAGGTAACATATTCTTTTAGAAAGCCTAAAGGCTTTAAATAACTTAGGTTAAGGAATTAATAATCTCTTAGAATACAGGTCTTAATTTTCAATTAGAGGATGAATGATTAACAAAGTATAGGTTATTGATATTAATGCAAGCGGTAAGCACATATATGTGTTTACCGGATACAATAAAACCTTGACTTAGAGCGCATAATTACACTTAACAGTTATTAAAAAACCTCTACCGTACAATTGTGCAGAACTTGGTCGGAGTTGAAAAAAATTCCACCAGCGTAATTCCACTGTATGACCTTTTGCGATAAGAACATCAAATAATAAATTATCATTCCCACCGGAGACTTCACAGTCTATAGAACTAATTTTTCTACAAAGAGATTGAGTAGACCTAATAATTATTTGTAGGAATGTGCCACGATGAACTCGATGATTTCTTTTTCTTTTGAAATTTTCGCTGATGATGATACTTGTTTTCTGGTTTATAATGATGAGGTCGAGATCCGGAAGGTCGCGAAATATCTTTAGGATCCGAGTACGTTTTTTTCACGAGAACGCTAGATGTGTTTTTTAATTCGTTAGCTTGTTTTAAAATAACTTTGTTAATAGGATGCTGTATGTAATGTGCCATCAATGGCCTTGGCTCCGATTGAGCAGATTCGTTTTTACCAGAAGCACTTAGCTGACAATTTTGTGTTGATAAGGGCAACTCATTAGATGGAGCATTGGAAGTATTCTCTGAATCTTGGTGTGTGGACACTCCGGCTGAAGGAAATTCTTTTGGAGCAGTAGATGAACCTCCTACTTCTTGGACGGGACATGCTGGAATATGATTTTCTCGAGAAACTACACTAGACAACTTATCTGAACTATCACCATGGTTTTCATTAGATAAAATTTCAGGGGTAGGAATTGATCGAGAATCTTCACAGAGATCGATAATAATAGAACTTGTAGAATCACTAGCATTCTGACTTTGCCTGACTAACTTAATTCTTTCTTTTTTCTTAATACTTTTCTTTTTCTTTTGTTCTGGTGTCAATTTTGATTTTCCTTTTTTATTCGATTCTGGTTTTCTTTTTTCGATAACACTTTGCACAAAACCTTCACTGACGTTAACATGTACCATAACTGAAGAATTTTGAACCGAACTAGATGTGACGATAGTCGCAGTAGAAGAATTAGGTCCAGTGTCAGAGTTTGAAGAAGTAACGGGTGACGAAGAGGGTAAATTATTATCTCCTGAATTAGGTTGATTACCAGATTTATTTTTACTGAAATCAGCTCCGGGAAAAAGAGCTGAAACAAGAGAATTACTTGCAATTGACGCGCCTGGAAATACCAAAGATGTAGTACTAGAAGTCGAGACTTGAGAGATAGCAGGTACTGCAGCACTATTAGATGCTTCATTTAAGAGATTACTTGAGGTGATCTTTTTAGGAGTAGGACTGCCGACAATGGAAATACTAGACGTTGGTCCTAAAGATGGATGAACAATAACTTTATTAAATCTTGGTCTATTACTTGTCGGGGAATTGCCAGCAGGTTGAATCGGACGTAACTTCTTGAGGCTTGAGTTTTTTATAAAATGACTACTCTTCTTTTTCATAGGTGATATAAGAATATTTTTCAAGCGATCGCGTCTATCAGATGGTCTTCCTTGATTATTATGTCGATGATACCTCGTGGAAGTAAAATTAGAGCCATTTTGGAAAGACACGTTTGTATGTACTGGAGATAAATGCAGTGGTTGAGAAGTAGAAGTAAAAGGACGTTCTAGCCTAACAGGAGATGTATAATGAGGTTGAAAATCACCAACTCTTTTTAGTGCCGAATTGTCGCTAATTTGATTAGATGAAACAGGTACGTTGTTTCTAAAACTTTCATTGTTAGTTGGAGGTCCATGACGAATAGAAGACTGATTGTCATTACATGCTGTGCTATCCACTCTAGAGGTATGATTTTCAGACGTTGGAAATCTACTATTTCGAGTAGAAGGTTCAGAAGAATGAAAGAATGAACCCTGATCACTAGCAGGCCTGTCCCATCTGGTGTTTCGTTTAACCGAATCATCAACCGATACTGATCTATCTCCACGAGATTTAGGAGGAGAAACACTTTCCACAGAAGGAGTCCGTTCATTCCGAGTTTTAGGAATGCTATCTCTAACGATGTCTCTTGAATTTCCATTTCCTTGCACATTATTAGATAGAGGGCGAGACACTTGAGGTTTAGCAATCAAATTTTTATCGTTGCTTAAGTTCTTCTTTTCCATAACAACAGAAAACCTTTCAGTTATGTCTGTTCTAACCGAAATTCTATTTCCGGAGGATGGCGATAAGGCAGCACTTTTATTAGTATCAGTATCAACAGAAGCCGGGACTCTTTTAGTACAATCTTTAGGGTTATCTTCTTTGTTATTAGGATGAAGAGGATTTTTAGCTTCGTCATTGGTATATGTTAATTTACTGATATCCTTTCTCACTGTTATTCTATTCACACGAGAAGGTGATTGAGGCAACTCATTCTCGTTTTCTAATATAATTACGTCAGAAGAAGAGGCAGTGGAGGTAACTTCTTTTTGGGTTTCATTCCTTGACGACTCAGATGACGGCTTTACAAGCGAAACGTTTTGGGAAACATTATCATTCACAAGCCTTGCTGAACATCCTGGACCAGTGACAATATTTTTAGGATGAGGACCTTGAACAACTCGGAGGACCTTGTAACCGGTAGGAATTACAACATTTATAGCATTGGTTTCAGGTTGGACATTTTCAGTAGATGTAACGACATTTCCTTTTGGAAATTGAGTCATACAAATGTCTTTTCTAATGCTTATCTTACCAACAAGACCAGATGGAGTTTTGTCCGGTTCAGCAGCAACATTAGGTTCCAAATGACTATCGACAATCGTGTTCACTGATTCTAAAGAAAGGGGAGGGGTTTTTACAATATCCTTTCGAACAACAATGCGGTTAACTGTTGGCGCAACGCTCATAGAAACTGAATTCTCACAATTTACAACGATACTGTTGCAAGATATCACAGGAGAGATTTCATCATTTTCATTCTTAATTTTATCTTTGACCTCATCAGATTTATCAGGTGTCGCTGCATCTTTGGTTTTAATGGGATCCTTAAGACTGTCTAATACTACAGGCGTTATAGTTACAGGGACAATTCTGGCTGCTAATGCATTAGGCGAATCATTTTTAACAATAACTGTAGGCGTGATAGTTGTTACGCTTGTATTAATAGACGGCTTTAATATGGCATTGCATACGCGACTGTTATCGGAACTATTGGTGGTAGAAGGTTGTTGATCGACTTCCATACAGACAACGTCGGAAGAATCGGCAGAAATTTCCGCAGAACACGGTTGGTTTTCATTGGAATTTTCCCTAATCAGTGCTGATTCACTGCCATTAACAGAGTTACTGCCATTTTTCTTTGGAGGTCCACAGTGATTCTTAACATGGTAGCTGAAATGATCCAATTTAGTGAAATATTTTCCACAATGACATCTGAAACGGTTCTCTTTGTTTGTCTGCTTGTCATCTGTAACAAAAACAAAAAAAAATTAGATGTGTTCTAATACGTTTAGATAAAATATCCCATTATCAAATTCTTTCCAAACAAAATTCGTTAATAGATTAACACTACAAAATAAATTTTATAAAATAATAAACCCAAGAATTCATAGAAAGAAATCCATTAAAACCCTCAGAACATACAAAAATTAGCCAAAGAACTAATTTGTTAAACTTTTTGATGAATCCAAGAATTTGAAAGTATTGAAAACATATTCAAAAAAAACTATTATAGCAGTTCCAGCATATATCTTGGCAATAGATCGTATAAAAATATGTGCCATTTTAGTTATTTGTTTATCTTAATTTCCTATAATCTTGAAATACATATCTTTAATTATTAACTAGCTGAAGTAAACCATATTGGATAGAAAAGCAGAATGGTCTTAGGCGGTAATTATATATTATCTCAATTTATCCGACAGTGTTTATATCTTGGTTAGTACAGTTTGTCTGTTTCACATATGCTTCAGCGGTG
Source organism: Microvelia longipes (assembly GCA_018340805.1). Classification (NCBI taxonomy): domain Eukaryota; kingdom Metazoa; phylum Arthropoda; class Insecta; order Hemiptera; family Veliidae; genus Microvelia; species Microvelia longipes. Next base: position 7,629,646 of record JACMZG010001859.1, read on the forward strand.
TACTGCAGCCGTAAAGGGGTAATACGTTAGGTCTAAAAAATGAGCTGCTTACTAAAAGTAGATGTTCTATAAAACGAGTGTTTAATCATCAAATTCATGATGACATGACATGTTGATGTCATGACGTGATGAATGAATGACAGCAACCAAAATTATGGCTCTTCCCAAAAACGTAAAAAATGGTTAACTTATGGAAAGTCAGCGAATTTCTTTAAAAAAATATTGACCATTTGTGCATTTTTTTGGCCCTTTAAGAAATGTCATAACTTTAGTTGTAGTAATCCGATTTTGACGAAAAAATATTCGTTTAAAAGCAAATTTTATAAGCTTTAAAAAATGTTCTCTACATGTTTTCACATGACTTTCAGGGAACAACTTATTGCAAGAAAACTGGAATTTACGGGATTTTCTTACATTTTATTTTTATTTTTTATTATATTTTTATTTATTTTTTTATACATAGCGAATTCATATGAAAGGCTCCACTCTGGATAGGCAGACTATGCTATTAATTTAACCTTCAAGTTAAATTTTAACTTTTTTCCACTTGTTTAGGAGTGTTACTTCTAAACGAATAGTACAATATGCAGTCTCTTATATACATTGTCAGGTCTTTTAGATAATATATAAATAAAAATGTTCACCGAATCTCAAGTTATCTCTACCATACTGTAGTAACGATTAGTTATCTGGGCTGATTACGTTAGGAACTAGGTTAACATACTATAGTAACAACTAGTTATCTGGGCTCATTACTTTAGCATCTGGGTTACCATACTATAGTAACAACTATTTATCTGGGCTGATTACTTTAGCATCTGGGTTACCATACTACGTAACAACTATTTATCTGGGCTGATTACTTTAGCATCTGGGTTAACATACTATAGTAACAACTAGTTATCTGAGCTGATTACTTTAGCACCTGGGTTACCATACTATAGTAACAACTAGTTATCTGGGCTGATTACTGTAGCATCTGGGTTACCATACTATAGTAACAACTATTTATCTAGGCTGATTACTTTAGGAACTAGGTTAACATACTATAGTAACAACTAATTATCTGGGCTGATTACTTTAGCAACTAGGTTAACATACTATAGTAACAACTAGTTATCTGGGCTCATTACTTCAGGAATTAGGTTACCATACTATAGTAACAACTACTTATCTGAGATGACTACTTCAGCAACTAGGTTACCATAATATACTAAAAACTAGTTATCTGGAAATAACAGGCCTTGATAGTCAATAGTCAAACACTAAGGCCCGTATTCAAAGACATTTTCCTACATTTTCCTTAAGGAACCTTAGAAGAATGTTAGGAAAAATGTTTTTAAGCCACGAAAACCATGTTTTTCCCACTTTTAAACACGGGAACCATCATATGAATTTCGTGGCTTAAAAACATTTTTCCTTACCTAAACCTAACTTCTCCTTAAGGAGACCTACATTTTCCTAACATTCTCCTTAATGTCTTTGAATACGGGCCTAAGATATTTTTTTTTTTATAAAGCTTTTTATAAAATACTGTGGCCCCTTGAAGAGAAATGAAAAAAAATGAGAGTAGTCTGTCAAATTCGGACCCAAGCCTTTACCCTTTATGCTCAACAAACACTAGGAATAATCCAACTTTAATCCAACCAGTAGTATCTATTGACCCGAAGAATTTGGGTAACGATAATAATTTTAATATTTTTTTTAAAAATCTCATTTAATCAGCTATTTTCAAACAAATTAAGTACATCTTTTTAAACTAAACAAATCCAGTTAAACCCCTAATAAAATGGCATACAACATTAAAAGAAATTAAAATAGATTTTAATTATTAATGACAGGTGTCTAAAGAAATTATGTAAAAATTGGAGAAGACGACGCTAATGCTCAAAAGTAATATTTAAATCAATATAAAATATTTTACGTTCATATTAGCATTACAAGACTAATATTGGCAGTGGACTAGTAATACTATTAGTAACTTACTAGACTATTAATAGTAGATACAATAAAGTACTGGTTGTAGGAAACTAGTAGTAGTAGTAGTACTCAGTATAATAGTGGTATACTATATATTAGTAGGTAGTAGTAGTGTATACTATTAGTAAGTAGTAAGTAGTAAAGTAGTAATACTAATACAAATAGTAGTAGTACAGTAGTAAAGTAGTAATACTATACAACTAGTAGTAGTACAAGTAGTAAAGTAGTAATACTAATACAACCTAGTAGTAGTACAGAGTAGTAAAGTAGTAATACTAATACAACTAGTAGTAGTACAAGGTTAAAGTAGTTACTAATAAAACTAGTAGTAGTACAAGTAGGTAAAGTTAAGTAATATAATAAAAACTTAGTAGTAGTACAAGTAGTAAAATAGTAATTACTAATACAACTAGTAGTGAGTACAAGTAGTAAAGTAGTATACTAATACAACTAGTAGTAGTACAAGTAGTAAAGTAGTAATACTAATAAAACTAGTAGTAGTACAAGTAGAAAAAGAAGTAATACTAATAACTAGTAGTAGTACAAGTAGAAAATAAGTATACTATAACTAGTAGTAGTATAAGTAAGTTTTAACTATAAATAGTAGTAGTACAGTAGTAAGTAGTAGTAGTAAAGAGTAAAGTATAATACTAATACAACTAGTATAGTACAAGTAGTAAAGTAGTAATACTAAATAAACTAGTAAAAGTATAAAGTAGTAATACTATAAAACTAGAAGTAGTACAAGTAGAAAAGAAGTAATACTAATACAACAGTAGTAGTTAACAAGTCAGTAATACTAATACAACTAGTAGTAGTACAAGTAGTAAAGTGTAGTAATACTAATACAACTAGTTAGTGTACAAGTAGTAAGTAGTAATACTTAGATAAACTAGGTGTACAAGTAGAAAAGAGTAATACTAATAAACTAGTAGTAGTACAATAGTAAGTAAAATCTAATTCAATAGTGTAGTACAAGTAGTAAAGTAGTAATACTTAATACAACTAGTAGTAGTAAAGTAGTATAAGTTAGTAATACTAAATAAAACTAGTAGTAGTACAAGTAGAAAGAAGTATACTAAAGTAGTAGTTATAGTAAAGAGTAATACTAATACAACTAGTAGTAGTACCAAGTAGTAAAGTAGTAATACTAATAAAACTAGAAGTAGTCAAGTAGAAAAGAAGTAATACCTAATACAATAGTAGGGTAGTACAAGTTAGAAAGTAGATAATACATAAAACAATAGTAGTAGTACAAGTACAGTAAAGTAGTAAATACTTTAATACAAACTAGGTAGTAGTACAAGTAGTAAAGTGAGTAAATACTAAAACAAACTAGTTAGTAGTACAAGTAGCTAAAGTAGTATTTAACTAATCTTACAACTGTAGTTAGTACAAGTATAAAGTCGTAATACTAATAAAACTAGGTAGTAGTACAAGTAGAAAGACAAGTGAATGACTTAATAACTAGTAGTATAGTACAAGTGTAAAAAGAAGTAATACTAAAACAACTAGTAGTAGTACAAGTAGTAAAGTAGTAATACTAATACAACTAGTAGTAGTACAAGTAGTAAAGTAGTAATACTAA
>JACMZG010001859.1:7634838-7637338 GCA_018340805.1 Microvelia longipes
TGCATAATTTACTTCGCTTACCGATTAATGTAGGGGCTGTAAAGTAAAATTTTACAGCCGACTGACGTAAAGTAACTGTTTTTCCGCCTTAGCAATAAAATTGTTCTTTACTGACATTTTTGAGCAAGTAAAGTAGACAGTTTATAGCCACTATTTATGGTCTATAAATACTTAAATGTCTCTTATGCCAAAAATAAATACATAAATACAATGATATAAATAAATAAATACATAAATACAAAGATATAAATATGTAATTACATAAATACAAAGATATAAATAAATAAATACATAAATACAAAGATATAAATAAATGCCCGTTTTAGGGCCTTTCGGCCCATCAGGGTATTTGCCCTGTGGGAACCACCTCGGGTGGGTCACATCTACTATGCTCAAAGTAAAGCTAAAGTTGGCGTAATCTTTTTACATCAAATTCTATTCATAAAAACTGAGAGCATAGCCCGGCTGTGAATCCCGGACCTCCGGTGCCGAAAGTCCAGTACTATACGACCGCGGCTACGGAGGCAGATAATAAATACAAAGATATAAATAAATAATTAATAAATACATATAATAAATAATTTACATAAATACAAAGATATATAAATAAATACTTAAATACAAAGATATAAATAAATAAATACAAAGATATAAATAAATAAATACAAACATAAATAAAAACAATTTTATTTCTCTTATTAATATGTTGATAATATAATAAGTTTTTTAAACATACCTTACTAAACCATACTAAGGTGCAATATGAAGTAGTTTGTAAATTTGTATTTTCATTTTATATTTGTTAAACTCGGATGATGACTAATTTTCAGTCGAAAGCTTAGTTATTATTATATATTAAAAAAATATAGGAATTTTTGTGTAATTAATCTGTTTTTATTTATAATATATTTGACACGTTTCAATTTTTACGATGGTAAAAATTATGACAAATAAAGGTTTTATTTATTTATTTCTGTTAAATGATTAGTACATGATTTATTTCTCGTTTTGTTTAGAAACATAATTTACCATTAGGTTGTTCATAAATAATTCAACTATTCACAGAACAGTTGATAGAAACAAGTAATTTTAACAAAAACGTTTTGACAAAATAAAACCTTAAGAAAATTTCTTTATCTTTTTCAGAAACATAATGCTTAGGGTTGTTCATAATATATTATACCGCAGAACAGTTAAGCAAAACAATAGTTTATAGAAACAAACAATATACACATAAGTTTTTATTTTTAACACAATATAAACTTAATGAATTTTCCGTCTTCTCTTTAAATTGTTGTACAATTTGATTGTTTATACTAAATCAAAAATTTATAGAGCAGTTCAACAATTCAACAGTTTATAGAAACAAACAATACACAAATAAGTTTATTTTAACAAAATAAAATCTTTATGAATTTTTTAAATTCATTTTTGAAAACTTTTTTTAGAATCAGATTGTTTATACTAAACCAAACAATTTATAGAGCAGTTCAACAATTCATAGAAAAAAACAATATACAAATAAGTTTATTTTAACAAAATAAAATCTTTATGAATTTTTTAAATTCATTTTTGAAAACTTTTTTTAGAATCAGATTGTTTATACTAAACCAAACAATTTATAGAACAGTTTAACAATTCATAGAAAAAAACAATATACAAATAAGTTTATTTTAACAAAATAAAATCTTAATGATTTTTTTTTAATTCATTTTTGAAAACTTGTTTTAGAATCAGATTGTATATACTAAACCAAACAATTTATAGAGCAGTTCAACAATTCATAGAAAAAAACAATATACAAATAAGTTTATTTTAACAAAATAAAATCTTAATGTTTTTTTTAATTCATTTTTGAAAACTTGTTTTAGAATCAGATTGTTTATACTAAACCAAACATTTTATAGAGCAGTTCAACAACACAACAGTTAATTGGTTATGGTTTTGTTTACTTGTTATTAGATTCACTGATGATGTCAAGCATCGCTTGTGCGAAAGCTCTGATGAAATAAATTAATCAAACGAAACTCGGACTGCTGTCTTCATTATTAATTTTCGTAATAAAAAAGAAATTTTAAGATCATTAAAAGTTTCTTTTCTACAAATTATAATTAGCTCTTTATTAATTACGGAACCAATCAAATGGAAACCAAAACAAATTTGAAAAAAAAAAGGTAAGTATAGAAATAATGCAGTGTTAAAAAACAAGACTTAAATTTGAGTAGGACTTATGTGCAAATTATTAGTATATAACAAACTAAAATCAAAAGCAAAAAAATTTACTTGAGTTTAACTGCTGAACCACATAGTATAATATTAACTTAAAAATAAAATATTAAAATAAATACCTTATATACAAAGTTAATCTAATAATAAATAAACATAGGAACATAAAAATTGTTCAAATAACAATAATTGTTAAGAAAATATCAGATCAAACAAATGTTTAATGAATTATTATTATTAATTAATTAACAATCAATTAATGAAAATCATAATG
>JACMZG010001859.1:7642338-7739838 GCA_018340805.1 Microvelia longipes
CATTAATGTAATTTTTGGTATATAATTGCCCGAAACTAGCTGGCTCAAATCAATATGACCACAGATTTGACCTGAAATTAATGTAATTTTTTATATAATTGCCGAAAGTATGGCTCAGCAATGACACAGATTTGACTGAATTAATGTATTTTTATATATACCGATAGCTGGGCTCAGAATGCACAGATTTGGCTGATTAATGTAATTTTTATATAATGCGAACTAGCGGGACTCATAAATGACCACAGCTTTGACTGAATTAAATGAATTTTATATAACTGCCGAATAGCTGGTCAGTCAATGACAGCTTTGGCTGAATTATGTAATATTTTATATAATTGCCGAATTAGCTGGCCAGTCCAATGACCACAGTTGGGATTATGGCTATGTCAATCATGACACAGTGTTTAATCATAATGATTTGTAATGCCGCAAGGAATCTCCCAGAGGCAAATCTTGCTGGTATAGCAATATTAATAATAAAAAATCTGACTTTTTTCAAAGCAGTTAAAATTTGATAAATTTTTTGGGGATTTAAATATTCAAGAATATGCAAACTTAATTTCTTAAAGTAATGTTTTTTAAGAACGATAGATTTCAATGCATTCGAATGCAAAAGACAAAAAACAATTCTAATTCAAACGTCGATTATACCGTTTCTGACGCGTTTTCCTCCTATTTTGAAGGTTATCAATCAAACCTTACAAAACCAATCCTAAGTTTCAATAGTTATTTTTTTGTACCAGAAATTAAATTTCATACGAAATTGAGCACTCAAATAAAAAACACATTTAACATCGATCCGATATAGAAGCTACTATAGATAAACAACATCGAATAAACAAATTTATTTACTAAATAAATAAATATTATTAACAATTTTTTCAACCAACAACAAAAGCAACAGCAATTCATTAGTTATTTTAAATTATTTTTTTATAAACACGTAAAAAAAGTTAAGATCAAAAATGAAATTTTTTAAACAGTCTAGGTTTAAAATAAATCACTTATCCTTTACATCAACGGTATAAACAAGGAAATGTCAAAATAATAATGTTATTTATGCCATAAGGTGAGAAGTGTGTCTTTATGTCACGGCATTAGATTTACCGACGAGCGAAGCAAGTCGGGAAAAAAGCCAAGACGTAAAGACATTCTCAGCGGATGGCATACACTATTTTTTGAGGTAGCTCATTAATAAACATCATTAAAAAAATAAAAATAGCACTCATTAAACTGCGCTATATCTTAATTGAAAAAAAGTCAATTATTATTAACTCGATTATCGCGTCATTAATTTCCATAGTTACACTTTTACTGAAATGTAAAAGCTTTACAAATAAACACACAAAAATTGTCAATTAAGGACAACACTTTTAAAAACGAAAAAAAAATAGTCTACGAACAAAACAGAAACAAAATGAACGTTTTTAAAGAAAACTCATGAAGGTTTAACACAGATTGTTTTTTGAACAACGCATACATTACAGTAATGGCGGAAATATTGAATTACTTTTACGTCTAGGAGTTTTTAATTCATTATTGTCCTCGGAGGTGAAAATACTGAATAAGCCTCCTATAACAATAATGATTGGCTTCTCATCTAAAACGGTCCAATAAAGTGCTCATTACGTACTACCTCAAAAAAATTATTTTTAAATTTTAAGAAATATTTAAATTACAAAGGTTACAATATAACAGTAAAGTTTACATAAAATAACAGTGAAACTTAACCATTTTTATTAGTAAAAGAATAATTCAGTACAATATTTGGTCGAAAACCATTACTGTAAAAATTATTAAACTATTACTAGAAACATAACTGTAACAATTTAACAATTAATAAAATATAACTTTATATTCAATCATAAGTTAACAACTGGAGCCTTTTAGCATATTTTTCACATAAGCAATTGCTTCGTAAAGTCCAACAACTAAGCCTTACACAAGATATCTGATTGTTTAGTCAAAGAAAGATTTCAAAGTTATGTGTGCTATTTAAAGGGGGAAACTATTTTATGATTATATATATATATATATATATATATATATATATATATATATATATATTATATATTATATATATATATATAATATATATTATTATATTAATATATATTTATTATATATATTATTATATGTATTATTAATATGTATATTTTATTATTATATATATATATATTATTATATATCTATATAATGTGTGGTGTATTATATATATATATATATATATATATATATATATATTAATAAATCATAGAAATATATATATTTAAACGTTGTTGAGACATATATTTTTATATGAGACATATATAATATATACACCACACATTATATATATTATATATATATATTATATATAAATTATAAAATATATATATTTAACGTTGTAGAGACATATATTTTTATGTATCAAGAGACCAAACGGGATTGATTCCCCCCAAATCCTCCCCTGCATTTCCGATATCCGAACAACCTCATAAGCGTCATTTTCTGAAGAAAATTCGCTAAAAATAACTGTTGTAATTTGACAGTTTATCAAACAAAACAAAAATAACAGTTGAAATGTTAATGTTAATCGCATGCCAACAAAAATTACAGAAAAAGTTGATTGTTTATCTAACATAAAGATAAAATATGAAAGTTTATCATCAGAAAATGACAGATAACAATTGACAGTTAATTGAAAGCAAACAAAAATTACAGAAAAAGTTGATTGTTTATCTAACACAAAAGATAAAATATGAAAGTTAATCATCAGAAAATGACAGATAACAATTGACAGTTAATTGAAAACAAACAAAAATTACAGAAAAAGTTGATTGTTTATCTAACATAAAAGATAAAATATGAAAGTTAATCATCAGAAAATGACAGATAACAATTGACAGTTAATTGAAAGCAAACAAAAATTACAGATAATATTTAAACGGTGCCGTATCGTAGTCTCGATACGACGATGTCTCGACACTACATAACGTCGTCACTTTACGTTGCAGGATTTTACGTTGTATTGACACTTCATAACCTCGACACTTGAACCAAATCATGTGTCCTGTCCTGATTCTACGTAAGATCAACACCTATAATAGAGTAGAAGCTTTATACTGTCGGTACCCCGTAGGGTCTGGAAATATTTATTTTGAATATTTTCACCCTGACAGGATCCTACGTTGTACTGACACGTCGATGTATCGACACGATGTATCATTGACACATGATTCTGTTGAAGTGTCGAAACAAACGAATATTGAGACCAAGGAAAAGTGTCGATGTTATTTAGTGTCAAGACTACGTGAGACCTTAGTCAGCCACCGTCTGTCGGTGTTATGTCGTGTCGAGATTATGACATGTCGAGACATCGTTAAACCATGCCATGTGTCAATATAACGTCGAGTTTGTACAGGACAGAAATAGGTCACGTAACTCTCCCTGTACTGATACTGCGTAACATCGACACATGTGTCGACGTTACGTAGTGTCGAGACCCCAGGGGACCCTATTTAAACGACTGCTTATCAGTATTAAACAAAAATAACCGTGAATATTTGATAGTAACATAACAAAGTATAGTTACGTTTCTGTTTTAATGCATTTAACATAAAGTTTAAACTTTTTGAGGGAGCGTATAAACAAAAACAAAAATATTAAAAAAACAAAAACACAAAAAATATTTATCATATATAATTTATAAAATAAAATTATTTCTTCAAACTAAACTTAAAGTAGGTATTGCGACACTCTTCAAATCCCCACTACCGATCCATGCGTTTTGTAGAATAGATGCGCGCGCATCTTTTTAATGAATTAGGCTATCATTCTATGAGTCCAGAAGTAAAGACCAGCAAACATGTCCAAATACATGTTTTAATACATTTTTCTTAAATATAAAATTGTTTTCTAATACAATATCTTATCAAAAGAGATCAGTCTCTTAAGAAAAATTTTATTTACCTAAAGTTCTATACAAACATATATATTTTACTATTTCCTTTTTTTAATTTTTTTAAACATTTTTATACAAAATCTATTACAAACATTGAATTACACCATTTAACAAATACATATATTATTTAACATTTAATTTTAACATTTATTTCATTATAAATTCGGATACATTTATTCTTTAATAATTTCTATAATTTAATTTATATACAATTATATATATATATATAAAATTTGATGGATCAAAATGGATGGGTATATAAGAGAGGTAATTTTTAATTTTATTAATTCTTATTCTTTAATAGAAATAAAAATTTTAGAGAGCAATAATAAATTTATTGCACATAGGCTTTAGTTTTTATGATAAAGGTAAACCAAAGAAAAAGTTTTAATTACATGCAAATGAAATTTTTAATTTGTTTATAAGAAACAAAAAGGCAACACTCTGATTGGTAGATTTCATACATAAGTGACGTTAATTTTAAAATCAACCAATAAAATTGTAATGTTTACTTGCTGAGTAGATAGAAACATAACACTGTAAGTGCTTGAGTTCTTATATAAGTGACATAAACTTTAAAATCAACCAATAACAGTGTTGTGCTTACTTGTTGAGTAAACAGAAACATAACACTGTAAGTGCTCGAGTTCTTATATAAGTGACATAAACTTTAAAATCAACCAATCAAATTGTTATAATTTTGTTCACTTGAATAAAACTATAGAGATCAATACTGCAGGCCGTAAATCAGTATGATCTTATAATAATCAATATCTCTTTGAAAAGGGTTTAGTTAAATTTTGGGTTACAAGGAGTGATAAAGATATAATCCTTTAAAGTAATAAGGCTAGCTCTAGGAATTATCATATTTTAATAATCACCTTAATAACAGATATTGATACAATAATAAATATACAGAGAAAAAACCGTAATTGATTCCGATTCCTACAAAAGAGGGACCTAAAACAAACATTCAGCAATACTCCATTACCAAACAAACTAGAGGCCATCATCAGTACAAAACATAAGAAACAAATACTACAAGACATCCATTTTGATACATTTTAGCACAAATATGTCATGAGCCTTTACAATGTTTATCAAAAAGTTTTAACTCAAAATATATCTATTAGATTATTTAAAAACAAACATAGTATCTTACATCTATAAATAGATTTTTGCACACACACATTCATCTAAAAAATAATTATTTATACTTTAATTACTGTTACAAATAATATTTATTAATTCTTTTACACATTACACTAATTTGGTTATTTTTTCATTTAATACAAATAAGTATCAAGTCATGGATTTGGCCCTTATTTGTTTTTTATTCAAAAATAAATTTACAATTTAATTAACAAAAAAGAAGTATCGTATAAATTTAAACTCACAATAAATTTATAATTTATACTATTATTTAAAAATAAATTGTAATCTTATTAACTTAACTTTTTTATTATTTAATAAAATTTAAAAAAAAATATTTTGTTAAATAAAATTTCCCTGAATATACACTAAGTCTACACAGTTGTAAAATCGTTATTGATTTCATCCTTAATAAAAATAAATAAAAAAAACAATAATAGTAGCAGTACTTATTCAATTAATAAAATAAGTAAATAAATAAAACAATAATAGTAGCAGTACTTATTCAATAATAAAAAAGTAATAAATAAAAACAATAATAGTAGAAAAACTTATTTAATAAACATAATCAAAGAAGTAAAAGAAATAATTGGATAAAATAATAAGAGCAACTTATTACAAATAAATTAATCGCCATACATAAATAAATTGAAAACAATAATTGTAGCAGAACTTATTCAATAATCATAATAATATAAATAAATAAACTTGAAAAAAAAGAAGAAGCAATATTTAATCAATAATTTAAATAAAAGGAGAAAAAGAAATTATAAAAGAATTCATAAACTGAAGCATTAGAAATAATAAAGTTAATAAATAAAAACATACAAAAAAAATAATTTAACAAAAAAATTAATAAATAATTTAAGAGACTTGTAGTTTAAAGATCTTTGAAAAAAGAATAGGAAGCTAAAAAATAAAATAATCAATTATTTTAAAAATAGACTAGATGTCGGTGGAAGAGGTAAAAAATCAAATTAGTCATTGTAAATTTTCAATAAGGAACTTCCATTTAATTAAATTAGGGTGATTTTGGTAAGAGATATTTTGTGAAATCGCTTTAGTTCGGGTACGTTGATAATAGGTTATGATGCTAGATACATACTAACCATATATACCAAGAGGAACCAGCCTGGGTTTATTTTTGTATACGGAAGAAGGGAAGCTTTTAGAAGTGATTGACAGATGGCGGTACTGGTTTGACATAAGGTTTAAAAATCCTCAGAGAAACGTTTACACTTAAAGTTAAATCAATATCTACGTAAGCTTTAATCCGAAGCTTTGCCACTCGCTAATTTAAAAACTAGGAAGCCACAAGTGGTTACCTTAGTAGGTTTGAAGCTGACTCAGCAACAAACCTCTAGACAAAACTGTCACCGCTGTCTCTTGCCTCTCTTTTCTTGTTCGCTAGCACTAATGAAGATGAATTTATTAGATTTAGCTCACTAAGTCAAATATATTTCATTAGTGGCAATATATATTCACTAATGATATATATTTGACACAGCCAGTTTTCAATCTTAACAGATCATTATTAGTGTCGGCGAGCAGAGAAGAAACGAGTCAGGAGACAGAGGTTACAGTTTTGTAACCTCTAGACAAAACTGTGACCGCTGTCTCCTGACTCTTTTTTTCGCTCCTCGCCGGCACTGATGATGATTTGTTAAGATTTAAAGCTAGCTTTAAGTCAAATATATTTCACCAGTGGAGAGACACTAGTTTTATTTTATTACTTGAAACTCCACAACTCATTTTTTCCTTACAAACTTTCATCAGTTTTAAAAACTGTCTCCTCCCAAAACTCCCCTTCACGACCCAATAAAACACCTGACATTTTACAATTCCAATATTAATAAATACAAAGCGTTCAAAACCATCCATAGTGAAACTATTAATAAAATTAACCTTAAACACAAACAATTATAAAATACGAAATTAAGTACATTTGTTCATAAATCTTTGTCACAAAATAAATATTCTAGAATTAAGAAAAAAGTAAGTAAAGACTTAAAAAATCATAACTGATATTTTGAATCAGCAAATTAATCATTGAATTCAACCAATATAAACTTTATAGTTTTTGAAACATTTTAACAGAAGACACTTATTAGCAGTATTGCACATTTATTTTTTTATTATGAAGTACCATATTGCACAATAAAAATTTATTCATACACTTAAGTATATTAAGAGCTGTTAAAAAGTATAATTTGATTTAAGATAAGTCCTGAGTAAGATTTAGCACTTCTTTATAAACTTAGAGACAAATTTTACTCATCCTTATTGATTGTTTTGATTACCATTATATGTTATTAAAAACAGTAATCAATAAGTAATCCTCATCTATAATCAGTAATCAATATCTATTTTTATTTCTTGTTTAATTTAAAATTTATTAATTACTATTTAAACATTGTTTGTATAAACATTTTGAGTTAACCCTGTATTAAATTTAACTATTTTATATATATTTCTTTTAAATTTTAGTAGCGTTGGTAAAAACAATAACTTTGGCATGGCAAAAAAGCAATGACTGATTCTATTTTATCATATCAAAAAATGATATTGTCTGTCTAAAAAAAGAAATTATAAACGGATGGAATGGTCACTCTACCAAAGACATTATTTGGCTCTCTCTACCTTACCTTTACTTTAAAAACCCGATAATTTCTATGCCAAGTAAAACCTTACTTTAAGCAAAAAACCCGATAATTTCTATTGTAGGTAGACAATAATTTTCAAGTAAAACCATTTTGGCTCAACCTTACCTTACTTTAAGCAAAAACCCGATAATTTCTATTGTAGTAGACAATAATTCCAAGTAAAACCATTTTGGCTCAACCTTACCTTACTTTAAGCAAAAAACCCGATAATTTCTATTGTAGGTAGACAATAATTTCCAAGTAAAACCATTTTGGCTCTACCTCACATCAGCTTCAGTCAATAACATTTAAACCAACGCTATAACAAATAACGCATCAAATTATTTTTATCAGCAAAACAATTAAAAACAAACTTTTTGTTTATATTTTCCATTAAATATTAAATCACTATGTAAAACAAAAGGCACATTTATTCCAATTAAAATGATTAGGAGCACTTAATATCATTAATTCAGTTGTAATATTAAATAAAACCGTAATTCCACAATAAATAAGCTGGTAAAAACTGTAAATACTTTAATTATAAATTTAAAACGCGGTTTTACTGTTTAAAATAGTTATTTTAAACAGTTATTTTAAGTTTTTAAATACGTGAAACGGTAAAATTTAAGTTTTATTTATAATTATAACTGAAAGTAGAGTGGGCCTAAATAAATAATATTTAAAATAATTAAAATTGCTTGAGCATATCTAATTGGGTTTGGATAACGTCAAAGGAGGGATGGAAGCGAAAGTGAGAGATCCGCTTGTTACTCCCTTTATTTATCACTTAATAGATAAGCTCGTTAAACGGTAAAGTTACGAAGAACATGGTTGAAATTGACTAAAATTTGAGGTTTCAGAAGTATAGAGTAGGGAAGGCTGCACTTAGAGACTTTCGCAGCAATGACGCGTCCTCTAGTCATTCAACTATCCCTGTAACAATCGTACAGAAAATTAGATCGATATTAAGAGTTTGCAAGATTATGCGAATAAACGGTGTGATTTCGTTCCGTCGACAGTCGACGGGAAACGAGTTGTTGCGTTGACAAATCATTGTGTCGACAAGTTATTTGTCGACGGAATGATTTGTCAACGCAACAACTCGTATCGTATCATCGACAAATCATTGCGTCGACAAATAACTTGTCGACGCAATGATTTGTCGATGGAATGATTTGTCGACGAAGTAATTTGTCGACAGAACGATACGGAGCCGAATAAACTATAACTGTTAACAACTACCCTCCTAAGTTTGAAGGAGGTGAACAAACTATGAGGCTTTTAGTGAATATGGGATGAACAATCCGCAAAGAGTTTGCAAGATTATGTTTGAAGGTGAACAAAGGTAGTAAGTAAACAAAGGCGAGTTTGAAGGTGGCGAACAAACTATGAGGCTATTAGTGAATATGGGATGAACAATCAGGAATCTCACAGAAAAAAGGAGATTCCTACGCCACGGTTACTCTAAGATTGAATAAAACACTCTCTATGGATTGCCCTCTCAATAGTTTCAGTAGATAGCATTTATAGCCATGGGGTGTTGGCCCCCTCGAATGCGACGTAAATTTAAGTGTGTGTTGGGCGCTAATAATGAAATACGAATATTTCATTTCTTGGTCTTCACTCACTTATCCACACGGGAATTAAAAAGAGAACATGTTCTCCTAGAATTATGTCATTTGCTTTCTAATCCTGAGATGTTTACTCTGGATGACAGAATCTTAAAATGAATTTTTAAATAATTATTGATAGTAACAATAGTAAATAATAAACACATTAAAATTTCGCTCCCGCTATTAAGCGAAACCTTTATAATTGTCAAGTATTTCAAAGACCACAATATGATTTACTCCGTTCCTGCTTTCCTTTTCTTTTCTCCTCTACGACAGAAAAGGCATATTAAAGATATCAAGAAAAAGTTCTTCAAGATATCCAACACCCGCTATTAGATAGTAAATTTAACGCGGGAGTTAATTAAATGTATATTAGTTACACAATTATTTGTTTCGACATTTCTCAATTTTTATAGGGAAAACAACCAATTAGAATAGATAAATAAAATAGTACATATAATCAATGTACATTTCCGGAAGTTTTAAATTTTATTCCTAAGCAAATAGAAGTTTCTATTTGTTGGGACTTTGATTGCAGAAGTTTTAGGGCCAACTGTTCATTTAACTCCTCATTTTCCTTAATATCTCTGGTAGATAATCCCTTCCACTACTTCGGGTGACAATGAATTTCAGTAAAAGTGGATCAATGTATATGAAGTCAAAAATATTCAGAAATTAATACGCCGACATACCAAAAGCATGCTCGAAAACGGACGTGATAAAGTCGGCTGACTCCTTTAGTCAATTGCAACAAATTTTAAGGGTATTTGTAAGAATCCATGAACAAAAGATCTCGCCAGCGAGGCGCTTTGAGAAACTGTTAGGTCTATAATGTAACTTTGCCATTAAATAGTCACATCATTGAACAGACTAAGGAGACTCCACTAATCTATTAGAAAAAAGAAATCCTCTTCACAAACTGACAAGTGGTTTAAGAATGGTTCTTCAACATATTTAGGACCCGCAACTAGATCGTCAATATAATGGGCGTTACCTGGATGCATATTTTTGAGATGATTAGTAAGCGAGTACTTCCTACTGTAAGTCTTGTGGCACGCAGGACACGGATATTCTCTTCCACACTCGTACTTGTAGTGAAATATGAGAGATGCTTTAGATTTATAAGCCTTTCCACAAATGCACTTGTTAATCGTCGTGCTGTTTTCATTGTAAAACCCTTGCGTCAATGTTTGCAGCAGTGAAGAACCTAAACAAAACAGTTCTGAATTAGAGGCAAAGTATAAAAAATAAAAAAAAATTAGCCGTTAATATCTAGTAATGAATTTTCCAGTAGAGGCTGAGTTAAAGAGGAAGTAGTAGCTACTAATGTTTCGCTTTCAATTTTAGAAATGCCTTCAGGTCCATAATGATCGTGCATTAGTCAGTCATTGTTGCATTATCGGTTTAGTATGTTATTAACTCCAATTCCCAAATGCTTAGTATCAACACGACACGTTGGAAACCATCAGAGTTAGTAGAAATTACATATAATTCGCAATAAGGAATAGAATACGTTTTTTTCGAATGATATGAACATCTTCAGGATGTAAAACATTATGACTTTAAATTAATAAGAATAACACCGATAGAATCTACTTCCTCATCAACGAAGCCCTCTAGAAAAAAAAACAGCATAAGAGATAGAAACAAAATCAAGACAAGTAAATTAACAAAATATCATCAAAGAAATTAAATGATTAAAAAAACAAAAAGAGAAGCAATAAAAAATACTTAACAGAACATATAAGTGATACTGAAAGCCCTTTTACTTCCCAGTAAACCTAAATTTTCGACTCTAAATCTGTTATAGCTATCAGAAAAATCAATGAAGAAATCTCCATAATTTCATAAGCATTCAGTAGATTAGGTGAAATATTTATGACAGTTTTTAAAGAATAAAATAATATCCAGAGTCATACCTTCATGCTTGGCGGTCTTTATCATGATCTATCAAGTTTTTAAATTGACAACACGACTGATAATTTGCTTTAGTTTTTCATTTTTTATTGACTTTTTATTGGTTCAAGTACATGAATGTAAAATAGTATAAACATCTAGATTATTTTTAAGTCCAAAAATCTTCTTATTCCGTAAGGTACAACTGTAAACCATTCATAACGATTATAGCACAGCAAAGCGACGAGTTTTTAAAATATAAAGCAAACATGGTAAGAATAACTAACAAATATTTCAATTGTTCTTCAATACATTTTATTAACATTTAAAACAACAGCATAACAAGTATTAAAAATATTTTTTTAAAGTTTAGAGTGTGCAAGTGCCATTTAAAACAATTAAATGTTTTTCAAAATTATAATAATATTTTATTTTAATAATAAAATAATTACAACTATTTAATATTGGCATTAGACTTCAGGTCTCCTAGTGATAATTATAGAGGTATATTTATATACCTAGGCATGTCACTCTTGATTGATAAAATATTTAGCGCTCCAATACAGCCTTGAAGGGTGCTGATGGTATAACTTCTATGAGGATAACGTAATGTATGTGTTGTATGGCTCGACCATAATCTTGAAGAGTTTGTATCACAGTCATCCCTGTATTTATACCTCTATAGTGATGAAGTGCGTATCTTCTAGAGTTCTAGAGTAGACATTATACCGGATTTTTGCTGATTTTTTATTTTTTATTTCACTTCCTTCCTAAAGATGGAATTCTCACCAGGTGTTCTTACACTTCTTGCTGAAGTTCATATATCTTACCAAGGTTTCTTCTGCTTCTTTACAAAAGAAGGCATTTTACCTAATGCACCTTTACATCTTTGCTGATGATATATTTAACTGGCTTTTCTTGAAAAGAAAAGTTAAGTTATTTACCGGTTACCTCCTGCAATTCCCTAGTCAACTTGGTCTTCACCAAAAATTAGCGGACAATTAAGAAACTACTACTTCTTCACAGAAGATTCTGGTATTTGAAGTACTATAAATATTCTCTTTTAACTCCACTTCGTTTTGGACTTTGTTCAACAAGTGTTTCGTCCGCTAAAAGTTGATTAGTAAAATGTCTTGTTATCATATGAGCCATAAGATTAGCTTTGTGCTTAGAAGCATGGTTACATATAGAACATTTAAACTGTGGTTCCTTATTACATTCATATCGAATGTGACGTGTTAAATGAGCTTTGTGGATGTAACTCCGTCCACAGTCCGGACACACGTGGTGTTTGAAACCTGTAAAGGAGGAGAAAAAACCAATGAATCATCATAATCATAATCTGGAGAAATACATATTAGTGAGGTTACCAACACTGGTTGGTGTTGAAATGGTTGTTATTATCGTAAGTCACGTATTATTCTCGTAGTCAAGTTCAAGTTGCTCATTGTACGAAAATTATTATCGTACCAAGTTCTTTATTTATCAGAGTTTCATATAGTCCCGAGTTATCCATTGCCCAAAGTCTCGCAACGTCCCATGTTTATTATTATCCCGTGTTGCTCATTGTCCCGACTAGCTATTTATCTCGTGTAGCGTATTGTCCTAGTTGCTCATTATCTCGTGTAGCGTATTGTCTCTAGTTGCTCATTATCTCGTGTAGCGTATTGTCTCTAGTTGCTCATTATCTCGTGTAGCGTATTGTCTCTAGTTGCTCATTATTTCGTGTAGCGTATTGTCTTTAGTTGCTCATTATCTCTTGTAGCGTATTGTCCCAGTTGCTCATTATCACGTGTAGCGTATTGTCTTTAGTTGCTCATTATCTCTTGTAGCGTATTGTCCCTAGTTGCTCATTATCTTGTGTAACGTATTGTCTCCAGTTGCTCATTATCTCGTGTAGGTATTGTCTCTAGTTGTTTATTATCTCGTGTAGCGTATTGTCTCTAGTTGCTCATTATCTCGTGTAGCGTATTGTCTCTAGTTGCTCATTATCTCGTGTAGCGTATTGTCTTAGTGCTCATTTATCACGTGTAGCGTATTGCTTTAGTTGCTCAATTATCTCTTGTAGCGTATTGTCCTAGTTGCTCTTATCTTGTGTAACGTATTGTCTCCAGTTGCTCATTATCTCGTGTAGCGTATTGTCTCTAGTTGCTTAGTTGCTCATATTCCGTGTTAATCATTATCGCTTATTATCAGTAACGTTCCGTCTAATCAAAAAGAAGTACAAAAACAAACTCAAAATTAGTTAGAAAGTAATTAAGTTAGGTAAAGTTATACTAGCACATTAAAAAAAACAATAATTAATAAGGAGTTAAATTTTTTTAGTAATTAACGACATTCACTATAATACATTGCTTTAAGTATTACAACTTGAATAGATAAATCTAGGGAAATCTTGTAGTAAGTGGAAAAGTTTGAAACATTTAATTTTCATTTCACTAGCAGGAGAACAGTCAAAACGTAATTGATCTTGATAGTAGTAGTAAGAGGTGAATTGGGATCTAATTTTTAAAAATCTAGTCTCATTTCCTTGGAGCTTGATTATTAATAAACCTTGTGCCTCTGAATTAAGTGAGACAAAAATTATGTGTCGAGTGGGATTTGAACCAGAATTTTAAAGAATATCTGTCGCCTATGCACTAAGTACACATAACTTAGAGCGCGCGAACACTAAAATTAGTAGCATCGAGACCATTTTCGGGTATTTTTTCGAATCTCACTAGGCTAAGGGCAAATAATGGACAAACAAAGTTTCACTCAGTATGACTCAAAAATTTAAAAGTTATATTGTGTTTTAGAATGAACAAATATGAGATGAGATTTAATGGAGCTCCTTTGTTTGGCTCTGTAGCCACATTCGGGACATTTGAACTGTGGTTCCTGTCCACACTCGTAACGCTTATGGCGATTGTAACTTTTCAAATGTAAATAATTCCTTCCGCATCCGCACTGATAACCTGGAAAATATAATATTATTACAAACTAAAATAATATGAGAGCAATGAATTCAACTGGATTTATAATGGAGCGTAGAAATCGAAGAGACTTAAACTTCTAGAGGAAGCATACAAAAGCTTCCTATTGTGGATAGCTTCCTATAGCAGCATACAAGCTACCATTGTGGTATCATGGTCTGATACCACAATGGTACTTTGGTGACGCCTTTAGGTATTTTTCATTTAAAAATTCACTTTACATAATATTTGGTAAAATTAACTACTGATGTACGTCAATTATCGCCTTACTACTTTTAGACGATATTTTTAAAAACAAGTACTATTGTAACCTGTGCTGAGTTTTGCTAATAAGTAATGTGTCATCAGCAATCTCCAAATTCAATAATATGAGATAGACGGTTACTTAACTACAAAAGGAACATCAAACCTCAAAGATACTCGAAATAACAAACTCATATTTCAACTCTGGGTTAAAAATACTTCGTGTCACGGAGATTCAAATCTGTATTTGTTAAGGTTAGCGATTAAACACAAGGCTGAGTTGAATAACGAAATAACTTCGTGTAGACGTAAAACTTTATCGTGCATTTGTTTGAGTTTTGGATCGAAAACGATTTTAAACCTTGAGTTATACCATGAACTTCATTAATATTTTGTTTGGAAAGAGATTCAACTGCTGGTCAAATCAACACATTAGTATAAAAAATTGTAACTGACCGGTTTCGACTTTACGTCATCATCAAAGCTGTTAACAGACTGAGTATTTTGGGTAGGAAGTAGGAGGAGGGAACAGAGGAAGGAGTTAGTGTGGGTGTGGTTAGGGGTACTGGTGGGGGAGGGTTAGCCGTGTCTGAAGAAGTCTAGGGAACCTAGTATAAAAGTAAAAAGGAACAAAAACAGTAAAAAGGAATTTAGTTATCTCAGTGCAATTTTTTAGTAATAAGTAAAAATTAATTTGTAAATTAGTTACTTAAGTTTGACTTCTCTGCTATGTTATAATGAGATATATAAGCATAATAACTTTTGAGTTACATTCTTTTTTGATCTTATTGTGTAGTAAGTTAGAGTATAAATAATTTTAAGTATTTTTTGTTCTTTTTTACTGCTATACCAGGTTCCCTACACTTCTTCAGACACAGCTAACCCTCCCCCACCAGTACCCCTACCAGTACCACACTCACACTAACTCCTTCCTCTGCTCCCTCTTCCTACTTGCTACCCAAAATACACACTCTGTAAAAAGCTCTGTGATGAAGTAAAGTTGAAACCGGTCAGTTATAATTTTTTTATACTATTGTGGTTGACAATATTGTTTTTAATTCTAGTGTGTGTTTTTATAAAACATCATGAGTCTATACCACAAAATCTTCTTCATAACAACTAATGATTTGGTCAAGTTAAGGAAAAAACATGGTCTGCAGATTACACTATAATTAAAGAACTGCACATCACACGAAGTTAATAAATAAGTACACATTTTTTTGGCAAAAAAACTTATAGGAAATAATATAAAGAGTAAAACGAAGACAAAACCACATTTCTTAAATCCCCAATAAATCAGACTTAATATAATTCGTTTTCAAATAGTCTTTCAATACGTTTTATCGCAATTTGGCAAATAAAACGACAACAATTAATAAGTAATTTTGGGATAAAAAATATACCTTATATAAACTGCAATTTTACGTCAAACATAAAAAAAGTCTAAAAGTCAACGGGAACTCGAGTTTTGTGTTTGGTCATAATATGGACCTTCATCGTTGATTTCTGTTTACATTTCATAGGACAAATTGGACAACTGAATCTCGGTTCAACTCCGCATTCGTAGTTGACGTGACGATTGTAGCTCTTGAGATGTAGGTAGGATCGACCGCATTTTCCACACTGGTAGCCTGGAACTAAACCAATATCAATGACAGGTCAGAAGTCGGTTTTTTAACAATAGTGCCCATACCAAAGATGTATTAAAAGTAAAGATAATTTGCAGTGCGGTTGGTGAACAGAATTAAAGTTGATTAAACTTGAGATAATATAAAGTAAGTTAATATACAAAATTTAACATACTGATTATTTGAATTTAATTACAATCAAGTCAAAGAAAATTAAAAGTTAGGTCAATTTAAACAAAAATTATTATAAGCGGAGTAAATTAAACCAAAGATATTGTATTAACCCTAAGGGTACAGTTAATTATATCAAAGATAACTGCATGGTTAATTAAACCAAATGTATTTTACTAGGAGCTTTATTAAATTTAAGATAATTTAGAGTACACTTTATAAAAGAAAAGATAAATAACAGCATGGCTAATTAAACCAAAGATAAAAATATGATTAATTAGATCAAAGTTAGTTTACACTATATGGCTGATTATAGTAGTTGGTTAAATTAAAACAAAATGCTATACGATAATTAAATCAGATTATTTAATCAAAAATACGGTTAACTATAATACTTAAAGCAACCTTTATCTTAAGTAAAGTTAAGATAAATAAAAGAATAGTAATAAACTGCGTAGGCTTCCGCGGTTATTGTCATGAAGAATTAGGTCTTCCGTTGGTGACCGCGTCAATGTAGATGAAGAATCCGACGTTTCGCTTTCACTGTGGGAGGCATCTTCAGGGATGTAGGACATCATAGATAGAAACACAATGCTCTACAAAACTGAAATGAGCTCAGTTTTGTAGAGCATTGTGTTTTTATCCATGATGCCATGCCCTACATCCCTGAAGATGCCTTCCACAGTGGAAGAGAAACGTTGGATTCTTTATCTACATTGATGCGGTCACCACCGGAAGACCTAAATCTTCATAAAAGAATAAGAGCTATATGCGGGGTTATAGAGATTTTTTTCTGAAATATTTATATACTTATTTAAATCAATTTTCTTATTCTCACATTAGCAGAACTTTATTTATTTAAAATTATTTCTAATTAAGTATAATTATTAAACAGTTTTTAATGAAGTTACAATACAAAACAAACTCGATGATTAATTTTTTATGTCTTTTTTTATTGTCACATGCTTCATTCTTTAAATATCCATTCTCTAAATAGTATATCAAAATCAAGCTGAAGGGTTAGAAGAGTCAAACAAAAACAATTAATAAAACTTAGACATGTCTAGTTCAAATATTTAATAATAAAAATTATACTACAATGTTAGTAAAGGGTAAATTCGAAGGAGAGTTATTAAACACATATTTGATCTAAAAATAAGTTTATACCAATTCAAAGGATACCATTTGGCCATCAATTATTGACGACTGCTAATTTTGAATCATAATAGTAAGACGTCCGTTTAGAGTCCTTCGTCTTTTAATAAAGAAAGAAGAACGCCTTTTAAATCCAGAGTACAAATCAGCTCCGGTCATTTCCTTGTCGATCCATGCTGGTGGAATTTTCACGTTTAATGATCGACTAAATTTATATGCCTCTTTTCTAATGTTCTCTAGATGCGTTAAACCTTCTTGGATGTTTCAGTAGCTTCTTATTTTTGTTTAATAAGCCTTGCTTCTTGAATCAAAGTAAGCACCTAGGAAAGATTTAAAAAATAATTAGAATATGAAATGATCATATTGAAATGAAATATGATTAACTGGAAACTTTAGTGATGAACTGAACAATAATTAAAGAAAACGAACAATAACAACCAAAGTCCAATGTACAAAAAACAGGGTACAAGGATGTGACATTAAATAATGCTAGCATAGAGGTCCCAAAGAAAAGAGAATTTTATTTGGAATGCATGAATTCCTTGCTCACAAATTCGCCATGCTTGTAGACTTCCAAACCAAAATTATATTGAATTATTTATTAATTACAATATAAATTATTATATTAATAAGAGTGCAAATATATAATACTACATATTTTAATATTTATTAAAATGAACCTCCTTAAGGTTATTTTTCGTACTAAGTTTAATTTAAAAATATTTGACCAGAAATATATTCATATACTGCACACACATAGACACAGGCACACATATACATGTATTTATGTAGTTTCTGTTTTTATGGCCTATTGATAGCTGATTATCGGGTTTTGTCCAATTCTTCGCTTTCAGCGTGTGAAAAAAATTAGTATCTTTACATGTACAGAGTTATATGTACATATATGAAGTCTTGCACAACCAGGAAGTCTTTTTATCAGGAACCTCTGAAACGGATTAGCGTCACATTCCCAAACTTAGTACTTGCCATAAGTGCAACCCTGTTAGTAATTTTTTTACTAAGAAAATTCTCTAAAAAGGCAGTAGTACCAGTGTCTAAGAGATAATAACAAATTAAAGACTATTTAGCAACACGAAAAATATTACTTGTGACTACTAACAGCCTTTATAAAGATAATATGGTTGCCAAGTCTACGCAAAAATAAAACATACATACAAAATTACCTGTTAGAATTCCGCATATCCAATTATGAAGTCAAGATCATCAATGTTTGCGTATTGTCTGCAACAAATGACCTGTTACACTCAAATCTCATTCTTTAGCTATGTCTTTCATGTTCATTCCAAGTATTACCATCCCACTGCATGCTTTAATAAATTTTTACACACTCCGACTTTTCGCTGATGATTTATCTATAATAAATCCAACAAAATAACAAATCCTTATGTTTTAGACGTTATTTAAGTGTTGCAGAAAGTAAATTTTGACTTAGGTGAAAAGAAAATCAAAAGAAACCAACCAAGAATGATTTCTTCACCAACGATTTGGTAAGCAGTGACTAAAGAAATAGACATTCGTTATTGAAACAATTTACGATCCCATATTAAGATAGGAACTATAACGAAATAAACAGATAACATTATTACGGTTTTTTCACATCAATGTGTAACAACATAAAATTCCCTGAATAAGTCACCAATAATGAAAACGAAGCGTAACGGACGACTTAGGATTTTTTTATTAGATTCTGCCCGGAATAATATGGTGCCGAGATATGATATGTTTTTTTAAAGTTGATTTTTGTTTGGCTTTAGCGGGACAGTACGGACAAACAAATTTTGGATCAACTCCGCATTCGTAAATTCTGTGGCGATTGTAACTTTTGAAATGTTGATACGTTCTGCCGCATTGACAGCACTGATACCCTGAAAAATGTAAAGATAGCAAATGTTAGATTGATAAAAAATAAATGGTTGTTTTTATAGCATAAGTTTCATTTTGATTTGCTTGTCTTCAGACACTTTGTTCTATTCCCAGCAGACACCTACCTAAAAACTTCCTGCCGCTTAAATTAAGTGATTCAGCAAAAACCGTAGTTATACCAGCAGTATTCAAATAAAACTTTTAAAAAACGTAATATTGCAAAAATATTATTTCGAACTCCTTCAGATAGAAATTAGCTTAGAGAGAAGTCTATATGGTTGGTAAACGTTTATCGCTTACCCTTATAATCCGTCTTATTTACTAAGATAATAAATAGTCAGTGATCGCACCCTTAAATTTCAAGTATACGTATTCTAACGTCGACTGCATGTAGTAGAAATCCGCTGAAATCATACAATATGGCTTCTCAGGGTAATTGGGGATTGCTGAAAAATCATATTTACCGGAAGTAGAAGGGGAAATTCAAGAATGTGCTAACGTCGAATCTTGATGTTGATTATAAATATCCCTGAAACGGTTTTTGCTTAAAACCATCATCAGTTGGGCAACAAAAGGTATTAACTGATAAAGTTATATCAGTGAATAACTTCAACTCTCAATAAGCACCGGTCCAGGGTGATTAAAATCTAACAGCAAGGGTTCAAGGCAGCTTGTTCTTTAATAAAAGTAATAAAGGATCTATGCCTTTAGCTCCGCATTGTCTCGCTAACGGTGATTAATCAAAAAGTCGTCAGAAAACTAAGTCTTAACCAGACGACGAGCAAGTTAAATAACCTGTGGCATTTGTAAAATCAATATCCGTCACAATAACACCTCCCCAAGATACTCTTAACCAGACGATGTACAAGCTAAATACTTTAATGCATTTGTACCATTGCATCGAGGTTCGTCTCACAAAAAAACTCAATACAATGAATGACATCTGAACCAGACGATGTAAAAACTAGATAATCTGGGATATTCAGACTATCAAGTTGATCACAAGAAACTTCCCTAGGATGTAACGGGTTAACCTTCAAAGAAAGTAGGTTCACATTTCGATTCCGACTCATATTGGGCTTAAAAACAAAGGTATTGGCCATAAAATAAATTTATATAAAAATAAAAAATATAACAATTATTATAAATTCAACGATATTTTGTGTTTGCCAATAAGATGAGTTTTAAGTGATATCTTCTGTTTCGCTCTGTATGGACAATAAGGGCAGCCAAATTTCGGTTCGATTCCACATTCGTAAACTTTGTGACGGTTATAGTTCCTAGAATGTTTGTAACTACGGCCACATTTTTCACACCGAAAGCAACCTGAAATTTTAAGAATGAATATAATTTCGCTAGCTAAATATTAGCGGATAAGAAATTAATTAAGATTGATAAAATATTCACCACCATTTAAGAATGTCTAAGCCGGAAAGGAAATATAAAGTTAAATAAATTACATGCCACCGATCTGATAAGCTGCATTTTCAAAAAAAAAAAAACCACCAGGGATACCAACTACCTATGCTAATAATATTTACAATTATCCGCAACATTTAGTACAAACAAATCCCCAAACCAAAAGAGCTTAAAATAAACACTATACCTACTTTTATAAGTTACAGATATCATATCTGACTAATGCCTCTAGTAAAGCTATGGTTATTTGCTGAAATAATATCTTATATATTAATTGAGCATGCAAGAAGATACAACTTCAATTAAATTTAAATTACTTGGGAAGAAGAACAAAAAATTAAATTAACCACTTCCGTGATTTTTTAAGGGGACCATCTTCAACAAAGCTATAAACCGATAATATAGGTGGTAGTTTGAAAACATTTTATAAGACTAAGCAAACTTAATATTTATTAAAAAGAAATAAAAATAAATCCAGGAAGAGGAAACTAATAAAAAAATGTATACGTTAGGATATAAAAATTACGTATACAGGCGAATATATTTAAGAAATAATATGATTAAAGTGAATCGTTGTTAATGAGTTTTGTAAAGATGTTTAAATGCTCTAACCCATTAGAAGGTAATTAATAATAATATACAAAAACGAATTTATAATAATGTATTAACAAACAAACAAATAAATAATATAATATCACCACAAAACTTCATTCCTCAGCTGTTGGTTGGAATTCGGATCAGGTTATTTGAATTTCAGAAGATACAGGAGTTTTGTGCTTCCCAATAATATGGGTTTTGACTGATATTTTCTGTTTAGCCTTATAAGGACAAAAAGGGCAGCTAAATCTCGGCTTCACACCGCATTCGTAAAGTTTGTGACGTCGTAAATTCGTAGCGTATTTGTAAGTCCGTCCACAATCGCATTTGGAGTTGTCTGTAAAAAGAAATAGTAAAATTCAGACATAATAAAGAGAAGAAAAATAGAGTATAACAAAAACATAATGTTCTGGGGTAAACTGGAGTCAGCAAGACTCTGATAACAATAAAAAAATCGAAAGGCTGGATATTATATCATTTGATACTACCGAGTTTTGCAAAAAAACGAATAGTTGACACAATATACACTTCCCAGATATAGCATTGCATTTTGCTTGTTACATTTCGTAGGTGTCTCTCGCACAATTATATTCTGGCTTGATATTACTCAAACTTATTTAACCTAAACTCTTAGGGTTCCTTTTTGTCTAAAACTGTGCAATATAACCAAGTCGAAAATATTTTTTTAAGATTGTAATTAATAACTTATAAACTATAATTTATTAAGAGACAAGACTAATACCACAAGGCCAAGTATCACAAATAAGCATAAAATATAAAAACTATGCTTATAATAAACGCGTAAAATTAAAATATCCTATATTTTTAAAAATATTTATCATTTGTCTTTACTACACTTATAAACAAATTATTTAGTACCTGTAAATAATATATAGTACTATATATAGTAATATATATAATAAGTACTAGTAATAATAATAGTACTATATTAATAATATTTACACAACAAGAATTTGATATAGAGTTGACCCTAAAAATACAATTAACGAAAACAAAGGTTCTTTGGAAGGAGAAATCTGTCTTAAAGATGGGTTCATTCTTTGGCTCACTGAACTTGTGATAAGTATCTAAGCCCCATATACTTAGAATAATACTATATATAGAAGGAGCACTACTGATTCACTGGTGCACCTAAGTAATGCTGCCACCCTAACAATATATAATTTTCTAAAAAACAGTTGGCAATACTTCCGGTGGCTGAATTATTATGTTCTATTATTAATTAATTATTGATTATTCATAAAATACTAATATAAATATCAGTGCATTACAATATTTTAAGCATTTTAAATTGTAGTTTAACGTATTTATTAAAATTATATATAAAAAGTAGTCCTCGTCAACTAAATGTAGATTCTTGTATTCCGCCACCCTTTTGCCATCTAAGACCGGTTTTATTAAGTACTCAGCAGGTGTTTTAAGTTAAAATATTTGTTTTTTACGATCATTCTTCATTAATAGATATTTATGACAAATATTTAAAATAATGTTTTGTTGTCAGGTTGGCAGCATTACTTAGGTGCACCAGTCAACCGGCTTTCATGTTATCAGTGGAATTACATTGTGTTTACGGTCCTGTGCTCCTTCTATATATAGTATTATTCTAAGCCCACATAGCTAGCTAAGGAAATCCCAAATGATTAATAAGGTGTAAAAAAAGAAACAATATAAGTTTAATAACAAAACTAATACTGCCGATGTAATTAAAAAAATATTTTATACAAATGTACAACCATAAGTTTTTGTTTGGACAACCAGGCGAATTGTCCGTGAGAAACACTAGAAACGAAAGGTGACCGCTTTTTCATATTTATTCTCACTCTTCCCATCTTCTTTGCACTAAAAACGGGGCCTGACGTATAAAAAGTGTCTCGGTGGTGACGGCATCAAAGTAGACGACGAATCCAATGTTTAGCTCAAGACATCATCATAGCAGAACAACAAGAATGAAATAAATGAAATATGATTCGGTTTATAGAATTGTGGTGGGCTATAAAAGGCATCTTGAAGTGTTTTTTTTCTTGACTCAATTCTTTACAAAGTGAACATTTTAATTTTTCAAGCATTGTTTTCATTCATATTGTGCTAAATATCTGAAGATGTCTACCATCGGGAAAGCGACACGTAAGATTCATCACCTACCGTGACTTCCCAGGACGTCACTAGAAGACATAAACCACTACAACGAAGACACCTTGTTTCCAATCAACTTTTTTCTTTAATTTAATATAAACGACTCGTGACATTGATACCATCATTTCTTCAGATGCCCAACATAAAGACATCATCAACAAATTTTAAACTTTATTCATAAAATCGCTTGAAAATCGTTTAAGTCGTTTGTCTGAAACTGTGACTGAAATCCTTCAGTCTTGAGAAGTTTCGAATGTTTACAAATGATGTGTCTTTTTAGAACAAACTTATACTGACTAACGTAGGAACAGAACTGACAACTTATAACGGGCCTGATGCCGCACTCGTGTTTTAGATGGCGGCGCAAGTTCTTCACATGGCGGTATATTCTTCCGCATTGTGTACATTGGTGCGAACCTTCTGTAAAACAAAGACAATTTTAAAATTTCATAAAATATTCAGACCCAGAAGTATCAATGTAAAAAAAAGTTAGATTAATTCGTATCGTAATTCTGATCATAGCCGAAGTCAGCACAGTTTTTTTTTTAATTTTTTTAATAGTTTTGAATTAAACTACCTATATAATCAGAGCAAAGAAAGTTGGAAACTCAGAAACTATTGTCTAATTTAAAACGATTTTAAATAAGATAATAATTATCTTGTCACATTTCAAAAAAAAAAGTTTTAACCTTCACTAACTTAAAAAAAGATTGTTTTTTAATTTTGTTATTTGTATAACTAAGAGCAACATCTTTGTATGTTTTAACAATAATGTGCACAAACATTTAACCTATATTTGTGAAGTATGCGTTGACATTTTTATACAGTCAAAAATATTAAAAATAATACTGACTTTTTGAGTTTCCCGTAAATTTTTCCTTTTTATCTTTTTCGGTAAAAATAAAACGATGGTTCAAAAATGTTCTATTGTCTTTACTTTGACTAAATAGGTAATCTAGTTTTGATTATGTTAAGAAACATTTCACCCTTTACGGCTTTGCCTCAGGAAACAACTTGTCTATAATACTGTATTTATACTATAGGTGTGTAATTACAATAACCAGTTCATATTACCGTGCAGTTTATTTAACAAAAAGAACCAATACCAGAAAAAGCTATATTTCTACTAGATCTGTATAGACCAAGAGCCCAGGGGTGTTTTGTTAATAAAAAGTGTAATGGCTGGAACCGGTCTCAATTTTTCGTAAATACCTTCCTGAACAAGGATCTGCAATTCTGCCGACTCGTATCGGATGGGTGTCCCAGGCAGAACGCACTTTAGGGGTCAAATTTACCACCCAAGTTAACAAAAAGTGTAATGGCTTGAAACGGGTTTAATTTTTTGTTAATACCTTCCTGAACAAGGATCTGCTATTCTGCCGACTCGTATCGGATGGGTGTCCCAGGCAGAACCTTTGACCCCTAAAGTGCGTTCTGCCTGGGACACCCATCCGATACGAGTCGGCAGAATTGCAGATCCTTGTTCAGGAAGGTATTAACGAAAAATTGAGACCAGTTCCAGTCATTACATTTTTTATTAACAAAACACCACTGGGCTCTTGGTCTAGTAGGGAAAGTCATTCCTCTAACAAAGAGTAATAACTGTGTTGGGGCAAGTCCAAGGGTTTGACTGCACACGTATTCAATAAGTAATTGCAGGCAAGAAGAAACACAAAATAATCCTACTTTACACAACTGTAGCTCCGAAAAGGTAAAATAAAACAAAATAATGCTCTGGCGAGAAATAAGTCTTATCATATATGATAAAAATAATTTATGAGCAATTATTATTTTAAATCTATTTGAACAATTTAAATTTAAAGCCAGCTCTCTTTACAAGTAGTTTCGTTTTGGCTTGGGCTTTAAGACGGTCAATGCCTTATTATTTCACTTGTGAAGAGTCTTTTCATTATTTTTATTGAAAATTGAACATACTATGGCTTAACACAAAATAAGTTTTGTATACTTTTGCCAATAAAAAAAATTATTAAAAAAATAAAACTCAACACTCCACTTATTCAATTTGCATAAAGAATTGATTATAGCTATCAACATTTGTCAATGTTCCAATAAGGGAAAAACCATTGTTTCAATAACATAACCAGTAGTTCCCACTTTTTAATGAGACCCTTAACAAAATGTAAGTTTCCATCTATATTTCAAAACAATGTCCATGTATCTCCATATTCGAGATCCTTAGGTAGCCTTGAAATTTTATCACTCGAGCGCCCCTGAACGTCTGTGATGATGTCTATCACAATGGAAGTGTAACGACAGATTTATCATCTAACTAGAGACAGTCATTTCTTACGGACCAAAGAGACTAATACTTAGAGGTAGTACATGGGCCGAATAGCACAGTGATAAGGGGTCTGGAAGTGAGACAGCTTCCACTAGGTGCCATAACTGTACTTACCCTTATTATAGTCTCCCAAGAGAGAGACTAGATAGTCCCCCACCCCTTTACAACCCCTATTTTAGCACGCACTCAACAAACGGCGGGCATTTTTCAGAGACGCCAAATTAAACCACATTATTTAACATAGACAATTAAAGAATACATGCAATACAATCATTAGAACTTATTTTAAATTTAATTTACTTAATTTAAGACAAAATAGTGGGAAAATAATTAATATTTACATTAGATTGTAATAGTATGAAAAATAAAAAAAATGACGTCACCAATGAACAGTTACGGCACCTAGCTACCCAACGAATGATAAGAGCTGTTGTATCCTCCCTCTAAGTATTAGACTCTTTGTCACCAATGTACAGTTACGGCACCTAGCTACCCAAGGAATGATAAGAGCTGTTGTATCCTCCCTCTAAGTATCAGTCTCTTTGTTTCGGACAGGCTCTTGTACTAAACCATACTACCAACTCTCTCAATCCAGACGTTGGGTAACCCAGATTATGGGGAAACCCCTTTTTACAGGAAAACACCGCTTAAGAGACCACATTGCTCCAATTGTAGGCTCAATTGTAGACAAAAAACAAACAATGTTCCTAGAGAGTTAACAATGAAATAAACAAGCTGATTGGTAAATCACTCTAAGGGTTCTGCATAACAATCAATTCAACCAATCAGAGCCAAGAACTTGCCTTGTGTTTTAAGTTAAATCTCTAGATCTTTGTTTATTTTTCTGCCATTAATACAAAAAAAATAATGCTTTAAGAATTATTTAATAGAACCAAAATAACAAAAAATAAAATAAACAAACAAAATAAAATTGAACTGAGCTATTAGCTTTTACATTTAACACACTTTCCTATAAATTTGTACTTGAAATAAAACTTTAGGCCAGGTACTTTAAAACATCAATCAAGTTTGAGTAGCAGTAATTATACTTAAGATAACAATAACTTCAGAAAAGTACAATATAGTATGAACATAAACAAAAAAAAAGAAGTAGATACATGCTGTTACAAAATCATTATCAGCAGGCGAGACAACATTGGGACTTATGATCTCTTCACTTCAGTGAATGACTTATAATCTCAAAACTTAAAACACCCTTTCTAGCTATCTTTGCCTGCTGATGATGGTGATAATTCAAAACCAATGCAGGGGATATTCATCCAACGGCATGAATATCCGTTGGACATAGCATTATAAACGGTAGCTGATTATTTTTATTGCTTCTAATATCTTATAATATACTCATAACAAGTCTCTCTCAAACTTAAGTCACGTTCTAAAATACCACTCAACATTTTAAAATATACTATCAATAATTCTCGGCTGATCCTTGTGTTTCTGAAGCATATGTTTCTTCAATCTTGATTTAAATTTGGATGTAAAAGGGCACAGAGGGCACTGCAAAAGAGGTTCCTGTTGGCACACTATCAGTTCGTGAACTCGAAGCGATGAAGCCGAATCGAATCTGATTTCACAAGTTTCGCACCAAAAACCGGCGCCTTCTACAACTAGAAATGTGATCAAAATGTGAATTTTTACAAAAAAAAATCAAATACAAAACTCAAGACTTTCTCCCAAAATGTGCAAGTGCCCAAAAGCAAAGATATTTGTTAGTACCCAAATAAATATTAAACAAGTACATAATAAACTATTAATTTTGTACAGTTATTGCTACAATTATTTCAAACGTGTTATTTTCTTTATTTAGAAAATTTTCTTTAAAAAAAATTGCTAATAAAGTGGGGGTAATGAAATCATTTAAATTCATAAAGTCCCATCAAATTACATATTGACATAACAAAAGGAAGTAGAAACATACAGATTATAATACTTAACAAGCACTATATAAAATTTAATCTACTGAAAACTAAGAGAAACGAAACATACATCTGCCAGCCCGCAATACTTTTTAATTTAAACTTGATTTATTATATACTCCCTTAATGAAAACTCAATTCTTCAACACCGTCTCTTCCAGAAGACTTACAGGTACTTATTTTATTAATTTTTTATTTCATTAATGCTTCTTCATTCGCTGATGTCATCAGCGAAATCGCATTATAGCATGACAAGTTGATGCCAAATGTAATTTTAGACATTGGGCCTAAAGTAGTAAATGTGTTTTTACATTAGTAAAAACAATTTATATTAAAATAAATTAAAAAATATGGCCAAGACAAAAAAAAATATGATTAAAAAACTAAAATAAAAGGTTGATGGTAACTCCCATTCCAAAAAGTAACAGAATCTCAGTATTGCTTCGAGTAAACGCCACATCCAAGAAAAACTTTAAACAGAAAACATTCTTCTAAAACGGTAATTTATTTCCGGAAGAAACAATTATAAAATTGTTGATAAAACAACAAGTTTTATCAACAATTTAAAATCAAAACATGTAGCAACTAACAAGTAAAATTTATTCTAGCATGGTAAGCCAAACTAACAATCGAATCATAAAAAATCAGTTAAATCATTTTTGCTTAGCTCAATAAGGTGTCAAAAACTATTGTCTTAGCTAACAAAGATCTGTATTGAAAGACTTAGCACGGCTATTACCAAGCTAGCATTACAGCTCAAATACATTATGTTTATGAGTATGCTCAACATATTAGCCAAACTAAGACTCTTAAAACTAAATGAATAAACTTTATTAATTTTAGATTAAGTTTCTTTAAAAAAATCAGATTGGTCCGACAATTCACTAACGAATGAATGGTGCTTAAAGTCAATTAAATGTATCCTAAAATAATCGTTATAAGCACTATTGAGTTATAATTAGATTCTCAAATCAACTGATTTGAATCAGTTGATAAAAATTCATAAAAAGATTTTTTAAATAAATAAAGATATCTTATCAAAGCTATTTATGGGTCTTAATTAGTAAACAATTTCTACTGATCGAATGGAATCCTGCTGAATGGAATTTCAAAGAATTTTACACGCCACGTCTAGTTAGAAGTGATAAATAAAATGCACGTATAGTTAGACGTGATATATAAAATTCACGTCTAGTTAGACGTGATATATAAAATTCTCGTCTTGTTAGACGTGATATATAAAATTCTTTTAAATTCCGTTCAGCAGGATCCTTCATTCGATCAGTAGCATTTTTTTACTAATTAAGACCCATAAAAAGGTTTGAAAAGTTATCTTTAATCATGCAAAATCAGTTGGAATCTAATTACAACTCAGTGGTGCTTCAAACGATCATTTTAGGATAAATTAAATGGCTTTAAGCACCATTCATCCGTTAGAGAATGGTCGAACGAATCTGATTTTTTTAAAAACATATTGAATTGAATTGAGCTTTAAAGAGTCATATTCATTCTAGTATGATCAGGTAAATTTTAGAAACCAGAAGTCTAAGAATCAGATATGTCCTATATGGTTTTTTCTGCTAGGCTCTATAGGGACATAGCTCACAAATATCTCCATCTGACGACTTAGCACTTCCTGTACTAATGTTGAATCAAAAGCTCTAATAAGACATCAACACTCTAGAATGACCAGAAACTAAAAATCCGATAACTCTTTAGAGTTATCGGAGATATTTGATTTATCAAATATCTCATCAGTGTTCCTTTCTGTTTAATTCATTTTATACTTCAGGGATAAAAGCTTAATAAGACATCTTCATTCTAGCATGTTCTGACAAACTGACAATCTGGTGATTATGAATCAAATGTGTCTTCAATGATCCTTTCTGTTTAGCTCTATAAGGGCACAGCTTACAGAAGAACTGGGGATTCATGTTACACTCTAATCGTTCGTGACGTCTAAGGTTCTGAGAGTATTTGTAAGATCTCCCGCATTGGAGGCAAACGTGCATTTTAGGACCTGAAAGAAACAATTATGTTATGGCAAGGTCTAAACGGAAAGTTACTATTACTTATATCAACTTCGTCTTCTAGGAAAAAAGCCTTGTTTATTAAGACTTTATAATAGTTTAATAACTTGGTTGACATAATACATAGAAAAGTCATTGGACATCTAAAGTATAACATACATTTCCACTAAATATATTATTCCAAAATCGTTCCCAACCGTTATGACTTCCCAAAATATTTTATAAAGTTCATGTCCCAAAACATGAACTTAAGTTTATAAGTTCATGTTTGTAGGGGTTTAGCGTTTGGATATCTAGTACAGGGTAAACTGATACATCATTTAGACTGAAAACACTTTGAAAAGTCTAAAAAACCTAATAATTTACAGTAAACATCTTTTAACACCGCAACGAAGCGATCACTTGAATCTTATTTTAAAAAGAAGTTTTTAGATTATTAAAAAAATATCATAGTCTTCAACTTAAACCAGAAATAGAAGCGGTGCTTTAAAGGAGGTGTTTTAGAAGACTTTTAGAAGGAAAAGTCTTCAATCAATCCTAAGTGGAAAACAAATCCAACAACATTAACCGATAACGTTTTATCCAGAATTTGAACCCTGACACCAAAAATGACATTTTTGTTCAAGTGAACAGCACAGGATTCGACACCTTCCCTATTACCACAATATGTTTGTACCACACGTAGATAGTATATTGCAACACATAGAAGATGTATATTAATCTAAATCCATAAAAACTACTATTTTACAATTATTATGATTTAAATATTAATTAATTTAATTTTTATTATTAATATAACATATAATAATTAATCTTTTAACAATTAGGTGGATTTGAGATGGTTTTAGTTCTAAAATCATCTTAGAACTAAAAACCTTCCCAGTTAAAAATCCCAGTAAAAACCTTCTCACGTAGTCGTATTGTCCTCTCTTGACAATTGACACAATATGCTAGGACATATTGACACAATATGTCCCAGCAGGCTCTATGATATAATAACTAGACATATAACAACAAGAAACAACGTATATTTATTTGCCTCCTATATTTGTACAAAATGAAATTAAAATATATGACTTAGTTACAAAGATATTTCACAGCATAGGTTAGAGTCTGACTGCGAAGAGACAATAGCTCGATGATGTCGTATTTTACAATCAGACTGAAAAGTGACAAAAATTCGCTACTGTATTTTACAATCAGACAATAAAATGACAATAATTAACTGAAATAACATTGTGGAATCAGACTGAAAGCGATAATAATTCACCAATGTAACATTTTAAAATTAAATGTAAGAAATTTATAAGGTGTTTCAATTCAATGTAAAGAAACCAAACATTTTCGGAGGTTATAACCTAATTTTTTTATGACTGACGTGTGACGTCATTGCAGGATTCGGTACAGACGGACAACAATAAAAATTTAATATTTAAGCCCTGCCACTCCGGACTATATACTAACATGTAAAAAATTGTTTTCATTAATAAAAACCCTCTAGTTGAATCACCTTATAAATTCTATCAGCATGAACTTAACGTACCATAAACAAATATTCAGGGTAAGTGATTATACCATATCATTAAGTTCTACATAAGATTAGCTATAGCGTGCCAACTTCAATCACGTCTCAGTTAACTAGATTTCAAAACGTATTTATTCCCTCTACACCTTCCTAATTCCGAAATTAAAAATGTCTAGTATCCTAAAGTAATATATAAACCAAGTAGGGAAACAGACGCGATGTAGTTCACATTTCGTCCACTAGGGGGTCGGCTCAAACTTGCCTATGGGGCGGCCATCTTGTTTACCCTAGTAAATGTAAACAAACTATTTACGGTACTAAACATGTTTGTTATTATTGCATTTCTTTGTACATTTTAGTATAAAATAAAAATAATTTGTGTTAGAAATAAGTTTTGTCACATTCAATAGAGGTTTAAGTGCGAATATTTAAATAGTAGATTTGTTTAAATTACTTAAAACGAGCGGCAAATTAAACTTTTTTCAGGTGCAATACTTAACTTTGCAAGTGATATTTCTTTTCCCCTTCAAATATTAACTGTAATAAGTAATTTAACAACTTACACTAATTATTTTTAAATATAATAAAAGCAATCGTAATTTTAAGTTATATTTAAGGCAATACATTGTCGTCTGTATGTTCTTCAAAATTTTAATAAAAACATATGTTTTACCTTTACTATAGTTTCTCTTTTTCTTTAACTAATTTATTGTAACAATTATTTCACTGAATTTAATACAAAATTATTAAACCATCACGTACATATTAAAGTAAGAAAACACGATAAAAAGTAAAACTCACCTAATGTTATTAGGGTCGCCAACAATACTAAGTAAAAAAAAACATAAATTCTAAGTGGCTCACGCGCAGTTATTCCAATTATAGCTATTCTTTATTAATTGTGCCCGCTATCAGATGATCACGTATGTCTGAATTTGTTTACACAGGTTAGTATAAGAGTTTCCCTACTTGGTTTATATATTACTTACTCTACTATCACGTGTAATACAAGAAATATATAATAATCCTAAATATAGGAATCTAAAAACAGAAATAACAATTTAAAAGGTGGATAATAAAAGAGGTCACGTGATAGGGTCCTACTTTATAAATAAATAAATAAATTCAAGTACAAAAATAAGAGCGACTAATTTGATTTTATTAAGAGTATTATAAACAAAAGAAATTGGCAGAAGCTATTTACATTTGTATAACTCAATACCACGAGTAAATATGAGTAAAAATAGTTGGTCGTAATCCACAGTCAATATTATTTAGATATAATGACGTTTCGGGAGCAGGTACTTCTCCCATCATCAGGTTCGTCATGACAAATACGATATGTGTAGAGTGTCAGGCGTTTAACCTGACTTGGTAGGCTAGTATCAGACCTGGGGTCTACCCTATATATACCCCCACAACCTCTCGAATACGCAATATCGAGATCTTTCTAATTTTTAATCCTGCCTTTTTATCTCCTTCTTGAGCATTGGTATCCATATTCGGTTGATCTTTATACTCGATTGGCTTATAGGCTAGTTGTCTGATACAGCCATGTAAGCTGCCTCTTTAATGTTTCGATTTCTCCAATGCTCTTCTTTGTGTATGATTTTTTCATTACTCTATTCCGTTCGGTGGTCATTCTTCCATACATGAGCTGCTATTTGATAAGTCGATCTCTTTTCTCCTAACGTATCCTTTATGTTCCCGAATTCTAACATCTAGCGGTCTTCTAGATTCTCCGTAATAGACGCTTCTACACTCGCACGGTATTTCGTATTGCATATACGAAATCCCTGAAAAGTCGTTGATACTTGCCTACAAAGTCAGGTTAAAATCCTGACACCCTACCCATACCGTCTTTCTCATGAAGAACCTGATGATGCGAGAAGTACCTCCTCCCGAAACGTTGTCAATTGTAAATAACATTGACAATGGATTTCGTCTAACTAATTGTATTCATAATTCACCATTGTCACTAACTTTCATGTCTAATGAGTACATGTATTGATAATATTCACGTAGGTAAGTCGTGCAATGGCTTCAAATCTTTAAAATACAAAACATATCTTATACCACATTTCTCACAACCACGTCTCCAATAAGCATGTTCATTCGAAAAAAATCTACAAAATAAATAATTTTTAATGGACAGTTGCCATTTTATCTTAAATAAATAACGTCTAGTGGAGACCAGTCACTTTATTTTAAATAAATAATATTTAATGGAAACTTAAAGATTTTCTTTTAATAATTATTTTCAGTTGAGGTCTGTCAATGTATTATTATAAAATATTATTTAGTGGAAATCTATAAATTTATTTAGAATAAATAATATTTAGTAGAGACTTAACGATTTCCTTTAAATAATTATGTTTCGTTAAGACCTGAAGATTTTTAACAAACAAAGAGCAGTTTAGACCATTAAATTTATTTTAAATTAATATAAAATAATATAAAAGTGGGGAATTGCCGATTTACTTAATAAATATGTTTATTGGAGACATGGTAGTTGGTGTTATTTTCAAAGTACTTCACATCGCATTCAAAATTATACCAATGATGTGATGAGGAAAAGTTCCGAGGTACCCCGTACCTGATTTTTATACATACTTTATCGCAGTAAAACAAAAATAAACAATTACAATTAAAACAAATGACAAATCAAATTTGAGATTATACTTTATAATAATATGCGTAATATGGCTACTTGAATATTAAAGACTACTTTTTAATCATTTACTTCACATAAAATTATGCTATATATTTTATTTATATTTTTATAAGTCTTTTTCATAAGTTTTAGATTAACATTTTAAGTTGGATTTTAAGTAATTGCAACAGTCATTTGAGTAAGTGTTAACATATTAGCTTAGATAAAACTTTAACTAATTTTAAGGTCTGAGTACTCTGGAAACTTGAACGGAGTGACTATGTTCAAGTCGATTTTCTGTTATAGAAGCAAGAAGTCCATTTAGATTGGAAAGATAACTTTTTTTAATTAATACATTTCCCAAGGGCCTAAGATAATAACTTCCTTACGCTTCTCTTGTTTTGGTTTATTAGTAGTGGCCAACTTAATGACCCTAACAAAATTAAGCCTTAATAAACTGCGTAGGCTTCCGCGGTAATTGTCATAAATATTTAGATTTTCAGGTGTTTACTGCGTCAATGTAAATAATGAATTCGACTTTTCACTTCCACTGTGGGAGGAATCTCCTGGGATGAAGGACATCATAAATAAAAACACAATCCTCAACAAAACTGACCTCATAACTGTTCAGTTTTGCAGAGCATTGTGTCTTCATCCATGATGTCCTACATCCCTGAAGATGCCTTCCACAATGGAAGCGAAACGTCGGATTCTGCATCTACATTGACGTGGTCACCACTGGAAGACCTAAATCCTCATTAATAAGCCTTTTAATTAATTTTCACGCACAATCAACAATAAGCAGGACTAAGGCCCGTATTCAAAGACATTTTCCTAACATTTTCCTTAAGGAACCCTTAAGGAGAATGTTAGGAAAATATTTTTAAGCCACGAAAACCATGTTTTTCCCACTTTTAAACACGGGAACGATCATTTAAATTTCGTGGCTTAAAAACATTTTCCTTACCTAAACCTAACATTCTCCTTAAGAGGACCTAACATTTTTCTTAAGAAACCCTTAAGGAGAATGTTAGGAAAATGTCTTTGTATACGGGCCTAAGAGTTGACCGAATTACATACAGAACAGAGTCATTATAATAGCACACATCTATGAGATATATTGATGACAGAGGGTCATCAATATCTCTATACATAGTATCTACTATGCACATACTATGCAAAGTATATATCAATGCATAGAGATATATACTAGAGTTATATCTCAATACATTGAAAGGCCTGAAACATCGTTTTGGGGCTCTCAGGGGCTCTGTATAACCTCATTGAAAACCTTAAAGACTGAATTAAGGTTATAATAAATTCATTGTTTTCGGCTTCCCGCATATTGCTTGTGTTTTGATTTGTATTTTTAACGTTTATCTATATAAGTTACTGTTATTTGGTACTGATTACT
This sequence comes from Microvelia longipes, assembly GCA_018340805.1. Lineage (NCBI taxonomy): Eukaryota > Metazoa > Arthropoda > Insecta > Hemiptera > Veliidae > Microvelia > Microvelia longipes. Next base: position 7,677,678 of record JACMZG010001859.1, read on the forward strand.
TGATTATATTTTTAGCGAAGGTGATCAGGTTACTTTTTCGATGTTTCAAAATTCAACCAATAGTAAAAATATCTCTATGGATCTATGTAAACAACCCCCATTAAATCCAGGTTTACACCTCATGAATTCTAGTTGATAGGTTTGTATATCATACAAGTTATGTCCACGCCCGATGAAATCTAATATCATTTAACGAGAACGGATCACACAGCACATTTGAGAAGTAAGAGGCCTTTCCGTTCTGTCGAGAACCTTATAAGCACATCATATGCCACTGCAGTGAGTACAACAAAACCTTGGACAAAACAGAGATTACTGTTCGGATAAAAAATTAAGCACCTAAGACCACTCAGCCAATAAAGTGTACTAATAAAGCCCTTAAAGTGTACGTTGGTATATTAACTGCTAGAATATAATATAATTATCTAATATTCCAAGTGGCTAACTAAAACAGCTGTTACTAGGCTATATTACTCAATTTGAACACTCACTTAACGGAGAGCACAATAAGCAAAAAGAGCAGTAAAAGGGTGTTGATAAAGTAATTATAAAATCAGCTGCCGTCGATAATTGCTGTTGGACAAGAAAACCATTAGGGATATTTTAACAGCGAGAATATTCATATTCCAAGCTACGATGTTACATTTGTCTTTAATTGCTTCTTCAAATTTCGGAAAGTATAACGTCTTAAATTTTCACGGAGCTTCAATTTAACTTCTAGATGAATCTGGAACTGATTCCATAATATCTTTGAACTCCAATTCAGGCACAACGGAATGTTTCAAAGCAATGTGTGTCTTTAAACTAGCCTTGTACTTAGTTCTGTGAGGACACACTGGGCACTTAAACGTGGCAGCTTTACCGCATTCAAATTTCTTATGTCTTCGAAGTGAGTTGGCAGATTGGTAACTTCTACCACACTCGCAGTCGAATATAAGTGAACCTACAAGAAAATAAAAACAATATCTCTAATAAGTGTAAATAATAATGCAAAACTGTATAGTCCAGGACTCGAACCTAAGGAAACGTGATTCATATTTTACTGCTTCAAACCAAATGAGAAAGAAAAAACATATTCTGCCTATCCTGAGTGGAGCCCTTCATATGATTGTGCACGCTCAAAATTTTAGAAAATCGCACAAATTTAGAATTTCTAGAAATAAGTGATTTCCCGTGGGTCGCATGCAAAACTATAAGAGATAATAACTGTGGAGAGACTTTTCATTCTTTCGTTCTATTATAAGAGATAATTTTTTAAAGCTGAAAAATTTCCAAAAAATCGAGTCTTAATTCATCAAAATCGGATAACTACAACCAAATTCATGACATTGGCAAAACCACTAAAAATATTGTGAATTTTTGGAAAGCCAGCAAATTTCTTTCACAAAATGTCTACCATTTGCGCATTTTTTAGTCATTTTACAAATGCTTTAACTTTGATTCTAGGGGTCTGATTTTGACAATTAGACAATTAATTTATTGAATTTTTTTCAGCTTTAAACAATGTCCTCTTCTAGTTTCACAAACAACCAAGAGGGAATCACTTATTTCAAGAAACCTAAAATATGTGCGATTCGTTTAAATTTTTGGGAGTGCGGAATCATATGAAGGCCTCCACTCTGGATAGGCAGACTATGATTTTTCTTCATCATTTAGGGTCTATTTTCAAAATAATTCGGTTTGAAGCAGTACACGATGGGTCAGATTTTTCAGTGCTGGCTCCTGGACTAGTAGTTTATGCTCAGTTAATCAATTACTACGCTCTATCTTTGCGAACAATTTTCACGACAGAGGGTGATCTATGTATACAATCCTCATTTCAGCCAAGAGAGGGCTGAATCCCTTCATAATATAGGGTCCCAATAACTATAAATCTTATCTCATAGGGATATCAAACATTTTCCCATAGACTAGAGATCAAGTATCTTAAAAATAAAAATTCTCTTACTGTGATCCAAATCACTTAAGAGCTTAAACGAGAGCAAAATCTTTTCGATGATTAGAGATCTTACATCTTAAGAGGAGCAATATCTAACAAAGGGTTTCTCTGACCTGAGATGTCAAATCATACGGAGAGGAAATATGTTAGAACGCAATGAGACCCCAATGAGTAAATATCTGATGAGGTGAAGTAAGATTTCCTTGATAAAAAAAGATCCTTTAGAAATCTTATATTTTAGAGAGGGAACCCTTTTCCCAAAATGTCCTTAACAAGAAAATATTGTTTACAGTAAGAAGGATAATATCTTGATAATATGGAATCTCTAACTAGAGATATTATACCTTAAAAGAAAGGAAATTTTCCCGTCATAAGATCTAAATTACTACAGATATAATATCTTAGGAAAAGAAGAATTTAAAATTCTGACGTCTAGATGTCTAAATCCAAAGGGAACATTAAAATATTACAAAAGAAGATATGTTCGTGGAAACAACATATAGAAACGAGCACGAGATACAGGAAAAGAAATTTTCTTAATATGATAGTAATGATAGGAAAATCAATACTTTCCTAATAACTTGGAACCCAAATAACTTAAGATATTATCTCTAAATAAGCAAAACATTATCAGAAGTACTTAACATCTTGTGCCTTAGGAGGAGCTAACTATTTCTAATAAGTATAAATATTAAATTATCTTATTAAATAGGAAACATTGAAGTAAACTTAGACAGATTTTTTCCGATAACGAAATTCCAATGTCATTTAAATAGAGCGAAAGTTTTCTCATGTCGAGACAAATTTCTACGTAAAAACTTTTCCGTATGATATCTACAGTACAATTCATATGTTGATTCAAGACATCTTAATAAGAAAATAAAGGTATGAAGAAATGTAAACAATAAATTAAAACTTCATCACTTTCTTTTTACAAAATAAAAGAATAATAAATTAAGAGCTTTACAAAAAAAAAAAAAACATTATAAAACTAAAAATATAAAAAAAAAATGTTGGCAAAATTAAACATTAAATCCACACGTGAGAAACTAAAAAAAATTAACATATAATAACTTAACCTATATAAAATTTAGGACGTGTTAGTTATTTATTACTTATAAATAACAAATTGTGATTTGAACATATAATTTAGGATCATTTAGGGTTTTTGAGATCAAATAAGAAATATTTATACTGCCTATACACTTTCATAGGTCATTCTAATTAAGTTTGTTTCTTTTAATTACTTTTACAGTCACCTTAATTATTAATATTATTTTTGGATTCAAAAATGTTAAAACTTTTGGACATAAAAATATCACCATTTCGACAAGTATGGCACTAGATTATTTAGTATTTTGACTAGATTAAAATTACATTTTTAAACGTACGTTTTAAAAAACGGTCTTTATGAATTACTATTTTATCATTGGTTTGTTCATTAAGTCAGTCATTGTACAGTTTACGAACTAGTAAACTGGTGGTTTCGTAACCCTGTTGAATTACCTTTAGAATGCTTAATTTCTTAATTATTTCTAGTTGAAAAGCAAACCAATCTCCTTAAGTTGCAAAGCAAATCAATTTGCTTATTTCTAGTTGCAAAGCAAATCAATTTGCTTATTTCTAGCTGCAAAGCAAATCAATTTGCTTATTTCTAAACGCAAAGCAAATCAATCATTCCAAAGGCAATTTGCCTGATTTGTGACCTTTCACGCTAAAAATACTTAATTGCTATAAACATAAATAGTGTTGCTATAAACTTTAATCTCTAGCTTTAAGTACGTAAAGTACGTCACTCCCACAATATAAAAAGAATACCCACCTTATTTTTTTGTCTCAAAGACAAATATTTCATACAATGCGATTTGGCCTTAAAACCAAAAAAAAATAGTTTTTAAGTCTTTGTTATAAGTTACACTCAGTAGGTATACTATGAGGAATCTGTTAGAGCAGCTAAACAAGTCTCGAAAACAAATTTTCATTTACTAAGTAAGACTTTGATAAGACTTCTATTTAAACCTAATAGAGTAGCTGAACAAATCTCAAAATATTATTTTGCCATTAAACCAAAGATTTTCATTTACTGAGTATGACTTTGATATGACTTAGTGAGTACTCTATTAAAAATCTAATAGAGTAGCAGAACAAATATCAAAATATTATTTTGCTATTAAACCAAACATTTTTATTTTTTAAGTAAGACTTTGATATGACTTTGTAAGTACTCTATTAAAATCAAATAGAGTACCTGAACAAATCTCAAAATATTATTTTTCCATTAAACCATAGATTTTCATTTACTGAGTATAACTTTGATATGACTTAGTGAGTACTCTATTAAAAATCTAATAAAGTAGCAGAACAAATCTCAAAATATTATTTTGCCATTGTTTAATGGCACAAATTTTCAGTCACCGAATAAGACATGGTTTCTTTTTTCAAAGAAATTGGAGTATACTAAAATTAGTCGTATACAACAATATAATTTTTAAATCTAGGACTAGTTAAATAAATATATTTGATTTAAAAAAATTAAAATAAAGATAACTTTAAGTTAAAGTATAAAAAAACAGATAAGTTAATTGCCAACTGCCTTTTCAAGAATATCAAGTTTTTTTAGAGCATTCACTTTTCGAAAAAAGACTTTTTCAGTTCTGGCAATAATTGAGGTGGCACTATCTGGAAATAGTCTGATAAATATATTTGACTTTAAAATTCTTAAATAAAAATTATCTTTACAAAACAAATAAGTTAATTGCCTTTTCAAGAATGTTAAGTTTTTCGCGAAAAAATAAATAAATAAAAAAATCAATAAGTTTAAAATATAAAATAAAATATTCTCATTATAAAACCTTCTAATAAATTATATCTTAAAATACAATTGATGAAAAAAAGTCTGTCTAATGATTAAAAAGTAACTAAGCGCTTTTAGCCTAGCTATTTTTTTATTTTTGAGCCAGCTATCAGCCGATCACGCAAGTCTGAATTTGTTTACACAGGTTAGTATAGGAATTTCCCTACTTGGTTCATACATAACTTTAGTATAGAGAGTAAAAAGATAGAGTAAAATGTATTATTTATTGAGAGTATGTAAGAATAAAATGTACTATTTTTAACATTGATCCAAAAAACGAAATTTATTTATTTTATTTTATTTTGATATTCGTTATACGAGATATTCGTATTAGTGGGATTACAATTTTGCGTATTTCTTTTAGTATAAAATTCGATACTTGAGCGCAGAATAATAAAAATCAGTAGTGAGCAAGAAATCCGTTTTTAGCGATTTTGGTTAATGAGGTTAAAAGCGCCTTACCGAATCCATCATTTTTTTAAAATCTTTAGAGAGACTTTGTTAAATTGAGATGAACTAACCTAACTTTTACAAGTATATAATTTTCTCCTTACATTACAATATTGAAAAATACAAATATATATACAATTATAATACATTTCTCTTAAAAATCAACTTATAATATCAATTTATTTATTTTTACAAACATTAATTTTGTATAAAAAAGGACTAGGTTCAATTGCAACACAATAAATATCTAAAAATTCAATTTAGTGTGGTTAATGTAGTCACTAATTAAAAACGTCAAAGTACATACATTTATACATAATGTATAAATTTATTTTGACAGAGAAATACATTTATTGACTTTTGAATACCTTTAAAATAAGGTAACAATAATATTGTTATTTTTTTTATATTTATAAATAAATACTTATTTTTTATTAAAAATGTATTCAGGAACTCATGTTTTAAAAAGTGCTTCTTAAGGAACATATTTGTTTAAAATGAGGTAAAATTATAAATATCTCATGTTATAAGCTACTTATCAACAAAATTAGATTCTTAGATAGAAATATATAGATTAGATTTCTTTCTTACAAATTAGATTTCTTTTAATTTTCATTTGAAAATGTGAACACGTTTGATTTTAAGCAAATATATGAATACGTGTGCCTCGACTTAAAAATGTCTAGACAAAGAAAAGAGAAAAAGCTTATGTTTTTTAATTAATTAAATACGTCATAAATTAAATAAATAAAAGAATAATTAAGTAATATTTCACTAACCACACTAAATAAAGTAATTTAACAATGTTAAAGACACAAAAGAAAAAAATGATAAAATTAATCTCTTTCAAGATTTTGGTGTCGTTTCTTTGGTTACTACATTCGGAGGCTTGAAACACTTATGGAGAGATCTCAGAGCTCAATTAATCTCATTGTAACCTTAAAATTTGTTATGGTCGGGGGGGGATAACTTAAATGAGAAAAAGTTTGGATTTGATAATCGTAAGTTATTAGAAATCAGCGCTTTAAAGGACCGGAAAACTCATGAACTAATCCCGGTAACTTTCCAAAAGTTACCGTAAATATTTTCAAATAAAAATTTATGTAAACCATGCCAAATATTGGTTATGACGGCTTCAATTATTGTAATAATAAAATTATTATTCTTTTCCTTTTTTTTTTTTAATTTACCTAATAATAATAGTTGGCTGTTGTCATGTCCTGTTTGACGAAAATTCAAAGACTAATAGTAAAGACAATGTATTAAACTTCCACTAAACGCTACTGATTAAGTTTATATTCCATTTAATTAATTTAACCGTTTTAATAATTCAATCACATGCGCACTTGTGCGGATTGTTTCATTCTGTAACAACCTGTTGATTACCTTTGTTTTTAAACTGATTAAATTAATAATACAAATAAATTAAATGTAAGCTTTTTAAATGTAAATGAAGTTATATTATTATTATACTTATCTGCCATCAGAAGCGTAATGTAAAAATTTAAAGAGGACTACAGCCTCTTGAAGTGCTTTGTCTTATTAAAAGTATGACTAAACAAAGTATAAAAAGTTAATTTTTAAACTGAATGTGAGCAAAAAGAGGAATATTATGCCACGCCCACTCAGTTGAAAGGTGATTCCACCGCCGCGCTAGCGTCGACCGTAATCCAAATTGTATTACCATTAAGTCGACAATCTTGATGTTTCAGTATTGTATAGTTTTTGGCTATGGTTAATTTAGTCGGATTTTCGCATTTTTCTTTTAAACGATTTATTACCTAACTAATTTTGTACTATTTAATTGATGTTATTAATAAATCAAAGGTTATTCTTCAAACTTATTCAATTAAATTTATCAAGCATAAAGTTTCAACTTTTCAAAATTTATTCGATACGACATCTCTAGTAATAATATCTCTAATATTGGTACAGTTTTTCGTTATATTTAATAAGTTAAAATCTAACGAAAGAGAAAAAAGTATTATCATTTTCTTTCCTTGCTCTTTGAAGTTTTTTCGAAGTATATCATTTTTTATAGTTTATAAAGACTAGTTATAAGTTACACTTGGTAGCAAGATTCATTTAATGAAATATTTTATTGAGATTTTAAATAATATCAACTAGAAAGTAAAATAGCACATAAATAAGAACAGGTTGAGAGAAGTAATTCGGTTACATTAACAGCAAATCTCAACTAATTAATATCAAAAATTGTTGATTAACATTATACTTCGTTTGTTTTATTTGTTTAAAACGCACTGATGGTGGCCATTTAATGGGTTAAAAGAATCTGCTTTATTATAAATAAAAAAGAGCAAACCGAGGAATACCATTATATTTCAACACGCGTTTTGAATGTTCTCCATTAGGTTAACGCCAGTACAAACCCTAGTTTAAACTAGTAGATATTTGTTTAGATGTAACTGATTACAGAACTTAGACCTGTATTCGGTTACATTAAAACTTATCTCCACTAGAGTAACACTTGTAAGCAAGTGTTACTCTAGTTGACATTTGTTTAAATAAAGTTAACACTTGCTTACAAGTGTTACCCTAGTTGACATTTGTTTAAATAAGGTTAAACTTGTAACAAGTGTTACCTAGTTGACATTGTGGTTAAACACTTGTAAGCAAGTGTTACCCTAGTTGACATTTGTTTAAATTAAGCTTAGTGACAAAATAAGGTAAAACTTGCTTACAAGTGTTACCCTATTGACATTTAAATAAGGTTAACACTTGCTTACAAGTGTTACCTAGTTGACATTTGCTTAAATAAGGGTAACACTTGCTTACAAGTGTTACCCTAGTTGACATTTGTTTAAATAGGTTAACACTTGCTTACAAGTGTTACCCGTTGACATTTGTTTAAATAAGGTTAACACTTTGCTTACAAGTGTTACCCTAGTTGAATAAATAAGGTTAAACACTTGCTTACAAGTGTTACCCTAGTTGACATTGCTTAAATTAAGGTTAACACTTGCTTACAAGTGTTACCCTATTGACATTTGTTTAAATAAGGTTAACACTGCTTACAAGTGTTACCCTAGTTGACATTGTTTAAATAAGGTGCTTACAAGTGTTACCCTAGTTGACATTTGCTTAAATAAGGTTAACACTTGCTTACAAGTGTTACCCTAGTTGACATATGTTTAAATAAGGTAACACTTGTTACAATGTTACCTCAGTTGAGATTTGTTTAAATAAGGTTAACACTTGCTTACAAGTGTTACCCTAGTTGACATTTGTTTAAATAAGGTTAACACTTGCTTACAAGTGTTACCCTAGTTGACATTTGTTTAAATAAGGTTAACACTTGCTTACATGTGTTACCCTAGTTGACATTTGTTAAATAAGGTTAACACTTGCTTACAAGTGTTACCCTAGTTGACATTTGTTTAAATAAGGTTAACACTTGCTTACAAGTGTTACCCTGGTTGACATTTTTAAATAAGGTTAACACTTGCTTACAAGTGTTACCTCAGTTGACAATACATTATTTTGTTTAAACTCAAGCGTGTTCATTCATTTGAATCATGTTTAGTGTAGATTTGTTTTAATGTAACAGAATGAAAACCTAAGACCTGTATCCAGTTACTTTAAACAAACATGTTCAGGTGTTAATTTTTTACTTTTAACCATTGGGAAATGCGTTACTTGTAATTGAATGCCTCATTAAAGTACTTTTCTTATGACATAAAACAGTGACATAAACAGTTTAGATGAAAAGTATTTTATCATTGAGACATAAGTCTTCCTTGAACTTGAAAAAAATTCTTAAAAAATTAGAAAACTATACTAAACGTACTATTTTTAGTAACCAAATAAATCTAAATTTAAATATAAATAAATTTCTTCTTTTAACTAAATAAATAATTTGTATCTTCAATAAATAATTATCTTTTATATCTTAATAGATAAAATATTTGAGATTTCTTTGTTGCCAATGACTAGCATATTCGTTAATAAGTTTTGACTTGAAGTTGAATCTCTTAGTTAGGAACGAAACGTTGAAGGAAATATTAAACAACCAGATCTTTGTTGGCAACCATCGCTTTAAGCTCATCGAAGTTCTGAAACAAATTAAGTTTTAGGTTATTAATCAAGTAATTATTCAAAACAAGAATAAATTATATAAATTATGGTTACTGTGGTTTTTTCCTTCAGCTTCGCCTCATGAACTAATAAGAATTTTATCCACTGCTTAGCCTTACGAGATAATAATAATTCGTTCTCGACCTTGCCTTATGAGATAATAAACAGTTTATATTTAGCTTCGCCTTGTAAGCTAATAAGAATTTTATTAGCTTCACCTAAAAGCTGTAAATTGTTCAAAGCTTAAGGCCCGTCTTCAAAGACATTTAACTTACCTAAACCTAACATTTTTCTTAAAGGGTCCTTAAGGAACCCTTAAGGCTTCCTTTAGGAGACCTAACATTTTCCTTACCTAAACTGTGAACCTAACATTTTCCTTAAGGGCTCCTTAAGGAACCCTTAAGGCTTCCTTAAGGAGACCTAACATTTTCCTTATCTAAACTGTAAACCTAACATTTTCCTTAAGGGCTCCTTAAGGAAAATTATAGGTTTAGGTAAGAAAAATGTCTTTGAATACGGGCCTTAATATTTCAGGAAATGTAAGAGATAAGGGATATGCTTGAACTTCACCCTGAGAATAGCTTGTTTTACTTCATCGACTATGCCTTTATGAAATCTAGTTCAAATCTTCTTTATCGTTCAAATACCCCCCCCCCTTTAAAAACTATCCTTACCACTTTATGTAACTTCCTCATATGTTTATATATATTTCCAGACCAGTGACTCTTGTAAGGGCATGACGTGCAAGCGAACCTTGGCTCTCTACCACACTCATACCTTGCATGCGTCGCGCACGTCCTTTGATTCTTGAATATCTTCCCGCAGTAACACTGGAATACCATCTGACCATCTGTAGAAACCAATAAAACAAGTAAATTAGTGTCTGGTAATAAAAATTATAGAAAAGCATGCTAAAAAGACAAAAAAATCATGAAACGGGGGTACCCCAAAACTAATCCTTACCACATCAAATAAGCAACGCTCATTCTCACTACTTAGGACTCGCTTCTCCTCAGAACAAACAAATCGTCAAATTTAAAATGAAAAAAAGTCTTTGAATAGTAAATATATAAGGTATACTCCCAGCGGTCACCCAAGCAGGCACTGATCTCGCTCGATGCTGCTATGCAACAAAAACCCGTATATACACTTGCCTATTTCGACACCATATATAACTTTATTTGAAAATAAAAAATACATGATATAAATACGCCTTTGGATTCGATTCCTAAGATCAAAAGGGAACTAGGATGTCAACACACACATACATACAGACAAGTTTATAAAAATACTCAGGTCTTTAGTAGTAAACCGGCTACCATGGCCAGACATAGCGTCAGCACTTTTTCTGAGCCCTGGCGCCGGCCACGTGCCACCCGGTCACTTACCTCTGACGTTACCTTGCACTCTCATTCCGGTGAAATTTTAGTTTTAGGTTCTAAGAAGAAGGTTCACAGTACTTTTCCTATATACCTACGGTATATATGAGGAAAAGTAAAAAAATATAAATACTTGAACAGTCTTAATTGAAAGTAGTCATCTCAACGGTCGATGTGGCTAAGGCTCAATTTAGGTTCACAGCCTATATACATGAATTCCTCGTTTATGGACCTTAAATGAAGGGCTTCTACTAATTCAAAAAATAACCCGCATGTAAAAGGATTCTCTGTGCGTCAAGAGCTTGCTGTGTATTTTACTCAAACGATAGGAATTCCACCACAAGGTTTAGAGTTCTGCGATCATCTTACTTCGCAGCAGTTTCATTTTGCTCGAGTGTTAATATTTCCGCCAAAATTTTAGGATTCTAGCTATTCATACTGCACAGCAGCTTAATTTTGCTTAAGTATTAGGAATCTCGCCGCAATCTTAAAATCATGGCGGTCATCTTGCTGCACACCAGTAAATTTTGCTTAAGCATCAGGAATCTCTCCTCAATCTTAAATCCTGACGGCCATCTTGCTGCGCAGTAGCTTCATTTTGCTGCGCAGGAGTTTCATTTTAAAAAACGCTCTTAGAAGTAAAATATTACGATATCGTAGTCCTGATTAAAATCTTAAACATAAATGATTATTTATTAATTCTTCGAATCCTTCGAGACAAAATTACCAACAAATTTAGGTTTAAAAACAGATCTAGCAGTGTTTTTAAATATATCTAAGAATGGAGTGAACTAAAATCAAAATAGATTAAATGTTTCAGGATACGGCCCGATTTTCCCTTTTCCTCAACAACTATCGTAGGCATAAATAAAAGTATTGTGTTGACCCTAAAAGTCCTAAATCGAAGTTTCATTATAATTATCCACTTTAGGCATAGAGATATAATTACTAGAGAGACACTATAGGTTAAATTTTGAATCATCGAAAAAGTAACCTGACAACCTTTGCTAAAAATATAATCAAATAATTAGTACAAAATTACAATAACTTATATAGTAGAACGTTAAAAGTATAATTCAAAAGGCTATCAATGTGCGGGAAGTTGAAATCAATTGATTTATTTTAACCTTAACTCACTCTTGAAGGAGGTTTAAATGAGGTTACATAGAACCCAAAATGATGTTTTAGGCTTTTCAATGCATTGAGATAGGCTATGCCTCCTCTAGTATATATCTCTATGGCTTTAAGCATTTAAATGGCGTTCTGAGGGGTTTTTATCACGATGTCTGTGTGTCTGTGTCACGTATGTTCTAGTGAGTTGAAACTTAGCACAAAAATTAGACTTTTTATTTTAAATGTATGTATAAGTCCAATAAATTATGTTAATAAAAGAATTTTAAATAAGAGGCCTTACTTAAAGGAGTAAAAATAATTAAAATATTTTAACCCCATTAACAAAGCAATAGACATAATAAGTAAACAAAAAATGCGAGAATATTAAAATTTAATCAGTTAAATTTTGAAGAACAGAAGCTAATTGCTGAACAGCGTTTTGAGCAGCGTTCAGTGCTTCCTTCCTTTGAGCTTTTTCTTCTTCTTTTATGGCCTTTTTTGATTTCGGCATTTCATCAATTTTTATGTTTGTACAGTAAGAATCCATGATATCAAAATAGGGCCATTGAGGATATTGTTCCAATCGTCCTAGCTTTTGAGCTGTTTTACAACGATTATAACGCATTCTAAGAGTGTTCCATTTATCTTGGACATCTTTCATTGTGATTGGATAGTGAGGAAAGGTGGCTTTCATTTCTGCCAAGATTTCTCTCCAATAAAGTCTGATGGCGGACATGCTGCCACCTTTTACTAACAGACGTTTACCTCTAGCATGGATTAATGCTTCGGTAAATTTAGGATCATCCTTCCAAATGTCGTCCACCACTTCGTCATCCTGATTTAAGTACGTATGAATTAGATCGTACCATTCCCAGCTGATCCTTTGAGTCTTACTCTGTCTCCTGTAAGTTTGCGTGAGGGATTTCCATTTATCCTGAATCTCCCTCAAACTGCAATCAAAGTCCGGATGTATCAGCCGAATTTCTTGCTGAACTTCAAACCATAGTTTTCTCGTATCTTGCGGACGTCCTTCGATTTCCTTAAACAAATGCCTTTTGCTTCCTCTAACTTTAATCAGTGTTTCTATGAACTCCGGAAATTGTTTCCACCCTAACCACTTATCTTCCGACCTGTAATGACGCAATTCCTTTTCCACATAATCGAATTTTACGAGCTCCAAGTACGAATGCATCATATCGTACCATTTCCAATCGATTGATTCACTTTCTGATTCTTTCAATTCCCTAAATTTCTTATAAGATTCCAATAACGACCTCCATTTTTCTTGCAACGCTTTCAATGGTAATTTACAATCCGGTTGTATGCTGACGATCTCATCTTTTATTTCACTCCATAATTCGCGGGTCTTTTCAAGTGTCTTCGGAGGCTCTCCTTTGGCCATTCGGGATCCTCTAGCTTCAATAATCAAAGCAATTAAAGCAGGTGACTTGTCCCAAAATTCACTGTCGTAAACGACCTCATCGGTTACTCTCGTTTCTTCTGGTAATAATATCATAATTTCTTCATCACTGACGTTATCGCGCGAATCATCAACTGAAAAATAAAAAAATTAACACATAAATGAATAAAACGCATATTTATCAAAGTCACCTCCATAACGCAAAAAGGGGTACAAAGATTTTCCCTTAGTTTTTTTTCTTAGTTTAAAACCCCTTAAATAAATTGGCAGTAATACATTGATCTAATCCTTATATTGATACAATTTTCTAGTTATCTATCCGGTATCCTAGAACCCATTTGTTACCTTAAAATCTATCTATCATATAAATCCATTATCTTTGAATATATTCTATCTATTATCATTAAACTTATTTCTCTAACATTAATCTGTAAATGTATTCATCTACCTATATATAATGAATAGATCTATGATATTACAAGGGGGACAATTTAAATAAATACTTGGAAACTGATTAAGAACCCGTCAGACCTTTCTTTGTTTTTTTTGTGTTCGATTTCCAATCTGATCATGTTGAGACTTATGATTGCAATTAATTTTTGAGTATTAATTTGAATAAATAACTATTTCAAGTTATTAATTTACTGTTATTTGTTTTTTTTTACGAGTTGTATTTATGGTTGAGCTTAGTTCGTGTTTGTGTATAAACATACATAAACACACACACTCACACACACAAATATATATATATATATATATGTGTGTGAGTGTGTGTGTGTGTGTGTGTGTATGTATGATTGTTCTTGGCTTTTTGTGTTTTGGTACCTGAAGATGACTTGCAGTATTAGTAAAAATGTATAACGCAATAACAATGTGATTGTATTTGTTTCGTCGAGTAAAACTATGAACCAACAATATAGCGCATATATAGACCATATACATTGTTGCGAATATATATATATATATATATATATATATATATATATATATATATATATATAAATATATATATTATATATAATATATATATATTGTGTATCAATCACCCCACTCCATTTAAATCAACCTGTTTTTAATACAAGGGGGGAGCATAAAGGCAAAAAAGTGTCGCCATCGTTTTCAATGAAAATAGATGAGCATGAGACGACTTGTCCCATATAGAGTTTAAAAATATTGGAGAAGCGTATAATGTTAGTGATATTCACTTATAAGATCTAACACGCTTATTGTCAACAGACTTTAATTCTAGTATTTTTTTATTTTCTTAGGATTCGTATCTTTATAATCTTAAACAAGGTATGAATATCATTAAATACGTACAACTAACCACTAAACAATAATAAAGAATTATTGAGTTTAGTTTATGCCTTATAATAACCTAGTAAGGAAACAAATACGATTTCTGTCAGACCTGGAATGTAGTTCACATTTTGTCCACCAGGGAGTTGGCTCAAATTTTCTTAAGGACGCAGCCATCTTGTTTTACCCATGTAAATGTAAACAAACTATTTACGGTACTAAACATTTTTGTATTTATGCATTTCTTTGTACATTTAGTAAAATGTTAATAATTTGTGTAAGGAATACGTTTTTTCACATCCGATAAAATTCTTAATAATTAACTAAAGAAGTTTACTCGACATGTTTATAACTGACGATAGGAAGGATGTAGTAGTGTTCGAGTGCTGAAGGAGTAGCGTGGGGGGTACAGTCGTTGGCGCTCCAGTCTCCAATATTTCGTTGGAGCTCCATTCAAATGGAGCTCCAACGATAGGAGCCCAACGAATTGCCTGCACTTACATTTCTTGCGTGATTTCTCTGAAAATTCATAGACGCTCCAAGTCGTGGAGCGCCATTCTTTGGCGCTCCATATCGTTGAGCTCCATTTGAAATGGAGCTCGAACGATTTGGAGCGTCTTGAAGTTTTAGAGAAATCACACGAGAAAATTAAAGTGTAGGCAATTCGTTGGCGCGCCATTCGTTGGCGCTCCATATCGTTGGAGCTCCAATGAATTATATGCCCGTTTTAGGGCCTTTCGGCCCATCAGGGTATTCACCCTGCGGGAACCACCTCAGGGTATTCATGGACCTCCAATGAATACAGTGTAATAAATCAAACTTGACCTTTAACTTCCTTTTTTAAAAAGAAGCCAACCAATCAAAATTAACTTATGACGAAATCCTTGAATTATCAAGTGCAAAGTTATTTAAACCCTACTATGCTCGGAGAACTGCAATTAATTATTTTTGCATAAACATTGTACGCGCGCCATTTAAGAACGCTCCAAATCGTTCGCGCTCCATTTCAAATGGAGCTCCAACAACATGGAGCGCCAACGAATATTATTGATTTCGGGTGTAATCGTTGGCGCTCCATATCGTTGGAGCTTCATTTAAAGTGGAGCGCCAACAAATTGCCTGCACTTACATTTTCTCGCGTGATTTCTCTAAAAATTCTTAGACGCTCCAAATCGTTCGAGCTCCATTTCAAATGGAGCTCCAACGATATGGAGCGCAAACAACTTGGAGCGCCAACGACTTAGAGCGTCTATGAATTTTTAGCGAAATCACGCGAGAAAATGTATGTGCAGGCAATTCGTTGGCGCGCCATTCATTGGCGCTCCATATCGTTGGAGCTCCATGGAGCTCTATGGATTTGGAGCGCCAACGAATGGCACCCGCGGTGGGTGTTGGTAACACCTTTTTACATTGAGATGTATGTAATGTATGCCCCATTATAATACTTCTATGACTGCATACGTTTAGAGAATACGTTTCGTTACGAGCATAAGTTTAGAGAAACGCGTTTTCGCAAACATATTAGAGACGAAGAACACGAAAACGAAGAGCATCAGGTGTCTTTGTTATGGTATGAGAATAAAGGCAGAAAATTAGATGCGTTAGAGGCATACGAAATTTTAAAAGATGTAGATGCGGGTACTTCCCTCAACGAACGTGTGGAAGGAAGTAAAATCATAGCGCTGCGACATTGGCTCGAAGAGAGGGAAAGACGGCCTAACTGCAAAAATATTGCATTAAAATCAGTGCGTCCTAGGCCTCTGAAGGACTATATATAACTCGGCACTCAATGCATGGTAGGTTGGTTCTTTGGATTTATGCTCTACTCTACGTTTTAGCATTTGATTTTAGAAAGGTTCTAGGTTATTTGTTTTATTTTATTGATTTCATCATTTTTTAACCTTCCATTTATTTATTTGTTCATTAATTTATTTTTTTTTATTTTTTTTATTTATTAATTAATTTATTTTATTTTATTTATTTATTTAATTTATTTATTCAGTTTATTTATTTAATTTATTTATTTATTTTATTTATTGGTTTATGTTTTTAATTATTTCAGTTAATTCTTTATTTTACTCTGCCTTCTTACGATTTTATTTATTAGTTATTTTATTGTTTTCTAGTTTTTAAATTTGTGTTATTTTACTGTTTGACTAGACTGAGGATGGCCAGAAGTGGTCGAAAGTCGGCTCTTGTTTTGTAATTAAAACAGTTAGTGTGAAGAGACTTGTTATTAGTTTATATCTATGACTGCAGTGTTGGTCAAAATCTCGTAGATTTAATACAAACAGAAAGAAGGAGAATTTCCACAAATGGTTCATTTCTATCTGGAGCCAAAACCGTCTTTACTACGGAATATCAGTAAAATCAATAGAAGTAATCCATAGAATACATAGTCTGTTCCTTTCTAAGGAGGTGTTTAGGTTACAAGATGCTCCTGACAAGACATTGGGAAACCTCTATAGCTATAAGAAAGACAACGCTTTCCCAGCAATAATATATTAGTAAATATTTAGAGAACCCAAGTAGAATTTTGTTTGTTTTTTATCAGAACTTTTCTTCATTAATCAGTATGAAACACCATTATTCTTTTCCTTAAACCATCAATCATACTGACAATCAATAAAATACTGATGACAGTACTAATAAACTTGTAGGGTTACCCTTTGAAACTAATACATCAAATCCAGACCCCATTATGGTAGAAAAAATAAATAAAAAAAGGATAAAATTAGACAAAACATTAAAAATATTTGTTCAAAATAAAAATATATTAAATCAAATTTACTGTTAAATGTATAGAATTAAAATGAACAAAAATTTAACAAACATTTATCAAAGCTCGAACAAAAAAAGGTAAAAAAAATAAAAATAAATAATTTTTATTTTTAAAGAAAAAAAAATTTTAAATAAACTTAAAAATAAGATAATCTAATATAAATGAATTATGATAACAAAAATATAACTAAATGTTTAAACGAAATATCAAATTGATGGAAATGTATATTTAGAAAAATATAATAACAACCAAATAAATAGTAGAACAAATAAAACGTAAATTAATAAATAAATAATAAATAATAAAAAATGAGCTACATAGAAGAATAAAATACGAAACAAATATACTGTGAATTACAATAAAACTATTAGGACAAAAGTAGTCATATATTATTACAATAACGATTAAAATACAATGCAAGTATATAAAATAAAATTAACAACAATACAATAAAATTTTAACATAGAAACAAGCAACAATTATAAATTTTAAAATCTTACAAACAAAACACATTTTTTTAAAGGAATATACTTTTAGAAAGTTTATATGAACATATCTAGAGGTTGAGTAAGACTTCGTATGTTAATAACATAGGAATTAGTCTTACTCAATATTCAGTAAGACTTCGTATGTTAATAACATAGGAATTATCTTACTCAATACAGTAAGATTCGTATGTTAATAACATAGGAATTAATCTTACTCAATATCAGTAAGACTTCGTATGTTAATGTTAGGTAAGACTTCGTCATAGAATAATCTTACTCAATATTCAGTAGGACTTCGTATAAAGTCGATTAAATTTGAAGACAATAAAAAATGAAGACAATTAAATTTGTGTTATTAAATGTAAGATTTTTAGTTTACACTTTGAGCAAAATTTAAAACATCGAATTTCGTCCGCCCCTGTCCTGGACTTCAAACAAAAACTCCGGTCAACGATTTCATTTACGATCCAGCCAAGCATAATAATTCTAAAAAATAACAACGACAAATATTTATTTTAAATATAAAATAATTTTTATTGCATAGCATAAAATTATTGATCGGATATTATATTAATACCTAATATTATATTATTATACTAATACCTTATATAAATTTAAAATGGCACATACTATTTTTTAAACAACATTTATAACCTAAAATAGGTAGTATATAAAAAATTCTAATCTTTGTTTAATTTAACATGGCAATAAATATATTATCGTTTGCATTTATTACCTAAAATAGGTAATATAAAAAAAATTATAATCTTTGTTTAATTTAACATGGCATTAAATGTTTTATTGTTGAATTTATTACCTAAAATAGGTAATATATAAAAAATGCTAATCTTTGTTTAATTTAATATGGCATCAAATGTCATATTATTTGCATTTATTACCATAAAGAAAATCATTCTATTTTTGACACCCTCATTTGATATCAATATATATATATATATTATATAATATATATATATTATATATATATATATATATATATATAATATATATATATAATAATATATATAATAATCAATATATATATAAATATATATAAATCATATATATATATAATAAATCAACAAATTATAAAAAAGAAAATGAAATATATTTCACTTATAATAAATAATAATATTTATTTATTTATTATTTATTTATTTATTTATTTATTTTTTAATAATATATTTCACTTGATAATAAGTGAAATATATTTCATTTTCTTTTTTATAATTTGTTGATGATGATGGGAATGAAAAGTTACAATTTGAAGGGTTGTTAATAACAATTGTAGTTGGGTTTTTCATTTTTTTTGTACATTCTCTTTTTCATTCCTTACATAATTTAGAATTCGTTCTGTGACTTTGATTTTATTCGGCATAGATGACTCTATATAGCCACTGCACTCTATTTACGTCCCTAGAGACGTAAATACGTTTTTAACGTCCCTAGGGACGTAAAACACGTTTACGGGGCCAGATCGCTACATATGAAAACCGAATTCACAATTCAAGTCGTAGATAATTATACTTACTTTGATAAAAAAAAACAGCCACCACAAGAAAATTTTGAATTTAGTTTGTGGAAATTCTTCAGTTTTCCAGCAACAAATCAAATCCTAATCTTCATTTCTTTCTCTTATAGGAACATCTTCTTCGTTATCTTCGTTAGAATACCTAAAAAGTTTACCATTAATTTAAAGTTTAACAAGAAATAGTAAATTAAGCAACATGACAGTTCGCTCATACGCTGTAGCGATTACAAGCACTGTCAGCCGCATTCATTTAAATTTATTTTTCAGAGTTTAACATCGCTGAACTCCGATTTAGAGATGATGACACCCGTTTTTAGCGAATTCTCATTCGAAAAAATTAGCTGATGGCAAAGGTGTTATGGTCAAAATACGTTTCAAAGGTCCCTCAAATAAAAGCCATCTTATAGCAATCAGTGCTGCCAACATCGAGAATTTAATACAACTGTCTATTTTAGTCCGCAAGACCATCATAGTCATCCGCTGTCCAGGTATCCCTAATCATCAGCAGAGCTATCTATCATTTTTAAAAACATTTAACAATGCCAGTGATAAGAAGAATAATCAGGGAGAAGTACTCATTGGTAATTTTAATTTTGTCTATTTCATTACCCTCTCATCTGAGAATACCAGAACTTAAAAGTGCATATTTATGGATAGAAGGTACCATAGAACTTTTCCTTATCATATCGGATTCGCCACGCTTGCCCTCGGAATACGGTCAATGTCTAATAGATAATTTAAAATTTCTTCGGACTAAGAAAAATCAATTTTAATGACATCAACATGGACAAATCAGCATTTTCTTTAAACTAGTCTGTTTTTGTCAGATTAGACTAAGAGCCCAGGGGTGTTTTGTTAATAAAAAGTGAAATGACTGGAACCGGTCTCAATTTTTCGTAAATACCTTCTTGAACAAGGATCTGCAATTCTGCCGACTCGTATCGGATGGGTGTCCCAGGCAGAACGCACTTTAGGGGTCAAATTTACCACCCAAGTTAATAAAAAGTGTAATGGCTGGAAACGGGTTTAATTTTTCGTAAATACCTTCCTGAACAAGGATCTGCAATTCTGCCGACTCGTATCGGATGGGCGTCCCAGGCAAAACGCACTTTACAGGTCAAATTTACCACCCAAGTTAACAAACAGTGTAATGGCTGGAACCGGTCTCAATTTTTTGTAAATACATTCCTGAACAAGGATCTGCAATTCTGCCGTCTCGTATCGGATGGGTGTCCCAGACAGAACCTTTGACCCCTAAAGTGCGTTCTGCCTGGGACACCCATCCGATACGAGTCGGCAGAATTGCAGATCCTTGTTCAGGAAGGTATTTACGAAAAATTGAGACCGGTTCCAGCCATTTCACTTTTTATTAACAAAACACCCCTGGGCTCTTGGGTAGATCTGTTGTTATAAAGCTTACCGTAGAGAGTGGTGTAAACTCTCTCCTCGCAATAAAATTTCGGTGTCCACTAAATTATTATGTTCTTTTTAAATTTTTTGAGTTCCCCAGCGCGGAAAAATTATATTATAACATTGAGATTTGGATTACATGTGGTTATGCATAAGACTAACATAAGTGCTAAGTTTCATCTCATTATCAGTATTAATTTAAATTATATTAAATGACTTGAGTACGTTTTTAAAAAAAAAAAACTTGTAGAAAAATTAGAAAATAATCCAATTTTTGGAAATTTGGTACCAGAGTATACCTTTACTTGCTTAATAAGTACACTACGTTTCAATGCCAAAAGCATTTCTATATGATTTTTGATGAATTAAAAAAGTCAAACAGCATCAAGCGTGGTCAATGCTAAAATGGGTGACCGTTGGGAATGAAAATGATATATTTGCTATCTGAGGACGAGCGAAACTATCTAAGAGAGTCCGAATACTTGCTGCAGTATAAAAGGGCTTGTATATTCTGAGGACAAGCGAAGCGAGTCCAAAAGGGGAGGATGAGCGTAGCGAATCCGAAGTGATGAGGAAAAGTTCCGAGGTACCCCGTACCCGATATTTTAAATTTAAAACATAACTCATTAAATGATCCAAATAACTTACACTGCATATAAGTCCAAGATATCTTAGGCGACAATTAGCTCTTAGTAGTCTTAGGCGACAAACTGCATCAGGCCAAAATGAGTCATCACCATCAAATATTAACGAAGTCATCAGAATCGATGATTTTCCTGATGACGGTGATGTGAATATTAATTGAATTTCAATCCTGTTTGATTAGCAAACACAAACAAACAACAAACACAATAAAAAACAATGCTTTTCAACGAGAACAATAAACGAAAAAATTGAACTACAGAATTTTTTTTTAATTTGTAATTTACAAAATTAAATAACAAAACAATTAACAACGACGCACAATTCGACGCACCGGTGGTTAGTCATTGTATACAAATATTCTATATTAAGGAGTCAGCAAAAAGAGTCTATCGAACGGATTGACTCTTTTTGCAGGTGATTTGATCACCTCTCACTCAATATCATAAGAACAATTTATAAGAAAAGCATTGCTTTAAAAAAATAAATAACAACATACATTATTATGTTTCTTTTATAAAGATTAATTAATTAATTAATTATTATTATTTAATTAATTAAAGATTATAAAAGAGTTATGATTTAATGACAGCGTTTATGATTTTATGACAGCATTTATGATTTAATGACAAGTTTTATGAGTTAATGGGAAGATTTATGATTAAATGGTAAGATTTATGATAATAAGATTTATGATTAAACGGTAGGTTTTATGATGAAATAACAGGATTTATAAAATAAGTATGTATGATTAAATGGAGGATTTATGATGAAATAACAGGATTTGATAAAAATAACAGTATGTAGATTAAATGGTAGGATTTATGATGAAATAACAGGATTGTGATAAAATAACAGTATATTAAATGTATTTATGATGAAATAACAGGATTTGTGATAAATAACAGTATGTATGATTAATGGTAGGATTTATGATGAATACAGGATTTGTGATAAAAATAACAGTATGTATGATTATGATGAATAACAGGGGATTTGTAGGATTATGATGAAATAACAGGATTTGTGATAAAATAACATATGTATGATTAAATGTATGATAAATGATTTGATAAAATACAGTAGGATTTATGATGAAATAACAGGATTTGTGATAAAATAACAGTATGTATGATTAAATGGTAGGATTTATGATGAAATAACAGGAAAATGGTAGATTATGATGATAACAGGATTTGTGATAAAATAACAGTATGTATGATTAAATGGTAGGATTTATGATGAAATAACAGGATTTGTGATAAAATAACAGTATGTATGATTAAATAGTAGGATTTATGATTTAACAGTATATTAATCATCATTCCAGTTTCGCCATTAAATCATGAAGACTGGCGACATAATGACACCAGAAAAAGTGGATTTCATTGTGTCTATCTTGACTCAAATATAAAAAGCATTTGATAACTTTCCAGTTAGCTGTCAAGATTATGAAATGTATACTTTATAAGTGAAAAGACTCATTATATAAACAAAAATAAAAATAAATCCATTGAAAATATTGTAATAATAGACGACGAGTTAAAATTGGTTACCATTACCAGAGTTACCTTGTTTATGGTGAAATTCCAGAATCAGTTTCATCAGATTTATCAATTTTAATATTCATATATATATCACACCATAAGAAAGTCTTTCTTCTATTTCGCAACATTGATATAAATCCAATACTATTTAAAAATCCTGACCTGAAATAGACAAAAACTTTAACAGAAATTATCAAATGAGAAATTAATTTAGTTATTCATACTAGGAAACGAAGAAGAGAGTCTCTCTACAAAAATAATTGTTTATTGGCAAAGCGCTTTCAACTTAACACGAGGCCATCATCAGTGGCATAAAAATGAAGATGAAAGTTAAAAATACATAAAACTATTTTCTTTACCGAGATGGTAATAGCTCAGTGAGTCAGTAAGACTCCACCGACAGTCTTACTCGACTCACTGAGCTATTACCATCTCGGTAAAGAAAATAGTTTTATGTATTTATAACTTTTATCTTCATTTTTTATGCCACTGATGATGGCCTCATGTTAGGTTGAAAGCGCTTTCCAATAAACAATTATTTTTGTGGAGAGACTCTTTTCTTCATTTCCTAGTATGAATAACTCTACTTGTGCTCAATCACATTCAAAGGGAATGTAATTGACAAAACTTACAAAAGATTTTAATACAAACGTAGAAAATAATAAATACTTACGTTAAAAGTAAATGCGAAATGAGGCGATTACGAAATAAGTAGTCACAATAATTAAATAATAATAATAAGTAATCACAATGCTTTCCCCTCCATTTAGCAAGTAGTAAGGTAAAAGTGGTTAAAAAATTGAAAGAGTTGTCGTAGTAAAAAAATTTCTAGTATCGATTGAAAATTTGTCTGATTGACACTTAACCGAATTTTCTTAAATAATAAAATTCTATTTTCTTAAATTAAAAATTCATAAATTTAAAATTCTTAAATTAATTTTCTTAAATTAAAATTATTAAAATTCTTAAATATTAAATTCACGCATCGTAAAACTGATATGTTCGCATTTATTCGACCCGAGTAGTTTAATAGGTTTGGAAATTATTGAAAATAGAAATTTGGACATACCTGGTGCTGCAGGGACCTCTGCGTAGACGGTCCCCTCCCTCGACTACTTAAATACTAACTTACCTTTCGACGATCAATCCAAGACCTGCGGAAGAAAATTCTTAAACCTAAACTGAGTGAAAATAATAAGAACTAATGATAAAAACGAAAGAATACAAAGTCTCTCCACCAGTTCAAGATATTTATTTAAAAGAGATATTCAAAAGTCAGCTGTTTTTGTTGTTGTTTACTTAGAGCTGTTGTTTTTATTACAGTTTTTTACTACTGTTTACTTTTTTTTTATTTTTTACTACTTTTTACATTTTTGTACTATTTTTTACAACTGTTTACTATTTTTTACTTTTTTAAATTATTTTTTACTATTTTTTACAACTTTTTACTTTTTTAAATATTTTTTACTTTTTTAAATTATTTTTTACTACTTTTTTTTACTATTTTTTACAACTTTTTATTATTTTTTACTTTTTTAAAATATTTTTTACTACTTTTTACTTTTTTTTACTATTTTTTATGACTTTTTACTTTTTTTTACTATTGTACTTTTTTAAATTATTTTTTACTACTTTATTACTTTTTTTACAACTTTTTACTTTTTTTTACTATTTTAAATTTTTTTTTACTAATTTTTACTTTTTTTTACTATTTTGTACTATTACTGTTTTTATTACTGTTTTTTATTTCTGTTTTTATTACAGTTTTATTACTTAGAGCTGTTGTTTTTATTACTGTTACTTAGAGCTGTGGTTGTTTTTGATGTTGTTTACATAGAGTCTGAGTTTATTAAAGCCTTAAACTAAATATTGCAGGCTTGGATTATATATATAATAAATAATTATATTTCTTTAAAAGTAAGTGTTTATGAAAATGTTTGAGATTGTTTTAATCTTTTTTCTAATTAATTAATTAGAATTAATTAATAATAATTAATTTTCTTCGTTGCTTGTTTGTATGTAAAATCTCTTCTTAGTCTTCCAATGATATTTATGTTGTATACTGTATACAGTATATTTTATTTTTCTTTACTTGAATAGTTTGTAAAAAAAATAATTTTGGTTTTTTTAGAAGTCAGGACACTGTTGACGTTATAAATTTAAACTAGAGAGTGGAGAGAACGCCGCTTATCTATGAGCTACTGCGAGCTCCACACCCTACACCAACCACACATGTGTTTTGTTACAAGCCTGCACAAACCTTTATCTTGATTTTGTTTTATTTAAAACTACTATTTTTTATCTTTTACACTCTACTGAAGTGAAAATTTATTCTATTATATTATGTATTTCTTGTTTACTCCATTTCTGTAACTAAACTGTTTTATTTTGCATTTTTTATGTATGAGGTTTTTTGTCTTATTTGTTTAATAGGCACTGATGATGACCTCTTATTAGGTCCAAAGCGCTCAGCTTTATTGTAAATAAATAAAATCTTTAACTGTGCAAGGAATTCGTATTTCTTCGTTCTATAAGAATGGACTCCATGTATGCTTATTCGAAAACATAAGAACTAATAAAGGAAGAGAGATAACTAGTAAATATTTAAAGGAAACTAAAAGATGTCCCATCACTTAATATTTTGCGTAAAAAAAGACAGTAACGGCTACAGATTAATAGGTGAAAATTAAAGTTAAAAACAAGATAAAAGAACGAACGTGATGATTCAGGATCGGATGATTCAGGGGACCTCGGAACTTTTTCTTATCACATAAAAAAGAATTCGCTACGCTTTCTCCCCGCTTCAGACACGCTTTGCTCGTCCTTAGATAATAAATGCTTACGTTTCATTCTTAGCGGTCAACCATCCAGGCAACGACCACGCACAATGCTCCTATGATCCAACAAAAATCATTGATATACTTATCGAATTGCAACGAAACTTTGTGTACTTATTTATTACGTAAAGGTGTATACTTGTACCAAATTTCAACGTAATTGGATTGTTTTCCCATTTTTTGTACAATTATTTAAAAAACGTATGTTAGCCTTATACATGGCTGCATGCGTGCCAACTCTCAATCCGATCGCATCATTTTCCCGCGTTTATGATTTTTCGAAATTTTTACCGAGCCATTATTGCGGGTTAATGACGTTTATTTGTCCAGAATAGCACAACTACAGCGGTAGACTGATTTTTGCACAAAGTTTCAACTCTCTAGCATAAATACACTGGGCGCTACGATGATAACACACACACACGTACAGACAGGCAGGCAAATTTGCGAAAACCACTCAGAAGGCCTTAAAACACCTGAAAAGGATAATTTCGTTTTCGGATTTTTTTGCAAACACAATACTTTTCTTAGATATAAATAAATAAATGAACAAATGCCCGTTTTATTCACCCTGCGGGAACCACCTCAGGTGGGTAGCATCTACTACACTCTAAGTTTAATCTAAAGTTGGCGAAATCTTTTTAATACAAATACTATTCATAAAATCTTAGAGCATAGCCCGGGCTGCGAACCCCGGACCTCCGGTGCCGAAATCGAACGCCTTTACGATCACGGCCACGGTGACAGATCTTTTCTTATATACCTACGGTATAAATGAGGAAAAGTAATAAACAAAAATAATAATTCTGCACTTTTTGTCGAGGTGTTAGTTTCTCCTCCTGGCAATCCACCCTTATACTTATTTAGTTCTTATTATTTTCATGTTCTGTGATGTGTGATCCTACATGTAGTAAAAGTGCATACACACAAAACTGTAAGACATTGACCAACAAAGCATGAACCTGTATTATTGAAAGTTTTCACTGTCGACGAAAATTCAAAAATTGAAGAAATAATACAAGATTTCAAGACATTCACCATTACGAATGTCACTGCAGAAATGTTGTAACCATACATGGTACTCAAATGTAATACAGGATGGAACACTTCAGATACACCAACCTCGCACACAATGGACCCACATAAGAGATCTAAGTACCTTGGAGAGTCTCAACCGGAAAAAAACAGTCACGTCCTTAAAAATATGGGGAAAACATGATTCTAAACATCGGAAAATGCTCTTTCCTTTTTGTAAATTTACACTTAAAATTTACCACAGATATTTCAGTAATTATTACCCAAATATAGTAATATGTTACCACAAATAATGGTAACTTTGAGAAATTAAATTACGGGATACAATAACATTGCCTATTTTGGGAGTGGCATCAAATCTTAAGAAACTTGATAGTACCATTAAAATATTCCCGTCATTTTTAATTAAGCTATTGTTTGAAATACATCATAGATTCCGGTTATTTTTCATCAAGCTATTGTTAGACATATATCATAGATTCCGGTCATTTTTGATCAAGTTTGACGTATAGATTCCGGTAATTTTTTATCAAGCTATTGTTTGACATATATCATAGGTAATTTTTCACCAAACTATTGTTTGACATGTATCATAGATTTTTGTTCAAAAATTTCTTTATTACTTCAACTTGCGGTATTTACCGCAAGTTGAAGAAGCAATCGAAGAATCAGCTACCGTCGATACTTGCTATTGGATATGAATATCCCTGGACCGGTTTCGGCATAACGCCATCATCAGCAGGCGGGGCAACACTCGAGCTCTCTGAAGATACGAGCCTTCAGAGGGCTCGTCGTGCTCATTGTTACTAGAAGTTAATCACTAATATAACTTTATTAGTTGAGAGATGATGGCTTTATGCCGAAACCGGTCCAGGGATATTTATATCCAACAGCAAGTATCGACGGTAGCTGATTCTTCGATTAAAATATTTCTTCCTTGAGATATTGGAAAAAAAATCTATGATCTATATCAAACAATAGCATGGTAAGAAATCACCGGAATATGGTATTAAATGTCAATACATTTGCTCAAATATAAATTATAAATATACTGTATGCTCTCATATAACTTTGAAAGTTACAAAAAGTGGCAGTAAAGTTACCACATTTAGATAATAGCTTTCAAAATGATATTACAAAATTTAAACTCGCAAGAGTCAAAGTACAGGAGTTAGGGATAATTTTTGAATGGTCCCTATTAATTTATTAATTAATTATTATTAATAATTAATTTTGAAGGATTTGATGTTATCGCATCTGAAATGTTCCACCCTGTATAGCTTTATTCAAGCTTGGTAATTACATCAATGCTATTAGTAATTTATACAGCCTTGAGCAAATACTGCCTTAGGCAAATACAGTCTAAGGCAAATACAGTCTAAGGCAAATACAGTCTAAGGCAAATACAGTCTATAGTTTTAGTCTAATGTCATAACAAAGCTCAAGCAAACATTTAACAAACTTTTAAAGGAAATGAAGGGAGGAAAAAAGGATCAATTAAGAAAGCCTGTTGTTATGTATACATCAGCCTTACTTATATATAGACGTTTAAGACTCATTCTTACCCCAAGAGGGGTAAAACAAATAGAAGTGTAAACATCTCCGGCTCTGAGAAAAATAAAAAGCTTATTTTGATTTTGAACATTTAGAGCCTTAAAATAAAAGCAATGTTGCCAAAAATGAAAGCAATGTTGCCAAAAATTGAAAAGCCAACAATAAAAGCAATGTTGCCAAAATGAAAGCAATGTTGCCAACAATAAAAGCAATGTTGCCAACAATAAAAGCAATGTTGCCAACAATGTTGCCAACAATAAAAGCAATGTTGCCAACAATAAAAGCAATGTTGCCAACAATAAAAGCAATGTTGCCAACAATAAAAGCAATGTTGCCAACAATGAAAGCAATGTTGCCAACAATAAAAGCAATGTTGCCAACAATAAAGCAATGTTGCCAATAAAAGCAATGTTGCCAACAATGAAAGCAATGTTGCTAAAAATGAAAGCAATGTTTAAGACATAATTCAAGTTTTAAAACATTTTTCGATGACGTCATAACTTTTTTACAAACAGTAGGCTTTGTAACCTCCCTAATATTTTGCCATATGCGAGATTTTTCATTTTGATGTGAGAAAGCCTTCAAAAGGTAATGTAGGCCAAAAAAGATATATATATATATATATATATATATATATATATATATATATTATATATATATAATATATATATATATATATATATATATCTTTATGAAGATACAAGTATACATTAATGCATAGAAATTTAAGAGCTAGACAATACACGATGATCATCTATCAAAAAGTTCTTGAAAATGAAGATAGTAAAAGCTATGGAAACTGAAGCTGACTGAACAAAACTGACAAACTAAATGAAAACTAAAATAAAACTAAACCGGAGATATTTACATTTCAGTGCAGTTTAGACCCACTTTAAAGGGGATCCATCGAATTCCATCGTACAACAATATCCCTTAACAGTAAAACAAAAACTGCATACACTTAAAACACACTGATCAATATTACTACACACACACTCACACAATAAAAATAATCCTAAATTTGAGTCTGTGACAGTGTACCTAATAAATAAAATTAAAAAAAGTACATGAAAAAAATTGCATTACTATAGCTAACAAATAATAATTAATATTAATAATAAACAATAAATAACATTAAACTTGACAACAAAACTTATTGTTTTGTAACTATCTGCTACCATTAATGAGGTTTTAGCGGATATCACAATTTATCGCAACATATGGCTGTCTAGGTTTTACATGTAAATCTTTTGTAAAATAAATATGTTGAGCTTTAGTCAAATACTAAGCGATTAAATGTTTAATAAAATACTAATGTGGTTGCATTTTGTATAAAGGTTACGTTTTTAAAAAATAATTAAATAATATAATCAAAGAGACATTTACTAGTAGAGGGAGGATACAGGCTCTTATCATTGCCTGGGTAGCTTGGTACCATAACGGTATATAGGTGTCAATATAGGTGTTATCAATATATGTTTCTCTTTTTAGTCTAAAAATATACCTTAAATTTAAATAAGTGGTAATATAAACTTAAATGTTGTTTCTAGTGAATTCTTAATTATTTTTCTCTTTATGAGATTTATTAAGTATTATTAGAATTTAATTCCTTCTTTTAGTTTTATCTTATTTGTATACTTTCAATTTTTTTTCTATTTCATATTCATATGTTTTTCTAATTTATTTATTTTTATTCAATTATTAAAATTATTTTTAATTTAAATTTTTAATTGTATCTATTGATAATTATTTTGTTTTAAATTTTATCAACTCTTCTCACATCTAAAAATAAAATAAATAAATAATGAGTCTGGATGGTGTCAAATATTACATAATTTTTTGACTATTTCGTCTTAATATATATATAATTAAAATTTCCGGAGACTGCAGTCCTATAATGATATTAATTTATTTAATAATTATAACAAAGTTTCACAGAGCGAAGCTCAGCATCTTCAGGTGATTGATTGTGATGATGCTCAGGATTGTGGTATATGAATCGCACAAAATAAAACTTAATCAAATTGAAAATAGTAACACAAAATTGGTAATAACTTATAAAATTGAAAATAATTTAGAATAAATTACAGAAAACTGTCAGTAAACCAAAAACAGGTTAAGGAGCCAGGTTATTAATATTTGGTATTATTAACATATTAATAAGTTTAACAAAAAGAGGTATTAATGAACTGTAAAAAAAATTAACGAGTAATGGGCTTATAAAAATCCCCCTAATTTCAGATCCAATTTTTTCTCTAAATTGAAAGATCCTGTGCCAGCTAAATCTCAATCGATTGTGGTTTATCGGATACCTTGCCAAAATTGCCCAAAGACTTATACAGGCCAAACTTCTCAATTATGTAGGAAAAGATTGAGGCAACATAACATTGACACTGATAATAATCACCCTATGTCCGCAATAGCTCAGCACATGATATCTAAAAATCATTATATTGATAATTATAAATGTTCCATTCTCCACACGGAAAAAAATTATAAAAAAAAATACTTATTTTAGAAATGCTGTACATACAAACTGATAAAAATTCAACGAGTAAGAAACAAAATACTAGAAATTTGAGTAATAAGTATTCCAACATAAAATATATTAAGTAATTTTTAAATTGTTGGTTTTTATGTGTTTTGTATCTATTTTATTGTTTTCTTTGTCCATAGTTTATTCACTTTTTAAAATTATATCTCTAATTCTGCTTGTTTTCTTTTAATTATTCTCCATGTTTGTTGTTATCTCATCGTGTTGCAGTTATAACTTGTAGTTACTCGGTTTTTCTCTAATCTTATACTACCTTTATTTTTGATAACTCTTATCTTTTATTGTTTTCTCTTACATTATTTGATAATGTATTGTTTTTTGGTTTATTTAGTTTAATTTTTATAGTCTTGTTGTTTATGTTTTAATAAATCTATTTACACTGATGACGACCAGGATCCCTGGTTGAAAGCTCGGTAGTTGTTTTTCAACTATATTTGGACTGCTGGCTTCTTTTATAAAACCTTTACTCATTAATAAATTTGTAATTAATATGTCTAAGAATTGTTGTTTTCAAACTCAATAACAAAATCATGTAGCTGCGATAGAGTTACTCCACAAACATGGCAACATGTTATTTTTGATTGTTCACTTTTTGATGCAAAGAGAAGCTTATTAATATCAAGTCTTGTCACAAGAGGAGAATCTTGGAGCCCAACAAATTTTCAAATGTTTGTCAAATTTTTTAAAATTTTTTCTAAATTTATTAATTCTTTAGATTTTGATTTACTAAGTTTGTAGAATATTTTACTTTTATATTTCGATCTTATTACAACAATATTTGTTTTCTTATTTCTATCTTATTATTTTATTTTTATTTCTATATCTTTAATATCTTTTTATAATAATTTACTTCCTTTACTTTATTATTTAGATTTATTTTATATTTATTAAATTTTTATCTTATTTTAATTATTGTTCTACTAGGCTAAACCATATAGTCTTGAAATCGAAATTATCAACCTTTATTTTACTTAAATTTGTAGCTAAATTCCGTTTTCATTTATAAAAAAAAAAATATCCTTTTAAGTAATTTATACATCTTAAGTTTTCAATAGCAGATAACATATGTAATAATTATTGGGGCATATGGAAAATAAACAGCTTTCTAAACGGGTTACGTTTAGATGGAAAAAAAAAAAAAAAAAAACTCAATAGTAAATTTAAATTTAGGGTGAAATTTCGTCTTTAACAAAGTAAAAATTTAAACTAATTTTAAATTATAATGATTCATATATATTCTTAATTAAGACATAGACACATAAGTAAACATATGGTTATTAAATCTAAAAAGCACGTATTGTAGAAGTAGTAAATTAATATTAATATTGATTCTAATAGAGTGAAAAGTAGCTGGGTATTGAAACAGAGTAGGGCAATAGGGAAATATGCAAGTGCCTGAAATCTAGTGGCAGTATTAGGAACTAAAACATTTTAGTTAAGGCATTGTTTTTATGATTCTGTTTTAATTGTAATTAATTTTTAACTTTTCCTCATTTATACCATAGGTATATAGAAAAAGTATTTCTTTAACTTTTTTTTAACATTATTATATTTTATTTATTATGTAAAAGGGCACAAGTCTGAGTATTATTTATAAAATAAAGAAACAATAATTTGCTATTTTTGTTTCAAATAATACTTAGTTAATCATCTCTTGTTCTATTCTGTTAAATTTGTTTAATTTATCAACATCCATATTACTTAAAAATTTATTTAACTTAACATGTAGTATTGAACTTTTTACGCCTAGTACACACAAAAAATTAAAAACTCAAAATATTTTTAAAAATTATTTACTGTAGTAATAATCATTAAAAAATTAAACTGACCTTTAATGGACAAAAACAAACTTTAAATTTATTTTATTATTAAAATAAACTATATATTAATAATTAATGAATATGATAAATCATATAATCTAACAAAAATTAATAAATAGTAAAATTAAAATGTATATCATTTGCTAAGTTAGAAAATCAATTTAAAAATGCATGAGCTTTGTAAGTAATAAAGTCGTCAAATGAATTTTTTGAACATACTTAGTATTTCATTTTTGAATTGATATTATTCATCTAGTAAAGTACATTTACTTTTGAACATACTTCAATGTTTTATTTCAGAATAGAACTTGATTATTAATTTTGTAAAGTATATTTATTTAAGAACATATTTTAAGTTAATATTTCTTTTGAATTGAACATAGATTATAATCTAGTGAAGTATATTTATTTTTGAACATTCTTCAATATTTCATTTCTGAATTGAACTTTCATTAATAATCTTGTAAAAAATATATTTATTTTAGAACATATTTTAATTTACTATTTCTTCAAAATTGACCTTAGATTATTAATCTTGAAAATATATTTATTTTGGAACATAATTTTAATATTTTATTGCTAAATTGCTCTTATATTATCAACTTTTTGAATATCATTATTTTAAAACATTCTTCAATATTTCATTTCTGAATTAAACTTAGATTATTAATCAAGTAAAGTTTATTTACTCCTGAGGATAATTTGTTCTTTTATTTCTTTATTGCCCTCAGATTCATGTATGTTTACTTTGAAACTTACTTCATTATTTTATTTATTTAGGAACCTACTTCAATGTAGGAAACTACTTTGTTTAGTAAATTAATCTTGGATTATTAATCTTTTATCACAAAGTTTAAGTGACAAATAAGTTGAATTAATCAAAAGGAATGATAAATCGGTAAAAAGACAGACTTTTACTGAAGTTAATGACACTGTTGGTTAATTAATCTTTTATCGTATATTTATTTTGGAACATAGTGTTTTATTTAATTTTTAATTGATTTTAGATAGTAAATCTAATTATACACATGACCCGTAAATTTGAGACCTAATACTTAGCCTACTTTATTTGTCCCAACAACAGTTTAGTTGTCAAAATTGGTCAACTAACCACAACAACTCTGCAGCAAAATTCTATTAATTGCTTAATATTTTTTTATTACAGTATACTAAGATGCGCATGGATTTTATTCTAAATCAAAATAGATGATTTATAGTAAGACAATTTTTCATGTACTTTTTTACTACTTTTAAAAGAGTGTTAAACTTAGGTGTTTTAAAGATTTCAAATTAAAATTGCCAATAAGTCTCTAATACATTGTCAAATTGGGTATTTTTAAATTTCTTTTCAGTTATGAAGACTTAAGGCCAGACTTACAAAGACAATCTTCAAACAAATTTAAACACTCTCTTCGAAAATAAAAAGAAAACTTTACCACTCACCACCGCCAACATATCTGTAACAAAGAGAAAATTTATATTGTTAAACTATGATGCAAAATAGATATTAAATAAAATAAAATAAAATACCTGTTTTAGGGCCTTTCAATCCATCAGGGTATTCACCCTGCGGGAACCACCTCAGGTGGGTAGCATCTACTACACTCTAAGAATTAATTAAAGTTGGTGAAATCTGTTAACACAAATACTATTCATAAAATCTTAGAGCATAGCCCGGGCTGCGAACCCCGGACCTCCAGTGCCGAAATCACACGCCTTTACGATCACGGCCACGGAGGCAGATAAAATAGATATTACATTTGTAAAAACAAATCAGGTACAGGGTACCTCAAAACTTTTCCTCATCACATCAGATTTGCTATGCTCATCCTCCATACTTCAGACTCACTTTACTTGTCCTAAGACAGTAAATTAATTTGTTTTATTCCCAGCCATCACCCATCCAGGCACTGACCTCGCTTGATGCTTCTTAACTTCCCTAACAAAAACCATAGACATAATTGTCGTATTAAAATGAAACATGGTGTACTTATTTATTACATATAGGTGTATACTTTTTATACACTTGTACCAAATTCCAACTCGATTAGGCTATTTTTCCAATTTTTTACAATTTTTCAAAAAATTTTATTTATTTATTTATTAGCACATCAACCCCAACATTAAGCCCTTTTTACATCACTACATTTCAAAGAAAAATTGCACAAAAACACAAAAGTGGAAAAGAGAAAAAAAAAGAAAAATAAATACACTCCGACAAATATAAAACAATAAATAAAGAAATAAAAAAAAAACAAGTAAAAGACCCTTTTTAAAAGTGAAAGTCAAAATTTATACCATCTTTTGATAAAAATGTATCTATTGCTGATAATGAGATGAAACTTGAAACAAATGTTGTTCCTATATATGACTACATGCTGATAAATCTCAAACCGAGCAATACATTTTTTCGCATTTTATGCATTTTTGACATTTCGGCTGTCAGTTTGAAAGTTGTGGGTTATTGATGTCATAAAAAAAATATTTTCCGAATAGCAGTAAACCCAGTAAAAAAGTTTCAATTCTATAGCATAAATACACGGTACTCATTTACTTGGTTCCCAACATAAAGTTGGGACCCAAGTAAATATGGCGATATAGGGCAATTATTCACTTGGGTACCGACAATATATTTATTACATTATATAAAAGAAAGTATTTAACATTCTTAAAAGGGGATGTTGAAAAGAAAATATTGATAAGGGCCAGGAAAATTACAAAATATTTTTGTTCTCATAGCAAAAAACTTGTAATTTCTTTAAGTCTTAACTCCATTACAAATCGAAACTGAGGGATTTTAATGGAGTTTAGGCAGACCTCCTAGTTCCTATACCCAAATCCACTAGATTTTTTTCGGATAAATTGAGGTTGGGAACCAAGTAAATAAGTGCCAAATACACTGAAAGAGCTACGACGATAGCAGACACATACACACATACAACGTTGTGAAAACCACTTAGGAGGCCTTAAAAACACTTGAAACGGATAATTCAGGTGACATCCTGGTTTCAAATTTGTTTAAATACTATTCATAAATACCTGCAGAATAAATGAAGGGAAGTAAAAATTAAATACTTTAAAACGACATAGCGCAAACAAAAGTAATGAAATAATAATAAACTTAGAAATAACAAGATATTATAGTAAAGTATATGTGTGTAAAAAAGAGCCAAGTCAAGCGTAAAGTGTTGTGGGATCAAGAATAAGCCAAGTTGTAGGTTCCAAATAAAGCCTGTAAATATATGAGATCTTGGCGGTTTCACTTTGTGACTTATCCATCACACAGCTTAAGGTAGTTTGGTACAAATACATGTGTTTTGATTGAGTGTATTGAAAAGTGTATACACTATAATAATATATTCAGCCTATTTAATAAGCTTATTATGCATTTTTGTGGGTGCTGTGTAATGGCCAAGTCACAAAGTTAAACCCCCAAGATCTCATACATTTACAAGCATTATTGGAACCTACGACATGGCTTAATCAATGATCTCACAACTGTTAACGCTAGACTTGTTTTTTTACACGCATGTGTTTTGTTGGGATCATTCTTTTTTTTAAGCTTGAACATTATGCCTTACAAAAATATGCCAAGAAATATTAGTAAATTATTAATTAGTTACAGCATATTACACCACTTATTTATTACTAAACATCACCAATATCTATAATTAAATAATAGATAAATTGCGTAAAAATATTTTTTTTATGTTCTGTCAAAATAAAGTAGTAGGTAGCGCTAGTAGTCAACATTTTCTTTTACGTAAAATTGAGGTTAGGATTACCAGTCAACTTAGGTAGAAGGAACCGAAAATATTAGATTTTCACAATTTTTCATAAATTTCCACATCAACATTTATCTATAGACCTAATTTCAAGGGTCTACGATTGTTGGAAGTGCCTTAGAATTTTTATGAGTGAGTTAGTGAGTTTCAAAACTGCCTAACTTTGAGCCATTATACCTCAACACCTGTGTATGGTAAAGATATGTAATTCGGTATAATGAGTCAGCTCAACAAGATCTTTTAGTTAATATTAAAATTATATTTTTTATTGTCCCTAATAAAAAGATATGAAGGGGTAAACATAGCTTTGAGATGCTTCCTCTAAAGGATGGTGCACCTGTAACCACTATACTTGGTCAGATTCAAATAATAAAGAATATTTTACTACTCGTTAAACAACTTTAAGGAGTAGCCCTCTGGGTTACAACATCACTCTGTGTCAACACAATTTAATGTCAACACATATGTCGATCTTACGTAGAATCAGTACAAGGGGTGTCACATGACGTATATTTGTCCTGTATAAACTCTAAGTCACATCGACAAATGTGATGTAGACCATGTGGAAACTTGACGCTGGTCCCTCTGTCTGCAAAGGAAATTGTCAAACTGGAAATATTTATTACTTTTCCTCATTTATGCCGTAGAAATATAGGAAAAGTATTGTGTTTGCAAAAAGATCCAAAACCGGGATGTCACCAGAATTATCCGTTTCAGGTGTTTTTAAGACCTCCTGACTGGTTTTCACAAAGTTGTTACTGTGTGTGTGCCTGTTATCATTGTAGCTCCTAGTGCAATATGCTAGACAGTTGAAACTTTGTACAAAAATCAGTCTATACCTGTAGTTGTGCTATTTAGAAAAAAAAATATATATGACGTCATTAACCCGCAATAATGACACAGCAAAAATTTTGAAAAATCATAAAACCCAAAAAAATTAGCAAATTTGAGATTTTGCATGCAGTAGCCATGTATAGTTCACAAATGTTCCAAATTTCATCTCATTAACAGCATTAGTTAAATTTTTATCGAATGACACGTGTCATCATATCACCATTTTTTGCAAATTGATTTTACTAATTAAAATTTACATATTCTTTTTTCAAAGCATCCATGCAAATCAGCATTAAGCTGTGGTTATTCCTGAGGGGAGGTGTGTGACATGTGTAAGTTTTTTTAAAAAATTGTAAAAGATCGGAAAACAATCTGATTAAGTTAAAATTTGGCAAAAGTCTATAACTTTACCTATTAAATATAGATTTTGTTGAATCATAAAATTAAGCAGCATTGTACGTGGTCAGAGCTGTATGGGTGACCACTGAGAATGAAACGGATGTATTTACATTTGAGGACTAGCAAAGCTAGTCCTCAGATTTGGAAAATTGAATATTCTCACTGACGAGTAAAGCAAGTTTGAATTAGTGAGGATGAGCGTAGCGAATCCGATGTGATGAGAAAAAGTTATAAGGTACACCGTACCCGATTTTTTTATATTTTACCCTGGCAGGATTCTACGTTGTATTGAAGCTTGAATGTCTTAACATGACGTAACATCGACAAATAGTTTGGTTAAAAGTGTCGAAGTTATCAAGAGTCGATACAACATAGAATCCTATGTTGTATATTGAATCCTATCGATATTATACAGTGCCGAGATATTGTCAAGTTGAGACTTGACAATGTATGTAGGGAGCTCGACTTTCAGCACAGCACAAATCAAAACCCAAACAAAACAATAGTATTATTCCCTAAATTCGCGGTTCAAAGAGATATTTGTAAGGTTGGCAATACCAATGGTGGTAAAACGAAAGGGTGATCATAAACAATTTTATCATAGGATTAGCAAATCTATTACTTTATTGTTAATTAATTTGTGATGAATGAGTTAAAAATTAATAGAAAACCCATTGGTGCTATAAAAATTGTCAATATTTTTATAGCAACAAGTATCTATAAATACTTAGATTATTCCAGGATTATAAATAAAGAATCAGGCTCTTATCACTACAGACTTGGATTTGTACGTTTATTATCTGGTATTTACCAATATAATTATAAACCACATGGTTTTATATTAAACTGTGGTAAATATATTTGTTTAATGTAAAACAAAAAGTAACACTTGAAATAACACGAACGTTACTAGATGGGCCTGCTTTAAGTTCACCGTTTCTCCACTAGAGGCAGGTCAGTTCACCTTGTACGCCATATGTAAAATAATTAGTTCTTCATTTTCAGGATTTAAATTGTTTATTGAGATCTTAAACAATGTTAAAAATCTTATTAATTATTTTAAATGTATAATTTTCATAAATGTTGTATAAATATAAACCCTGTGTTATTTTTAACAAGACCTAATATCATGATAACCATGACGTGCAGAAATGGAAATTAATTTGCGTGTTTATTGCTTTTATATTTGTTCTTTCAATAGAAAAAATGCTAAATTTATCTTATTTTCTAAACAAATAATCTTATAAACAACAAAAAATGTTCATAAAATTTGTCTTGTTTACATTCTAGTTTATAGACGTCATGATTTAAAACTGATAACAGTTGTACAAGGTGAATACTAGCGCTCGGTGCGGTAGTTGATGCAACTAGCCCATGTTTTTTAGGACCACCACAAACCAGGGAGTTGGACTACTGCGTCCTGCGCCCCCACCTCTACTGTATGAATTTCTACATCACTTAAATGGAAAGGATTCTTTTGCATCATATCTGTAAGGTGTTCCCAAATAAAACATTTGCACAGGTTTAGTCTGCTTGAATTTCCTCAAGGCTACCGCAAGCTGTTAAACACCGTCCCATAAGATTGCACAGTAATAAACAGAATATAGAGAGTACACCTCATCTCATACAACGAAAGTAGGGTCAATTAAGTTCCCTAATTTACTACGTACACACAGCTTATGTAACAGGCGATCGTATTGGATACCTATGCAATACAGTCAACTAATTTCACGGTTCTTACAGCGTCTTTAAATCATTGCCAAAACATTGTGTCTTTTATAGTGAAGCTTCACTTTTGGTTATATGGAAGTTTAAAACAAAAAATATATTTAATTAAATTGTGATTTCTTTGCATCATTATAAAGTTACACTAAAAAAAAATATTTCAAAAGTTATTTCATCAAAAACGGTTATATAGAAGTGAAATAAAGTGAAATAAAAGTTCGACGAGAAGGTTATCCGTTAAATACGATCGTCTCTAAAGGTACATACAGCGTATCGGGGGATCCATTTAGATTCCTTCTCCCTAGTTCTAGCATATGCAATCGGATCCCCTCCGCATGGTTCATACAGCTAATATAACATATTGAGAGATCGTATTCTATACGATCCGTGCTAAGAGTATTGAGAGTCCACCTTATCTCATACAACGTTAGTAGGGTCAGTTAAGTTCCCTAATTGCTTCCGCTTATTTATTTAAGATCCTTGCAACAAATTAAATCCTTTGAATTTTTTTGAAATGCCAGTGAAGGTAGGTCAGAAAAAAGTTTTCCTTTATAAAAGCTGTAACTCCTCTGTTAAATGAAACTCATTTTATCACCCTAGAACTTATAATTTCAATTTTACACAACTCAGAATCGTCGTAAACAACTTTATGGTAATAATAACCATAACTACAGGTGTCACCTCCTAAAAGCCAATTACTGGTAAATTTGATCAAACTAAAAAATATACCTACATTTCAAACCATTAAATGGCGTTCAACAGCATATCGACGAAACAAGTATTCACAAATTCCACCAAGCTTAACGGTAATTACCAAAAAGTACGGTTACCCGTTACGAATCACCACCACAACAATAAATTACAAATTTAAAATATACATATAATTCATCTAGGTTGGTCAATAAGGTAGGTATTTATTACTTAAATTGATTTTCTAATTAAAAAATACGAACTAAAATTAGAAATTTGAAAATTTATTTTTATTTTGATGTTCCAGTGAAGGTTATCTTACCAGGGGACATCGAACCTATTCAAAATAATAAAAAAAATTAAGTTTACCAAATTTCAAAAACCACATTATTGTCTAAAACAAGCATAAGAGTAAGATTCAATGTTCCCTTTGGATACATCAATGTTTATTTATTAATAATAATAATATATTAATTAATTAATTAATGAAAATTAATAACAAAAAATGCCGTACAAAATTTTTAGCACAATAATCCGCACATCACAACCTTGATTCCGTTTTTACCGCGAATCTTCAACACTTATTTGAGTAAATAAATAAACAAATAAACAATAATTAAACAAATAAAATGACAATTAATTAATTAATAAGTAAAATTAATAAAATAAATAAGGTAAAGGCGAAAAATAAATATAAATATAAACGAGCTTCAACGACAACCAAAGCAAAACTAAACTAAGTTGTCTAGAGAACAAACCAGAGTAATAGTTTAAATATTTTTATTATTAAGTTAATACTACGGGCTTCAACAATGTGTTTCAAATATTTTTCCTAGATCGATGTGGCCTTTTACTATAAAAATTCGATATTGAAATTTTTCTATAATTTCTTTTGTCGTTCCTCATATTAATTATATTAACAGTAAGGTTGAACACTAAAAACAATAAATTTTTGTTCTTAGACGTATCTATGGGACACGATAACTTTCTAACGCTTTCTCGGAAAGAAATAAAACTTAGTACAAAAATAAACCTTGCTAATGTCCTGAACCATATTGTTTATGAAATACGTGTGGTCTTTAACCGACAATAATGACCCCACAAATATTGGAAAAAAATCACAAATCATTATATAGTGTTTAGATTGGGCTGGAATTTTTCTACACATATACTACTATGTATAGTTTACAAAAATGCGAAGATGCTTTCTATTATCTGTATTGGTTCGGGTTTCATTGATTGACATATATATGTCAAACAAAGTATGTAATTGATTGACATAATGTAAACAAATCACGTTTTTTCACTAATACATTTGAAAATTCACTTATACCGAGGTAGTATGTCACTTATAACCTAACCAGTAATACAATATGTGTATAACCTAAAGTACAACAACTATGTGGCCACGAAGCGGTCCCCAGCGTCGGCACTGCGTAGCAAAGAAGCCTCCTGTTTTAGATTTTAATTGCAAACTTTAGTGCAAACATTACTTTCCTATAATACCTTAGAATAATACTATATATAGAAGGAGCACAGGACCGAAAAGACAATGTGATTCCACTGATAACTCGAAAGCCGGTTGACTCATAGAGATATATTACTAGAGGGGCCCTATTGGTTGAATTTTGAAACATCGAAAAAGTAACCTGACCACATTCTATTAACAAATAAACAAAACAAAAAAAACAGTAAATTATATAGTAGAATGTTTAAAATACAAATCACAACACAAACAATCTGCGGGAAGCCCAAAACAATTGATTAATTATAACCTCAACTCCCTGTTGGAGGAGGTTTCAATGAGGTTACACAGAGCCCCTGAGAGCCCCACTAAAAATGTTTCAGGCCTCTCAATGTATTAAGATAGGCTATGCTCCCTCTAGTATATATCTCTATGGGTTGACTGGTGCACCTAAGTAATGCTGCCAACCTGACAACAAAACATTATTTTAAATATTTGTCATAAATATCTATTAATGAAGAAAGATCGTAAAGAACAAATATAATAACTTAAAACACCTGCTGAGTATTTAATAAAACTGGTCTTAGACGGCAAAAGGGTGGCGGAATACAAGAATCTACATTTAGCTGACGAGGACTACTTTTTATATATAATTTTAATAAATACGTTAAACTACAATTTAAAATGCTTAAAATATTGTAATGCACCGATATTTATATTTTATGAATAATCAATCATTAATTAATAATAGAACATAATAATTCAGCAACCGGAAATATTGCCAACTTTTTTTTAGAAAATTGTATATTGTTAGGGTGGCAGCATTACTTAGGTGCACCAGTGAACCGCCTTTCGTGTTATCAGTAGTGCTCCTTTTATATATAGTATTATTCTAAGTATAATACAGTATTGATGAAATGTAAACAACTATGTGGCCACTTATGGGCCACAGGGAATCCCCCGCCACGTTTAGACGCCTATTTTTTATTTATTCACAACTTAATTCACAATATATTTATTTAAAATATGAGTTAAGTAAGTAGTTAGTTTTTTTTCACAACTTGAATTTTCTTAGGACGAGCGGAGCAAAGTAGGGAATAGTAGTCATAGAGATATATACTAGAGGGAGCATAGCCTATCTTAATACATTACATTAGCCAGAGATTGCCCGTGCCATCGCCGAGGAGGGTTCTTGCATTGCGTTTGAGGCAACGACCATAAAGGTTTTTGTCTCATCCCGCTTTACTCCGGAGCCCAAACCCGGTGAGGAGGGTCGGTCTTAAGGCTGATGGAGTCCCCCTGCAGGAAAAGCACACCCACCTCCACAGAAAGTCACTTGCAGGTAAGACAAATCAATCTCCATCACTGCAAAAGTGGCAATTCTGATTTATTGAAGCTTTTGTCAGTGAGGAGAATGGTTGTTTTGATCCAAGAACCTTATGCTTTCAGGGGAAGAATAAGAGGATTGGCTGGAAAAGGAGGGTCCATCTATGCCAATCACCCAAAAGGAGAAAATCCAAGGGCATGCATCTGGACGTCCCCCGATTTGAAGGTGATGCACCTGCGACATCTTGGGTCGAGGGATGCGGTTAGTGTGCTCTTGGAAATTCTGGACGAAAATGGACAAAATAAAAAGGTAATATTCAGCTCTGTCTACCTGCCATATGACAGTGATACTCCCTCACCATCGGAGGAATTTACTGCTATCACAGAGTATGCCAGGGAGAAAAAGTTACCATTAATTTTAGGATGTGATTCAAACAGCCATAACCAGGTTTGGGGAAGCTCAGGCAGGGGACATTATTCTCGCTAGACTCAAGAACATTTACTGTGCCAGCATCGCAATGGGATACATACCAAAGATATGGAAGAAGTCTCGAGTTGTTTATATTCCTAAACCAGGAAAGAATGACTATACTTCAGCTAAATCTTTCAGACCTATAAGTTTATCTTCATTCATGCTTAAGATTCTTGAGAGATTGGTGGATTAATTCCTTATGGAAACTATGTTTAAAGACTATCCTTTCCATGAGAATCAGCATGCGTATAGAAAAGCAAAATCAGTAGAGACAGCATTACATGCCCTTGTTAGGAGAATAGAAAAAACCCAAAACCACAAACTTTTTGCAATGGCACTCTTTTTTGACGTAGAGGGAGCCTTTGATAAAGTTAGTGCAAAGGTAATTGAAAAGTTTCTTCTAGAAAAGAATACGCCCCCTCAAATAATACGTTGGGTCAGTGACATGCTAACAAATAGAGTTATAACTACAGGCATTGGATAAATCCAACTTGAGGATGTAGTGAGTAGAGGCTGCCCTCAAGGCAGCTGCCTGTCTCCTCATCTGTGGTGCCTTGTTATGGATAGTTTATTGGTGAGACTAAATGAAGATAATCTGTATGCCCAAGCATATGCTGACGATGGGCTTATACTGATTACAGGGAAGTTTCTGTCAACAGTATGTGAACGCATGCAGTATGCTTGTAAAGTATTAGAAAAGTGGTGTAGTGAGGTCGGCCTCTCAATCAACCCAGATAAGACGGACCTCATGCTATTCACTAACAAAAGAGACTTAAAAGAAGTAAGGTATCCTAAACTCCTTGGGAAACATTTAGCCTTGAGGAGTGAAGTCAAATATGTGGGAGTGACTTTGGATCCTAAATTAAGTTGGAAAATACATGTGGAAAAAATAGCCCATAAAGCGACCTCAATAATGTGGCAATTAAGGAGAATAGTAAGTAAGACATGG
The DNA here is from genome assembly GCA_018340805.1 of Microvelia longipes. Classification (NCBI taxonomy): domain Eukaryota; kingdom Metazoa; phylum Arthropoda; class Insecta; order Hemiptera; family Veliidae; genus Microvelia; species Microvelia longipes. The sequence continues at coordinate 7,722,072 of JACMZG010001859.1, forward strand.
GGGCTTTCGCCAAAATTGATGAGATGGATCTACACAGCTATTGTCCGGCCAAAGATCCAATTCGGAGCAATTGCCTGGTGGCCCTCTGTAGAGAAACAGTACATAAAGAAAAAATTAGGAAAAGTCCAAAGATTGATATCATTGGGCATTGTGGGCTGTATGAAATCTACTCCTTCAGCTGCCCTGGACGTTATTCTTGGGCTACCCCCCTTACATGTCTGGATCAAGAGAATAGCCATGGCTACCTGTCTGAGACTTGAATCTAACAGTCAGTGGAAAGATGAAGGCAGGGACTATGGGCATGTCAAAATTTCAAAAATAATTGAAAGAGAAATTCCTATCCTAAAAGCAGGGATTCCCAAGCCACCAAATACTCTAAGCTTAAGCGATCCTTTACCTCTAGGATTCCTTCAAGAGACGAGTGGAAGTGTGGAGAGCACTCCTTCCCAGAGGGATCTCTCATCTGCTTTACTGACGGCTTGAGGATGGAAACTACGGGGTTCGCTGGAGCTGGACTGTATATCAAGGAGTTAGAAGAGAAAAGATATTACCCACTAGGAAATTTAGCAACTGTGTATCAATCCGAGGTCTTTGCTATTTTAAAAACTTCGGAACTTTTGCTAGAAAGGGATATTCAAGATAAAAGCATCTTTATATGCTCAGATAGTCAGGCTGCAATCAAGGCAATAGACTCACCCAGTGTCTCCAGTGCACTGGCAGGAGAATGTCAACAACAGCTAGAGTTACTTGGGAGAAAAAATAAAGTTACACTGGTTTGGGTCCCTGGTCATTCTGGAGTAGAGGGAATGAGACCGCTGATGAACTAGCCAGGAAAGGCTCCTCTGAACCCTTTAAAGGACCAGAACCAGCTATAGGACTTACCAGAAGCAAAGTCAATTTCCTTTTAGATGACTGGGCGATGGTGAAAACCAGGAATGCTCTTCAAACTAAAGCTAATTGCAGACAAGCTAGGAAAATGTTGAAGAAAGCCAACAAAGCCATGAGTATATGGGCTCTCTCTTTGGGGAGGAAGAGCTTAAGATATCTGGTGGGTATCTTGACAGGTCATTGCTGGCTTCAGAGACATTTGCATGCCATGAAAATAAAAGCAGAGCCAATGTGTCCCAAGTGTGAAGTTGGGGAGGAGACGACAGATCACTTTTTGGGATCGTGTGAAGCATACGCTAGATTGAGGTTTAGTATATTTGGATCAGCCACTCTTCTAGACGACGACTTAGTGAAACTCCCATGGGCAGACGTTCTGAAGTTCATTAAGGAATCAGACAGGTTCAAAGAGAATAGAGATTCTATTAGGTAAGAGGTGAGGACGTTCTTGGGGCAGGCAAAAAGCGTCCCAGAGACATAATTGCTAAGATCTAGGGCCTTCCCCACCTTTACTACTACTACATCTTAATACATTAAAAGACCTGAAACATCGTTTTGAGGCTCTCAGGGGCTCTGTGTAACCTCATTTAAACCTCATTGTAGTGTAAGTTAAGGTTATTATAAATCAACTGTTTCCGGCTTTCCGCACATTGTTAGTGTTTTGATTTGTATTTTTAACGTTCTTCTATATGTTACTGTAATTTTGTACTGATTATTTGTATATATTATACAGCGAAGGAGGTCAGGTTACTTTTTTGATTTTTCAAAATTCGATCAATAGGGCCTCTCTAGTTATAATATCTCTATGATAGTAGCAGTTAAAAGTTTAAGTACAGTTTTAGACGTAATGTATTGCATGTTTTAATCTTTATACAGAGTGTTTCATATAAAATGTCCACCAAAGAAGGAGATGATAGTACTCTTCATGGGAAACAAAAAATGTTCTATAATATAAACCCCGTTTTCCCACAAAGCCTAATTTAATATTTTTTTTTTAAAAATGTTTGACCTCACTTCATAAAATTTTTAATAGCGTTTAAACTGTTCAAAATAGAAAGGTGAAATTGGTCTGGTTGGAAAGCTAAGTAAATTTCCTACAGGAAAAATGATGAACTATGTCAAATATTTTAGAGCTACTGCCCAAAAATGTGCATGAAATATGATTTTTTGCAAAAATTGAATTTTAATAACTTTAGAGCTTTTTGTGCTATTACAAGTTGAAATATCAATTAAATTCATGAAGACATTAGTCCTTTTATTTAAATTTATTGAAAATAAATTGTTGAAAATTGAATTTCAAAATTTCAAATTCCATAAAATTGAATTTTATGGAATTTTTATTGTAGGGCGCAGGGGTGTAACTTAGGTACATTTTCAGAGGGGGCAAAGTTGTGCGGGTTTAGCACACCAAAAGATTTATTAGTGGTAGAGAAGTAGTACTTTTTCCTTGATAAATGATGAATAGCGTTAAATTTAACTCATTCAAAAATGGTTACCAAGTTCTAGATAATAATTTGGTGTATTTTTCTTTTATTCCCCCCTTCTACAATTTTTTGTTCAAGGTATGTGTTAACGTAAGGCGTCGTAAAAACTATCACCAGTCAACCTTTAGTAACCAATCTAACCACCAATACTACCACTAGTAGCCACTATAAACTGATAATAACCTTATTTTGAGTTTTGCATGTATTTCTGGTTATTGATGGTTACTTTTAGTTTACGAAGGTTATTTTTAGTTAGTTGTAGTTATAATTGGTTAAAAAATATGGTCATTGATTGGAAAAGCAACAAAAAATGATACCAAAATCAGACAAAATGTTTTTGCTTGGGGGGACTGATAATACAGATCTTATTATCGAGAAAGTTGACAACAGAGTAGCGCTCGATTTTGTGTTTGGTAGTTCTTTTTAATACGGTAACACAACGTTTCACTTACATTCTTAACTTTTTTTTCTGAGCACCATTCTTTGAACACTTCATATGCTTTGAGATACCTACTTCCTGATTTGCCGGGTAGTAGGCTCTCTTTGGCATTTGTAGCTATGTCCAAAACATCCGACGGGGTATGTTCGAAAAGTTCGTCTATATCTTCGACGATATTCATCACAAAACGCTATAGAACCTCTATAGAATAAACTAACTTTTAAACTGTATTAAATACGGGTTCGTATAATAAAAGTAGTGAATGACTCGACAAAAAAAGATGAGATAATAAACCCAAGACAAGAAGTGTTGCCTTTAAAATAATCAATAAAATTTATTTCTAATTTAAGATTTACATTACAAAACTGTTTTATTTTAATTTTAATTAGTTAAATAATGTAATTGTTCATTATATAAATTATTAAATAAATTCACTAGGCTTTTTATTATTAACTAATCATGTTTACAAATATTATCTATTAACATTCTTTACCAGCATAGGCAGGGGCAGCTGGGAAATGCTACTTTCTCGCCTAAAATTAGTTCAGTAATGCTTCATTTTCCTGCCGTGAGCAGATAAAATATATTTTTTAAGTGGACTAATAATAAGATTTTTAAACTCTAGGGGGTAAAATTAACATATTTTATTCTTACACATTTTTCTCTAAAACCCCTGTTTCCCACCGTTTTAGAGATTTTTAATTATTTTATGTACCATTTAATTAACATTGAGAAAGCTAAAATGCAAAAAGTTATCAGTTTTTTCAACTTCTTGGAAAAATATATTAAAATTTTGACTATTGAATGCATGACGAAGTTTGAGTTTTCTTAAAGCGCAATCATAAGAGAAGTTTTTTCCGTTCTTGACTAATCTTTTGCTCATCTCTTACTTCCTCTAATGTCCTACCATAAAAATTCCATAAAATTCAATTTTTTCAAAAAATCATTTTTCATACAAATTTTTGGGCAGTAGTTCTAAAATATTTGACAAAGTTAATAGTTCGTCCTTTAGGAAATTTACTTAGCTTTCCAACCAGACCAATTTCACCTTTCTAATTTGAACAGCTTAAACGCTATTAACAATTTTATGAAGTGAGGTCAAACATTTTTTTAAAATATTAAATTTGGCTTTGTAGGAAAACGGTTGGAGATCGGGGTTTATATTATAGAACATTTTTTGTTTCCTTTGATGTGTACTATCATCTCCTTCTTTGGTGGACACTTTATATGAAACAGCCTGTATATCCTTATTTCATAGTAATTTAAATCAGTAACAAAACATTAACAGTACATTAATATACAAATTTACAGTAACAATATGTTTTCTTTATTTTTTAAGCCATGGGAATTTATTAGATGTATAATCATTATACAGGCACTCTAAAATTTATAGGTGCAAGCTAGCTAGATTTATGATTTATATATATTTATATATATATATATTATATATAAATATATAATATATTTATATTTTATATATATATAATATATATATATATATATATATATATATATATATATATATATATATATATATATTAATATATATATACACCAGAAAATTTAAAAAAATCAAATATTTTTAACTTCACTAGGTCGCTCTCTAGACACTCCGGAAATCAGTGTTGCTAGTTATTCATCAGCACACGTTTTTATCTTATTTAATTTTTTAGCACTTTATCGTTGAATATTTTGGAAAGAAAATAGTAAATGTACAAATAGCAAATATATTAAACAGTGAGATTAAATAATTGAGAATTTATCTCACAAAGTTTAATTAAAATAAATAAACAAAGACCCGCGGTAGAGGTTATTATAAGGTTATTTTTGAAAACTTGTGAACTCGCTGAAGAAATGGCTGTAAGTTCTTTTTATTCAATTTTTATATTAATTTTTGATGATATGTCCTTTTATATTGTACCAAGTTGTTTTATAGGTTCTTATTTATCAATTTCTCATGTTAGAATAGATGGTTCTGCTGAAATTTAATTAAAAAAACTTTAAGAAAGCATGCCGGTGTCGATTGTTTTTTCGATATAATTTCCATGTTTTTTTTAGTAAACTTGTGTGTTTTATCGTTATTTTAATTGAATTTTAATTAAAATGATGTGTGTTTTAGTCGGTAGCAGCAGCTAAGGTTCAGGAAGTGAGAGATATTGCTCGAATAGAGCGTATCGGTGCTCACTCTCACATCAGAGGACTTGGACTAGATGACAGTTTGGAAGCCAGACAGGTAATTTGTAAATTTGGTTCATTCATGGACCAGAATATTTTAATCTATAATTAGTCCTCAATTATTACACTTTAATTTCTAAATATTATATTTGGTTTTAGTATATTGGTTAGCAGAGTTGTTTACTTATTGCCATGATACTGATCAACGAATTTTGTTACCATGGTTATTTATTAGACATGATTCGTATAGAGTTCCTTTGTTAGGAATAGAGAGGAATTATAACGAGATAAATAATAATATCCTTAGATGAATAATATTATTGTAGACTTAGAATAATACTTATATAGAAGGAGCATAGGACCATATAGCATATTCCACTGATAACACAAAAGCTGGTTTAGTCATAGAAGATATATACTGAATTATCTCAATAATTCATTGAGATTCCTGAAATATCTTTTTGGGGCTCTCAGGGCCCAGGGCTCTATTTTAAACGTATTATTTATGTTACTGTATTTTTAAATGTTTATTTCATGATATTATTACTCAATAGTGTTCAGGTTACATTTTTGATGTTTCAAAATTCAGCCGATAAGGCCCCTTTAGTAATAATATCTCTATTTGCTATTCAAAGTCGGTAGGAGCGTCATCGTCGCTGATAAGAAATTGATAACGAAAGGGTGATCGTTGCACAAGTCCTTATGGGGCTTTTTTGGTTTTTCTTATTTGTTGATGATTATTTGTTTAATTAATTTTAGGTCGTATGAACTCAGTAGAATCACTATTTCATTGCAAAATAGGGTTTAATGGGTTGTCATTGTGAAGTAAAATTAGTTAGATGTAATACATTGCCAATGTTATTTACAATTAAAGACGTTTCGGGAGCAGGTACTTCTCCCATTATCAGGACTTATGCATATTTGGGATTTAAAATTGACTGGTTAATGACTGTTTTAAGTAACCTTGTTCTTTCCAGGTGTCCCAAGGAATGGTAGGGCAGCTAACAGCCAGGAGAGCTGCTGGTGTTGTTCTCAATATGATAAAAGAAGGGAAAATTGCTGGTAGAGGCATTTTACTTGCAGGACCTCCTGGAACTGGTAATCAAACCTTGTGTTTTCATTAGAAATCAAATTGTGTTTTTTTAGACCCGTCATCATTTGGTTGTTAAAAATCGGGTATGGGGTACCTATGAACTTTTCCTCTTGACATTGGATTCGCTACGCTCATCCTCCCTGCTTCGGACTCATTTCACTCGTTCTCAGAATGTACAAGTCAATAAATTTATACTGCAACACGTCTTCAGACTTGCTTTGCTTGACCTCAGGTTGTAAATATATTTGTTTTATTACTAGAGGTCACCCATCCAGGCATAATTCCGGTGTCATCTTGGTTTTGGATTTTTTGCAAAACCAACCCAAATTTTGTGGGTGTCATCAAAGAATGAAAGCACAAAAACATAATTAATAACTTGAATAGAAAGATAAAATATCACAGTATTAGTTAAATAAAAAAATTCACCACAGTGATGAGTGAAATGTCATTGCTATACGCAAATAATTGTTAGCTAGTCATTAAAATAATTATATAACTAAAGTCATTAATAGTTCACTAATTTATTAAAATTGTTTGTAGTTTTCCGGGGTAGGCTCCCCCAAAATTTATCTGGCGGAGCCGACAAAAAAAAAATTATTGGCTCAAAATCTGTTCCAGGTCAAAATAAGTACTTTGGACCAATAATTTTTTTATTTTTTTTGGAGGCAACACCCCCTAAAATTAAAATAAAATACAACAGAATGTATTAAAATACATTAATAGTCTGTAGATAGTCACCTCGGGAGTTAAATACTTTGGTTCCCACAGCTTACGCCTTAGGAACCAACTAACTGCTTAGGGAAATAATAGCATTCTTTACTCCCTTGGTGCATAAATAACTATTATACCATTATAAATATTACTTTTTTTAAAATAAAAATCACTTCTATGTTGTTTTGTTTGAATATTATTCTTAAATCTTGTATTATATTTATGTTTTATATTAATTTTTTTTAGTTCATCTTTATTTCTACAAAGGAATTTTAGAAATAAAGGCCCTGACGGAGATTGAAACCAGACTATCTGGGTGGCAGATGCATGTGTTAACCATTACATGTTACCCACGTATCACCGTGATCTTCGTACTATACTATATATTATTGCTAGCTTTGTTTTGATTTAGGTAAAACAGCGATAGCAATGGGAATAGCCAAGTCATTGGGTAAAGATACCCCGTTTACTGCTATGGCTGGATCTGAGATATACAGTTTAGAGATGAATAAAACGGAAGCTCTCACACAGGCTATCAGGAAATCAATTGGAGTTAGAATTAAGTATGAAAACTTATATATGTGATTTTGTTAGACAGGGGTTCCAATTTTTGTAAGCTCGTTGCAATAGCAAAAATCGGGTACAGGGTACCTCGGAACTTTTCCTCATCACATTGGATTTGCTACGCTCATCCTCCTAGCTTCAGACTCGCTTCCCTCGTCCTCTTCAGATAGTATAAGCATCTGTTTCATTCTCAGCTGTCACCCATACAGCACTGATTACACTCAATGCTGATTAAATTTTATGATCCAACAAAAATCATGGATATACTTGTAATGAAACAAAACTAAGTGTACAATACCATTTATTTACTTATAAATGTTTACAGTTTTTTTTATTTTTTAACATTTTAATTATCACACTTGTAAGTCAGCCTGACGGCTGTGGTTCCTCCACTGGTTCCTTGTGTGAGGTTTTTTTTTTTGAGTTTGCGTAGTTATTAATTATAATATTAACACAAATAAATATATTAAATTAATTAACTTCATGTCTTTGATTTCTTTAAACTATTGATTAATGATTTATTACGACAAACAGGAACAAACATTTAATAAAACTAAACTTTTTAAAAAAATTAACATTTACAAAATATTTCAGAACAAAGTAAAACATAACAAAAATGTTGAACTGTTTACAGCATGGTTACTTAAAAAATACATTATCATGCATTATTTATGTTAATTTTACTATTTTTATTGCTTTCTTATTATTTATCTCACAAAATTTTATTCTATCATTTAGTTAATTATGTATTTTAATATTATCATTTTACTACCTATTTATATTATTATATGTGTTATTATTATATTAATTTATTTTATTATCATTTTAATTAATTTACATTTGATATTTATTCAATAAGTTATTTAATATTTTACATGTGAAAAAGTTTTATTAACTCTATTTGATTTTTTTTTTCTTTTTGTTTAATTTTTAATTTATTTTTATGTTTTATAATATTTAATTTGTAAACTTTTGTTAGGAAGTTGGTAAATAAACTTGAATATATATTTGAGAAATTCTTTTCCACTCTGCTCTCTGTTGGGATATTCTTATCCAGGTAACTTTATCATCACAAACAGTTTTAAAATCACACTTATTAAATAAGTAAAGGTATACACATTATTGTGGGTTAATGACGTAATAAGAAAAAAATTCCGAATAGTACAACTACAGCGGTTGACTGATTTTCGTACCAAGTTTCAACTCCCTAGCATTAATACACTGAGGGCTACGGTGATAACACACACATAGATAGACAGACAACTTGCGAAAACCACTCAGGAAGCCTTTAAAATGCCTGAAACGCATAATTCCGTTTTTATCCTGGTTTCGGATTTTTTTGCAAACACAATATTTTTCCTATATACCTACAGTAGAAATGAGGAAAAGTAATAACATACTAATAATAATAAAAGTAAAAAGCAAGTAAAGAAAACAGTAAGTTTTACTTTTCCTCTTTATACTGAAAATCTGAAACCCGAATATCACCTGGATTATCTGTTTCAGGTGTTTTTCAGACCTCCTAAGTGGTTTTTACAAAGTTGTCTGTCTGTATGTGTGTGTGTGTGTCTGTTATCATCGTAGATCCCAGTGTATTAATGTTAGAGAGTTAAAACTTTGTACGAAAATCAGTCAAAATAATTGAAAATAATTGTTCTATGACGTCATTAACTTGCAATAATGACACAGCGAAAATTTTATAACAATCATAAATCGCAGAAAATTGTTGCGATCAGATTGAAATATGGCACCCATGTAGCCAAGTATAAGACTGACCTATGTGCCAAGTTTCATCTCATTATCAGGCTTAGGACAATTTTTTTCAGATGACTTTTGTACTTTTTTAAAAAAAAAATTGGGAAATTATTCCAATTGATTTGAACTTTAGTACAAGTGTATGTCTTTACGTAACAAATGAGTACACCAAGTTTAGTTTCAATACAAAAAGTATATCTACGATTTTTGTTGGATCATAAAAGTTAATCTACCTCGAGTGTGGTCAGTGCCTGGATGGGTGACCTCTGGGAGTGAAATGGATGAATTTACTGTCTGAAGACAAGCGAAGCAAGTCTGAAGACGTGTTGAAGTTATTGACCATATGTATAAATAACAGAAAAGAGTTATGGGGTTTTGGTCATATTAAATAAAATTCAAAATTTAAGCTTTCGACCATATGATTTGGTCTTCATCAGAAAGTGTTTTATAACAAACTAGAACAGTTAACAGAAAGAAACAGATAAGGTATCTAAACATAGCTAGCTGTGTATACTATCGAAGAATAAACTACAAACTAAACAAAGATCTAGCCCCGGGGATTAACATTAAGGTTATTTGTTCAAGAAAATAACTATAGAACTATTAAGGATTTTCGACTAGTAATGAGAAAGTGGACAAGAATAAAATATTAAATTTTAACAAAATATATACCAGAGTTTAAGAAAAAAGGAAGTTAAGTAATAAAATCATTTAACTAACAAGGTTCGATAGTAAGTTTCTATAAATATTACTTAAGTTATTGGTGTCAGTTTTCTTATTGCAAGGTAAAGGTTGCGATGTTATGTGCACCATTTCTTTAAACAGCATTTTCTTATAGTTGGGTTCCACTTCAAGAATATTACAATTATCATAACCAAATTCATGATTATAGCTAATAGCATGTTGTGTAAGAGCACACTGATTTGTTAGTTTACTTTGCATTTTTGACATTTTATTTATGACTAGATAATATATTTTTTTAAATTTTCTGATGACTCCAATATATACTTTATCACAACTATTGCATGGAATTTGGTAAATGATGTTGGGTTACAAATACAAATACACTGATACCCAAGGATTTAAAGGGTATCAGTGTATTTGTATTTGTAAATGCTATATTTTTAATAGTTTTTCCTGTTCTTAAAGCTTAATATCTGATTGATATAGCTGATATCTGAGATTGATATAGCTGATATCTGATAATATCTGATTCTTCAAGGTCTAGGCAAGTTTTTCAGAGAGTCCTTTGACTTATGTTAATGATCGGTATCTGTATGGTTGGGGTTGAATTTGGGTGTTGTTAGACTTATTATGTTGATTTTCACTGTTTCTTTTGTTATTTAAAACCTGATTAATTAATTTTTTTGAAAATTATTTTTTATTTAAATATTTCTTATAAGGTCTTAAATTTTTTTATTAAAAAAGAAACATTTACAAAAATTGAAAATGTTAAGTAGTGCACGCCAAATACAAAGTTTTATGAGCCGCTTGTTTTAAGTAATTTAAACAAACCTTATATTTAAAGAGTCACTTCGACCTCAATTGGATGTGATAAAACCTTAGAATAATACTATATATAGAAGGAGCACTACTGATAACATGAAAGGCGGTTCAGGGGTGCACTTAAGTAATGCTGCCACCCTAACAATATACAATTTTCTAAAAAAAGTTGGCAATACTTCGGGTTGCTGAATTATTATGTTCTATTATTAATTAATGATTGATTATTCATAAAATACTAATATAAATATCGGTGCATTACAATATTTTAAGCATTTTAAATTGTAGTTTAACGTATTTATTAAAATTATATTAAAAGTAGTCCTCGTCAACTAAATGTAGATTCTTGTATTCCGCCACCCTTTTGCCATCTAAGACCGGTTTTATTAAATACTCAGCTGGTGTTTTAAGTTATTAAATTTGTTCTTTACGATCTTTCTTCATTAATAGATATTTATGAGTGCACCAGTCAACCGGCTTTCGTGTTATCAGTGGAATTACATTGTGTTTACGGTCCTGTGCTCCTTCTATATATAGTATTATTCGAAGGATAAAACTTATTTCTTATATGCATTTAAAACAAAACAAAATTGAGTACCATAAATAGTTTGTTTACATTTACAAGGGTAAAACTAGATTGCTGCTCCCATAGGAAAATTTGAGCTAACTCTCTAGTGGATAATATTTGAACTACAAGCCGTGTTTGACGGAAATCCCATTTGTTTCCCTACTTGGTTTATATATTACTTTAATCGACAAAAAACTGCTTCTTCAATTAATTATTATTTATTTAACCAATAAAATTTGCTAAACTTTGTATTTATTGTTGTAGAGAGGAAACGGAGATAATAGAGGGTGAAGTTGTTGAAATCCAGGTCGAGAGACCAGCGACAGGTCTCGGCGCCAAGATTGGGAAATTGACTCTGAAAACAACAGAGATGGAAACTATCTACGATTTGGGATCCAAAATGATTGATGCTCTCACCAAGGAAAAGGTGAATAATTCACCTTTATCTCCAGATGTTATATAATGTGAAGTATAATGACCGATTTTGAGGGAGTAAAGAAGCACTTTTTACTCCCAAGGGAGAGAATGTTACTTGTCACACCCTTGGGAGTAAAAAGTGTTTTCTATGATTGGCGTTAAAGCTCCAAATCTTATAAGAAGGGGGTATTATTTCATTTTTTTGAAGTAGCATCCTCTAAATTTATTAGAGGACTGATCAATTCTTTTTAACATTTATTATAGAGCAACACCTCCAAAATGAATAAGGAGGATTCAACCGAAATAAATAAATAAAATTATTGGTCAAAAATCTGTTTTGGGAAACTAATTTATACAATTATTCATAATTTATAAAATTAAATAATTTTTGTACACATTACTACTTTTTTTTCTCAAGGTTTATTTGTAAAAGTCTTGTAAAACTAGACTAGAATCATAGAGACATTATTACTAGAGAGGCCCTATAGGTTAAATTATGAAACATCGATAAATTAACCTGACCACCATCGCTTATAAATATAATCAAATAATCTTAAATAGTATAAATAGTAAAAACGTTAAAAATACAAATCAAAACACAAACAATGTGCGGGAAACTGAAAATTATTAATTGAAACCTTAACTCACTATTGAAGGAGGCCTCAATGAGGTTACACAGAGCCCGGGGTGTGTAACCTCCCGGTTATAGAGGGTCTGGTTGTGTGGCAATTTCATTAGGTACAACAGCAGTACTTACTCCTACTTTATAGAGATGTCCTAACCCTCTTCAACCTCTATTGGAGCACATATTTACAAATGGGGGGGGGGGGGGGCATTTTTCAGTGACGTCACTTTAAATTAATTTATACAACACAGATAATTTAAGAATATATGCGATATTTAATACTTCTAATGCATTTTATTTAATTTAAAACAAACTAGTTGAAAACAATGTAATATTTATGTGAAATAATTGATGTGATAGCTTAAAAAATGATATCACTTATGTACAGTTGTGGTACCAAGCCACCTGGGACATGATAAGAGCTGTTGTTTCCTCCCTCTAGTAGTGTAAGTCCATTCCTTTTCTGAATTTTTGAAATGAAATTCAAATTCAAAAATCCTTTATTTGGTTTATAATACATTTTTTTAACTATAATACAATACTCATGTAAATTGTCTTAATACTAAGAATAAAAGAGTGCATCACCACAAGGCTAAGCCTGAGAGTGGAGGAGCATAAAAAAGTATCAAAAGAGTGAATCAAGAATATAAATTATACAATAAAATTAAAAAAAAAAAATTGACTGAACAGTATGTAGACTTATCAAACAACATCACTTAAAGACTAATAACATTATTTAGGAATTAAAAAACAATATTTAGAGATTATCAGTCAGTAGTACTTTAAGGCCCGTATTCAAAGACGTTTCCTAACATTTTCCTAACATTCTCCTAACTTTTTCCTAACATTTTCCTAACTTTTTCCTAACATTTTCCTAACTCCTAACATTCTCCTAACATTTTCCTAACTTTTTCCTAACATTTTCCTAACTTTTTCCTAACATTTCCTAACTTTTCCTGTGTTTTAAAAGTCTTTTAGAGGCTTTGCATGATTTTATTTAGTAAGAACCTAAGGTAGTTATGTCAAAAAGTGATACCATTGTAAGTAACGTTATATATTGCAAAATATCAATGTTATTAACTTATTACCTGGATTTACGACACACTTTGTCATAAACAACAATGCGGCCTTCCTTTGGCGAATGTTAAATATATTAGAAACTTTATTTACATATGTTTTCAGTAAACAGTAGAGTTAATACAAATACAATGTTCAATTATTGTAACAGCTTTCATAAATAAAGCAGTATCAAGCGTTTTAAGTTTGAACGTGGACCAGGTTGTACGAATCCAAAGGTGTCTAAATGAAGACCTGTTAATCAGTGCAACACTGTTTTCATTTTGCTAAATCATTTACACAATTTTGTTTTTCGTATTTTGTCATCAAATTCATTTTTGTTTGTGTAAAATTTTTTTGGTATAATAATGGCTGAATTATTCACACCGGACCAACTGAACTTCCTCTTTGAATCGATAGCCCGCCACAAACAGACCATAGAAAATAAAAAATCTGATTGTGTTAAAAGAATTTCAGGGTAAACTCCCTAATAGTAAGGTAAGTGGATTAACAGTATTATGTAAATTTATGTAGATAGTTATTAATACGACGAAGTGTGTCGTAAATCCAGGTAATAAGTTAATAACATTGATATTTTGCGATATATTACGTTATTTACAATGGTATCACTTTTTGACTTAACTGCCTTAGGTTCTTACTAAAAAAAATCATGCGAAGCCTCTAAATGACTTTTAAAACACGGGAAAGATCATTTAAATTTCGTGGCTTAAAAAAAATTTCCCTTACCTAAACCTTAGGTGAGTGTTAGGAGTTAGGAAAATGTTAGGAAAATGTTAGGAAAATGTTAGGAAAAAGTTAGGAGAATGTTAGGAAAACGTCTTTGAATACGGGCCTAAGATAAGCTAAAAAGTGAATGAAGAGCTAAATTCAGTATTTAGAAATTAACTAAAAATAGGCAAAGAACAGAATTAAGTAATTGTTAAACAATAAAATTTAATTTGATGTGAAACCTTTATTTAGAGATCATTAAATAATAGAATTTAAAATGTAATGAAAGCAGCATTACTAATTATTAAGGAATAAAATTTATAAAAATAATAAAAAAATACAAACGTATATTAGTATGCTAATTCTTCAAAAATTGGTTTGATTTACACTTATATCCAACAGGGATAGAAGGTTTCAGCTCTTGACAGAGTGTACGAAGCCAAAATGTGAATCTAGTTTACTGCCTAAATAGTTACCTAGTTTATCTCACTTTTTTATCGCTGCCTCAGAAGCAAATAAAGCTTTCTCCTTCATCTTTGCCTTAGGAGGAAACTTAAATATGAGCTGTTAAACTTTCTTCCGTTCCTTGTTCTGTAAATAATTATTGCAGACACTCAAAATATTTTATTTTGTTTAGGTTCAAGCAGGAGATGTAATAGCTATAGATAAAGGTACTGGTAAGATTAGTCGTATAGGTCGAGCGTTCACACGTGCTCGAGACTATGATGCGACAGGTGCTCAAACCAGATTCGTTCAGTGTCCCGAGGGAGAGCTGCAGAAGAGGAAGGAAGTTGTTCATACTGTTTCTCTCCATGAGATAGATGTTATTAACTCTAGGACTCATGGTTTCCTAGCTCTTTTCTCTGGTATGATAAATAAATATCTTTATTTTAAAATTTTATTTAAAAACTTAGAATAATACTATATATAAGAGGAGCACAGGACCGTAAACACAATGTAATTCCACTGATAACACGAAAGCCGGTTGACTGGTGCACCTAAGTAATGCTGCCAACCTGACAACAAAACATTATTTTAAATATATGTCATAAATATCTATTAATGAAGAAAGATTGTAAAGAACTAATATAATAACTTAAAACACCTGCTGAGTATTTAATAAAACTGGTCTTAGATGGCCAAAGGGTGGCGGATTACAGGAATCTACATTTAGTTGACGAGGACTACTTTTTATATATAATTTTAATAAATACGTTAAACTACAATTTAAAATGCTTAAAATATTGTAATGCACCAATATTTATATTAGTATTTTATGAATAATCAATCATTAATTAATAATAGAACATAATAATTCAGCAACCCGAAGTATTGCCAACTTTTTTTTTAGAAAATTGTATATTGTTAGGGTGGCAGCATTACTTAGGTGCACCAGTGAACCGCCTTTCGTGTTATCAGTAGTGCTCCTTCTATATATAGTATTATTCTAAGTTTAAAAACAATGTACTTTTACCAATTATTTTATTGCAACTCGACAATAATTTTCTGCATACCAATTTTGGGTCATGACCCAAGGGTTGAGAATTGCTACGATATAATACCTCGTACATAAACCCCTTAATTAACAAAATATTTATTGGACTGTTAAGAATTAAATTCTAGGTTAATAATGAAGACTTCATTCCTTTAGAGTTTTTATTTACATAAACATTAATAATAGACATTTCGCATGGCGAAGCCAGGCATGGTTATGGTATGCTTTACTAAATTTTGTGGTGTTGGTTGTTTGTTTTGTTTATTGTTTAACACTGAAGATGCCTGGATTTGCCATGCGAAACGTCTGTTATTAATGTTTATGTAAATAAAAACTCTAAAGGACTTAAGTCTGAGTTAAGTCTGAGGAAATAAACCCCTGAGTTCTCATTTATCCCACAAGGTTGTTAATAAAAAGAAGATAATAAGATTAACCCTTAGGGGTTCATCTTATTATCCAATTTAAGAATTTTAATTTAGGGGTCCAAATTAAATATGTGCTGGAAGTGCATTCAAAAATGTATTATTGTATAAATCAAGTAATTTTATGCCCAAAGTGGTGAGGATGTGATCTGTAGTAGATCTGATTAGGAGAGAAAACATTCTGAGGTACCTCGTACCTGATTTCCCCATTTTTAAGGCCCGTATTCAAAGACATCTTCCTAACTTTTTTCTAACATTCTCCTTAAGGAACAAGGAGAATGTTAAAAAAATGTTAGGATGGTGTCTTTGAATGCAGGCCTAAATCATCAATTAAATTGTATATATATTTTGTATTTTATTTATTTTTGTATTTATATTATTTACAGGTGATACGGGTGAGATCAAGCCTGAAGTTAGAGAGCAGATCAATTCTAAAGTAGCTGAGTGGAGGGAGGAGGGTAAAGCTGAAATTGGACCCGGAGTCCTGTTTATAGATGAGGTACTGTTTTGTTCAAATCAGTGAAACCAAGCGTCAAAGAGTATGGCAACTTGTTGCATAGTCTATATCTTAGAATAATACTATATATAGAAGGAGCACTACTGATAACACGAAAGGCGATTCACTGGTGGTCTTAAGTAATGCTGCCACCCTAAAAATATACAATTTTCTTATAAAAAAGTTGACTATACTTCTGGTTACTGAATTATTATGTTTTATTATAAATTAATGATTGATTATTCATAAAATACTAATATAAATATCGGTGCATTACAATATTTTTAGCGTTTTAAATTGTAGTTCAACATTTTTAATTAAAATTATATTAAAAGTAGTCCTCGTCAACTAAATGTAGATTCTTATATTCCGCTATCCTTGTGCCATCCAAGACCGGTTTTATTAAATACTCAGCAGGTGTTTTAAGTTATTATATTTGTTCTTATTTGTTCTTTACGATCTTTCTTCATTAATGGATATTTATGACAAATATTTAAAATAATGTTTTGTTGTGAGGGTGGTACCCCTACTTAAGACCACCAGTCAACCGGCTTTCGTGCTATCAGTGGAATTACATTGTATGATGGATTGAGCTGTGGAGTGCTATGATAATAAGAAATAAAACTAAACAAGTTTTCGTTTCTCTACTCATTATAATTACTAAAACAAAGCCGACTTTTAACCGTTAACGGTCATCATCAGTGCCTACATAACAAACAAAATAAATTGGTACAAGATAAAATGCATGAAGAGTTAAAAAATAAGCAAAAGTTACAAAACATACATTACATTGTGTTTACGGTCCTGTGCTCCTTCTATATTCTATGGACTCTTTTTTTAAAGAAATTAAGAACTTTCTCCTAGAGAATGTTTTTTATAATGTTAATGAGTATCTTAACTTTAAATTTTAACTGAAAATGTTTAACTTTTTTGACAAGGCTATTGTAAGTTGACTTACTTCCTAGTTGATTAATTATCTTATCTTATCTTATCTTATATTAGTATTATTCTAAGGTCTATATGAAACTGTTCAATTTTTGAATTGTTTGTTTTGATTTTATTTTATTTGACACCCTAGCTTAGAACATCATTATTAAGGAAGGTACGGGTTGACTATTACATAAACATATACAGTGTTGCCCCTAACTTAGTATCAGTGTTAAGACCCTTATCTGTCTGTCTTGGCTTTATCTCTTACTATACTTGCCATTTGCTATACTTTCTCACTTACCCGTTTATTGTTTTCTGTTTGTTCAGGTTCATATGTTAGACATTGAGTGTTTTTCATTTTTAAACCGTGCTCTTGAAGACGAGATGGCACCTATAGTTATAATGGCCACTAACAGAGGA